>JARQOC010000010.1:106634355-107001510 GCA_033576535.1 Allobates femoralis | reverse complement strand
TGAAAAGAAATAAACGAAGAATCGAAATCCCTGAATTACTGTTTTCTGGTCACTGCTCATTTACCAAATGCAATAAAGAGTAATTAAAACATCATATGTACCCAAAAATGGCATCAATGATTACTGCATGCACAAACAGAAGCCATCACACCAGTCCACCAATGGAAATCTAAGAAAAGTTACGCGTCTCAGAAAATAGTGACACAAATAATTACGGGAAAGGATCTTGGCTCTTGAACAAGGCGAGGTAAAATCCAAAGGGCAAAAACAAAAATTGCCCAGCCACAGTGGGGGCCTACAAATAGCAATACTATTGGTTTATGTGTGCATGCTGAGTATTTGGTACAGAAATTTCTGCATCTCCTGGTAGGAAAAACGCACCAAAAACATAACGTTCATACATTTAACAAAGGAAATAGGCTGCAAGAACAGACATGCTGCAAATTTATCTCTGCATCAAATCTGCAAGGGGAAAAAAGCAACATGCACAAAACATCAGGATTGTCATTGACTTTGCTGACATAAGGATTTGCTTGCACTGTCCTTTACTAACCCTGCCTCGTGTCCAGCGCTCAGTCTCCGCCACTGCTCTGTGTTTGTTATTGTCAGCAGCGCCGATGTCCCATCGACAGCGCTGCAGCCAATCAGTGAACTCAGCTCTGCTGGAGTAAACAACACGAGCCACGAAGCTTAATGATTGGCTGCAGCGCTGTCTGTGTTACTTCAGCACTGCAGACAATAACCGATACCAGGGACAGCGGTGGGGCTAAGCAATAGACCGAAAGCGAGACAATAAAGTCTACTTTGTTTTTTTAAAAACTCTTAAAAGACCCGTAAAGATAGGCGAGATCCTTGTTGAAGATTTTGTATTGGGGTCCAAAAGCAACTGCCTGTAAGCTCTGTTGTTTTGGGGTCACAAATCCAACTTCAGTTGAATTCTTAATTACTCCTACATGATTGCAAATTGTAGACCATATTATAAAGTAATATATCAATCATATAAAAATATATAAAGGGATAGTAAAATATAACACTATATAGTACTAGTGTTCTAATACAGATTGAAGGCATTTGTATGTCTAAGAATATGCTCTGTTCTTGTGTAGGCATCTTCTTTACTTTTGTTGGGTACTTGGCCTTCAAATAAAGGTTTTGTTATTGGCACGACTTTAACTAAATGCTGCCTCCAACACTGATAGCCAGAACCTGAAAAATACAAGGACAAATGGAGTCATTTCATATATTGAAGGATAAGTGCAGATCCTCCAAGGCAGAACACCAAAACACAAGCCATCAAGAGAATTACAGGGTCTCTGTCAGGTCATTTTTCAGTATGATACTAATATTACCCTTGAATAGTGCCTGGGCAGACCTTTTAAAAACATGTAAAATCATTATTGTACCATTTGTAGTTTTCTTGCTATAAGCATCTTCACACCCTGCAGGCAGCTGGTACATTAGTCCTGTCAATTACTTTAACAGTTGAATAGTCCTTAGTGTAAATGTTATTTAAATATCCACACCTATCCAGGCTGGTGTTCTGTCCCTCCACTCTGTGCTCTGTGCTGGGAGGTGGGGAGGAGTTTTGTCCTGCAGTTTGTGGTGTCTCTAAGAGATTTCTATGTGTTTATATGAAAGTTGGTTTTCCTGCAGACATGTAATGTGTGTATCTGTTGAGCAAATGATCAATTGTTCTTATTATCACATAGAAATATCTCAGACTGCACACACTACACACATGCCTCAGATACACACAATGACTTAAACAGGTCAGAGTTGCAGTTAAGCACACACCTCCTCCCCCCTCCTTTCTCTCCTCTGTCTGCAATGAGTGCCTGTGCCTCCGCCTGCAGAGCTAACCACAGTCACAGAGCATAACAGATCACAAGGGGGCAAAACAGTGTAATGAAGCATGAATATTCATTCCTTGGGGAGTGGGCAGCAGAGAACTTCCTGTGATTGACAGATGGAATGAATCTCTTTATTTGAAGCTTACACAGTATAGGAGGGAAATATAAATTATAGAAATACATGAATAGAGAGTGCTTAGAGAAAGGAATTAGAAAATGATAGCAGTTACATATGGAATTTTGACCTGACTGATTTTCTTTAAGGAGTTGCACCAAGTTTGGAAGTTATCCTCAATCCATAGGATAGGGGACCTATCTAATTCTTGAGATAGGTCTATATCTTGATTATTAACCCCCTTAACCTATTTATGACTGAGTAATAAATTGCTATTGACTACCTTCCCCGTCTTTTCCCCCATGGATTGCCCTGTTTACCCTAATGGACTGTGCCCCCATGAACAGCCCTTTCCTTATCCACTGTCCCTTTTTCCCCTGTACCTGGATATAATTGATTCTTGGCATATGATCTGCAATGAGAGGAGGTGGGAGCCACGGAGGATCAGTCAGATCATTGGTCTGTTGGGAACATTTAAGGATGTGCCCAGGAAATAGACTCAAAGGTAATATGAGCTCCCCTGTGCTCTCTGTGTTTCCCTTTTTCTATGGTCAATATGGATTTTGTACTCTTTGACAAAGGAAAATGTAAATTAGACTGTATTTGTATGTATTGTTAAAAAATGTTTGAAGAATGTTAAAATTAAGGAGTACTTGGTCATGAAAGACCAAGGTTAAAGAGAGGATGATATGTAAGGGGGTCAAAGGTTAACTTTCTTTCTCCCTTTTAAGAATGTAGTGTATAGGTGACATCTATTTTATACAATGCATTTCATAATTTGTATGCGGCCATCTAGGGGTCTATGTTGACATATGTCAATTCTATCAATGAAAGCTTATGGATGTGTTAAACGGTCCGTCACATTGCGTTTGTGCTGCCTCAAATACATCCGTTAAACTGACAGCACAAATGTAATGTGATCCTGGCCTTAGGTTTTTGTCTGTTTGTGGTTAGTGTCAGGGGCGTAACTACAATAGGTGCAGAGGTTGTGATAGTATCCGGGCCCTGCAGCCTAGGGGGCCCCTGAAAGTCCCTTTGGCCTATAGAAAAAGACTAATACTATTATTAAAGATTTGCAATAATTGGGGGCCCCACTGGAGCTTTCGCATCGGGGCCCCTGGGCCTGAAGTTACGCCACTGGCTTAGTGTGAACATGTTTCCAAACTGCATGCATGCTTCTGATCTGCATGTATACTAAATCTTCCTTCAGCTCATAAGAGACGACTGCAACATTTTCAGTTTCTCTGATTTCTCTTTTTATAGGTATATAATAATGCAAAGAAAGCAAGTTCTTACTCGTTTAGAAACAACAATACTCATGTTTTAACTCAGGAAGAGTTCAGAAATCAATATTTCGTGGAATAACCATGATTTTCTATCACAGCTTTCATGCGTCTTGGCATGCTTTCCACCTGTCTTTCACTCTGCTTTTGGGTGACCTTATGCCACTCCTGGCACAAAAATGTAAGACGTTCTTCATTGTTTGATGTCTTATGACTGTCTCAAGTCATGTAATGCTAGAAAAAAAGCCTTTCATCAATGAGAAGTAAAGGAGATCCAGGCTGAAGTTTGCCAAGACCATAAGGATTGGACCTTAGAGGACTGGAGTAAGCTAATCTTCTCTGATGAATCTAATTTTCAGCTTTGCCCAATACCTGGTCGTCTAATGGTTAGACAGAGACCTGGAGAGGTGTACAAGCCACAGTGTCTTGCACCCACTGTGAAATTGGGTGGAGGATCCCTGATGATCTGGGGATGCTTCAGCAAGGCTGGAATTGGGCAGGTTAATCTTTGCGAAGGATGTATGAATCAAGCCGCATACAAGGTTATCCTTCAAAAACACTTGCCGCTTTCTGCTCAGGCAATGTTCCCCAACTCTGAGGACTGTTTTTTTCCAGCAGGATAATGCCACACGCCACACAGCTAGGTCAATCAATGTGTGGATGAAGGAGCACCACATCAAGACCTTGTCATGGCCAGCCCAATCTCCAGACCTGAACCCCATTGAAAACCTCCAATGTAATCAAGAGGAAGATGGATAGTCACAAGCCATCAAACAATGAAGAACTGATATCTGGACCCGTAGAAGCAACATCGTTTGCGAAACGGCGTCGTTGTCCACCGGCCCTCCGTGGTCACCTCCCTGCACCCTGTCTATCCTTGAAAATCTGGATTAAAAGACCACCCTGCACATACCGGTGAGTGCTGTCTCTTTCTTCAAATCGCTGTATAACGTCCTGGTGCTTTGGATGTGCACTGGCGGAGGGGAACCCGCCAGGGATGATATCCCGGAACATGATTGTTGATACCGCTTAGTGCCCTGAATTTTCTTTTTTCTGGACACAATGAAGAACTGCTTACATATTTGTGTCAGGAGTGGCATAAGGTCCCCCAAAAGCATTGTGAAAGACTGGTGGAATGCATGCCAAGACGCATGAAAGCTGTGATAAAAAATCATGGTTATTCCAAAAAATACTGATTTCTGAACTCTTCCTGAGTTAAAACATGAATATTGTTGTTTTGTATATGAATAAGAACTTGTTTTATTTGCATTGATTATTTAAGATCTGAAAGTGTGGCACCCCAGGGTCCAATTGCCACAGTGTCATTATTGCCCCCGGGTGGTAATATCACGCTTGAGAGCAGCAGAAGGGTATCCACACCAGGCAAGTAACCGCACACAACACTTTCTGCCTCCAGGCCTTAATGGGGAGACCTAAACCCGGCTTCAAGGTGAGCTCCCCTATAAATTCTGGTCTGGTGCGGAGCTAGTCAGTTCAGTTCCTAGGAGGACTGAGGAAGACATCCTAGTGGACTAATAGCTACCTTAAGCTCGTCCCAGGATAGCTAACTCAGCGTGAGGGCCCAAGGCAAGGGTCTGAGGAAGTGGAGAACGAACACCTGGGGAGCGGAGTGATATCTTGCACACCCCAGAGGAAAGCGCCAAGAATGGACACCGGAGTCTGAAGCTGTGCAGGGCCTAACGACCTGGTAGTCAATACTGGAAGGTGGGGAATTCCAAGTTCCCCAGCCACACTGTGCCCGGAGGCAAAGCAGCATTTAGAGCACAGAGAAAGCCGCCCAAACCGAGGTGCTAATAAAGGACTTGATTTGCCTGCCATACCGGCACCTCGCAGGACAGGGAGAGGGCCAGCAGTCTAAGCTTATGCAGCAGGGACCCACCAACACACGAAGTGCAGCAAGGAGGCCTCAGAACTTGCCAGGTTAGGGGAACCCCGAGTTGCTCTCAGGCAAGGACTCAGCTTAACATCAACTTGAATTACAGTTGCACCAGTGAAAGGACTGAGGAACCACAAAACCGTGAGTCTGTCTGTTGCTTTGCGCCCACCATCCTGTACCCTCCACCTCTTTACTACATTCACTGCCCCGGGAATCTGCTCCGCCCGTGGGGAGCCGCTCCATCCCAGCTGCCCGTCCATCATCCCCGGAGGTTCTGCAGCAGCGGTGGCCAACTATAGCCACATACTACGGGTGGTGTCACAAATAATTCCCCTTTCATCACCCCTTTTCCCTACCAAGCCAGAAGTATCCTTTTTCAACTGAACCCAGGGTCACGGAAGGCGGTCTCAACCCCTGTGACTCCCCAGAGACAGTATAGCCCGGTTCTGAGTACCCCATGGCCCTAGGGTGCATCAAAAGCACTGCTTCTTTTTTTTTTATTTTAACGATTTCTCATTTGCTGCAAATAAATGCAACATTTTTAGCTTTGAATTTTGGAGACATGCTGTCAGTAATTTATAGAATAAAGAAACAATGTACATTTTACTCAAAAATCTAATATATAAAGCTGAATGTGTGTATGTATGTATGTGTGTATGTATGTATGTGTGTATATCCGGGATTGGCATCTACACCGTCGCAACTACAGCCACAAAATTTTGCACAGTCACACGTCTGGACCCCGAGAGCGTCATAGGCTATGTTGTGAGGTGAAATTTTAACCCTGCGCATTCCAGTTCACCAAACAATTTTGCCCCTATCTACATAATGGGGGAAAAAAGTGAATGGAAGTGTTGGAGGAAAATCGACAGCTGTCAGCTATAGCCACAAAATTTTGCACAGTCACATGTCTGGACCCCGGAAGCGTCATAGGCTATGTTGTGAGGCGAAATTTTAACCCCGCACATTCCAATTCACCAAACAATTTTGCTCCTATCTACATAATGGGGAAAAAGTGACAGTTACCAGTTGACAGTTGTGAATGAGAGGGGCTTAATGACAGCACCAAAGAGTAACAGCACATTCCAGCACATAGTCACTAAGGTGGGACCCCAACATGGGATATTCACCACGCACGGGGACATGTATATGACTCACCGTGGCCGGGACTCCGGTTGAAAGGCGTTTTCTTCCTCCTCCTTGTCACGGATGGACCACGCCTGCCGGTAGCGGGGCCCGGTGGTACAGATCAAAAGAGACGTCATGGGTTGAACAGATCAGGGGTTAATTTGTTTCGTGACGCCACCTATGAGTGTTCCGGTAACTGTACCGGCGCTGCGGGGCCTCCGGGGGATGGAATGCAGCAAGATGGAATGCTCCCCACAGGTTAAGCGGTGATCCCCGGAGCCAGAAGCTGCACAAGATGTTCTGAGGCAGCTGCGGTTACCTTAATGTGCGGATAAGTAGTTCATAAGAAGCCACGGACACTGTAAGTCTCTGTAACGGGTTCTTTACTGTAACCAGCAAGCAGTACATGGTATACAGTTAAGGGTAGTGGACTGGGTGGATTCAGCAATGACCAGTGTTTCTCAGAGATCCGCAGTGTTCCTCCATTCTAACGAAGTATGTTGCCTTTGTCGCCCAGGAATGCCAGATCGGGTACAAGGAGGCTGCTTGAATGCCCTATCCAGGGTATACGTTCCAGATGCTTTGGGGAGCCTTGGGTCCTTTGGTGGGTACACCGCTGGCTAGACAACTGTGTATGGCGGTGGTGGGGTGCTCCTGTAAAGCGGTCCCTCCATTCCTCTGGTTCGCATAGCAGAGCTGAACTCCTTCTAGCTTCGGTACCAGCAAACCGGCTGTAGATGGGCACGGGATGATTTTGGACCTGCATGTTGATGCCCGTTGAGCGGTTGTTAAGGCACCGGGAATAATGGTGCTCAACCGGGGTGATGACAGGAAGATGGGCCAGGGAATTAGCCAGGGGGCCACACGGAACTGTGCAACCCCCTCTCCTAGGTTGCAGAGCTGGAGAACTTGCTTCCTTCTCCTACGTTGCTGTTACCACTTCTCTTCTCACTCTCTACCACTACACTCCGCCCACCAGGACCTTATTGGCCCTCTATTCTAGGTGATGCATGTAGGGTATGGATCTCTGAGTTAACTGTGTGACTGCCGAGTCAGAGAATATTGCTGCTGCTGTTTTGGCTGCAATACCCTCCTGTGACGCACTCGTTGCGGGGCGCCACATATACACACCACACGCACACAGAGAGTAACAGCAAGCGTATAGTCGCTAAGGTGCAGCCCCAACATTGGATACTCACCACACACCCGAACAAACACACACACACCACAAAGAGACACACACAACACAGAGACACACACACACCCCCAAGGGGACACACACACACCCTATAGCGACACATGCACTCACCCCACAGGGACACACACCACAAAGAGACACACTCAACACAGACACACATAACACACAGACCCCCCCACAGGGACACACACACATAGCCATCCTATAGGGACACATGCACTCACCCCACAGGGACACACACACACACACACACACACCACAAAGAGACACACACCACACAGAACCCCCCCCCCACAGGAACACACACACATACCCTGTAGGGACACATGCACTCACCCCACAGGGACACACACACACACACCACAAAGAGACACACACAACACAGACACACACCCCCCCCCACACAAACACCTTCCCCCCACAGGGACACACACACATACACACCCTATAGGGACACATGCATTCACCCCACAGGGACACACACCACAAAGAGACACACAACACAGATACACACACCACACAGACCTCTCCCACAGGGACAATCACACATAAACACTCTATAGGGACACATGCATTCACCCCACAGGGACACACACACCACAAAGAGACACACACAACAGAGACACACACCACACAGACCCCCCCACAGGGAAACAGACACATACACACCCTATAGGGACACATGCACTCACCCCACAGGGACAGACACATACGCACACCCCAGGGACACACACACCACACAGACAGACACAGATGTGCACAAATCACCTTACACAACTCGCCTCATACGTATGCTATCTTTAATTTCCAAACATAAACATCTAATTAAAAACAGCCAATGTGCAACACATGTGCCATATAGGGAATTAAGGCAGATGTCAGTCACATGAGCTGTCTATCATGTGTATGTGTGAGGTAACATATACTGCCCGGCCAGGGGGAGGGTTTACTGTTGGCTGGAGATTTATTAGGCTGCCTATAGCAATCAATCACAGCTCAGCTTCTATTTTCTTACAGGTCATTAATATGACATATTCAAATTCTATTTTGTTATAGCTAACATCAGTTATTTATTAACCAGGGTGTAGCCGGGTACTACAGCTAGTCTAATATATAAAGCTGAATGTGTGTATGTATGTATGTATGTATGTGTGTATATTCGGGATTGGCATCTACACCGTCGCAACTACAGCCACAAAATTTTGCACAGTCACACATCTAGGGACACATGCACTCACCCCACAGGGACACACACACACCATAAAGAGACACACACAACACAGGGACACACACACCACACAGACCCCCCTACAGGGACACACACATACACACCCTATAGGGACACATGCACTCACTCCACAGGGGCACACACACACACCACAAAGAGACACACAACACGGAGACACACACACCACACAGACCCCCCCACAGGGACACACACACATACACACCCTATAAGGACACATGCACTCACTCCATAGGGACACACACACCCCAGGGACACGCACACCACACAGACAGACACAGATGTGCACAAATTGCCTCATACGTCTGATATCTTTAATTTCCAAAAATAAACATCTCATTAAAAACAGCCAATGTGCAACACATGTGCCATATAGAGAATTAAGGCAGATGTCAGTCACATGAGCTGTCTATTATGTGTATGTGTGAGGTAATATATACTGCCCGGCCAGGGGGAGGGTTTACTGTTGGCTGGAGATTTATTAGGCTGCCTATAGCAACCAATCACAGCTCAGCTTCTGTTTTCCTACAGGTCATTAATATGACATTTTCAATTCTATTTTGTTATAGCTAACAGCAGTTATTTATTACCCCGGGCGTAGCCGGGTACTACAGCTAGTATAACTATAAAGAGAAAAATCAGAGAAGCTGAAAATTTTGCAGTGGTCTCTTAATTTTTTCCGGAGCTGTATATCTAATATATAAAGCTGAGTGAGGGAGTGTGTGTGTATCAAGCCTCGCCCACTCCATATATCCCCACCCACTCCACATCCACTCCATTTAGCTCTGCCTTCCGATTAGCTCTTCCCCTTTATTGTGATGTCACAATTGAATGTAAGCTTATAAAATTCCAACTCCACATAGCCCCACCCACTTCACATAGCCACGCCCACTCCACATAGCCCCACCCACTCCACATAGCCATGCCCACTCCACATAGCCCCGCCTCTTCAGTTAGCCCCATCCCTTTGTTGTGATGCCACAGTAGAATGTAGAATGTTAGCTTATAAAATTCTATGTCACTGCATGATCATTAGATCATAGTGATCATAGTGTCGTACAGACACTAATACCCCATAAGAAAATGAATGTGACTGGACGATGACTGGATGATAGTCATCACACGCTAAGAGAAAATCTAATTAAGACTTACAGAAATGGAAGAAAGGGAGGTAAGATTTGCAGACATGAGAATAGCTGCATCTCTATATGAGCATTACAACCATATATGGGCATTATGCCCGGGCAACGCCGGGCTCTATAGCTAGTATTATATAAAGCTGAGTGTATGTGTGTATTATTATTATTATTATTTATTTATATAGTGCCATAATATTCCATGGCGCTTTACATGTTAGGAGGGCAGACTAGGACAAGTAACAATGGCTGTGGACAATTCTAACGTACAGATACAATAGGGGAGAAGATCCTGTCCGTGAGGGCTCACAGTCTATGAATATGTATCATAGCTCGGCCAATTACATAGCCATACCACCTTCATAGCACCACCCCCTCCACATAGCCCAGCCCCAGGACTATATTGAGGGGCAGAGCTATGACGTGGGGACTAAGTGGAGGCGTGGAGCTATAAAGATGTGGTGCTATGTGAAGGGGTAAAGCTATGAAGGGGTGGGGCTACTGGGAGGGGGCGGGGCTATGATGTATACACATACAACCATAACCATATTACTGTATATGGACGATATTATCATGTATGGGCACTACGACCATATATGGGCATTTCGCCCGACTCTACAGCTAGTATATACATAATAATCAAAAAATTCTGGACAGCACTACCAAAATAGTAACCGCAAAAACCTGAGGGCAATGTCCACACCCCAACTGATATCCAAATTTAGAGAAATCAGGCAGCACTCCAATTCAAGTGATGAAAAAGTGGATCTTTACTGGATCATAGCAATGTTTCAACAGATTGCTCTGTCTTTCTCAAGCTTGCCATGATCCAGTAAATAATAATCAGGTACACCTGATGAAGATAGCCTGCGTGCTATTGAAATGCATTGTGGCCCATACAAGGGGCTAATAATAAAAGGTTTGAAAATGTGCTAATACGTTCCCTTTGCTTTGTGCCTTATCGCTCATAAACTCCAGTTTCCATTTTCCCTTTGTTTCATCACAGTTTAAATCACATTAGGGTGATTTAAACTTTTAGATGTTTTTAAACACTTTGGTATTTTTATCTTGTTTTTGTTTTCATTGTACTCTTAGGGGCCTTGAACCCGTGATCATTTGATTACTTGTTCTGTATACTGCTATGCTACAGCTTTATGGCTTGGTTTCTGGACCAATATGGCAGCTACAAGGATCTTCAGGATGGCCACAACTACCATGGCAAATCCTCATCACCATGTAACTGCATTGTGCGTGTGTGTGTGGGGGGGGGCTACACCTGTAGGTCAGCCTCACACATCTCCCCAGCCCATATGCTGTATTTTTATGATACTTGGCCTCGAATGGGTTATAGTAGTGTTCCCCAACTCCAGTCCTCGAGGCCCGCCAATAGTGCATGTTTTCAGGATTTCCTTAGCATTTGACAGTTGGAATTTGATGATTCCAACTGTCAAATGCTAAGGAAATCCTGAAAACATGCACTTTTGGTGGGCCTTGAGGACTGGAGTTGGGGAACTCTGGGTTATAGTAAAGATAATAGCTTACTCTTGAAACTCACCAGATGAAGCACTTGATTTAACCTAAAAAAAAAAAAGTCAAGAGTTAAGACTGAAAAATCCAGAAAAGGAATCTGCAGTGTCTATGACTCTTGTGATCCCTTGTTTTTAGGTCTATTTCAAATACAATGGTGCTTTTATTTTAACTGAAATCGCAACAAAATTGTGTATATTTTTTTGTGGCCACCACCTGTGAGAACTTACATCATCTGTAGAGGATGGATTAGGAATTCTTGGTGGTATAGGTGGTGCACTGTTGTCTCTGCTCATATTATAGATCTCCTCCTGTAATATAACAATTGTTTGATGAGAAGAAATACTGTAGTTGCCCTTGCTTCCCAATGATATTAATTTGCTCTGCCATACCCATAACCCATCAACTAACCCAGATGCTCCGTCCTATACCGTAATACTTACAGGAGACCGAACCACAGCAAGCAGATACAACTCCTTAGTGTTAGAGGGGATCTGTAAAATATTAAGGGTTAGTGGAAACAAATGTGAAATATTCCTGTTCTGACTCTTCCTTGGCACTGTGAATCCTAAGCTTTCTAATTATCAGTCCTTTAGACAATTGTTTAATTGTAGTAATCACATACCAGGTGTCCTCAGACAGCTAAACTCAGCCAGCACAGACTTGTAGTAAAGACCAGGAGAAACGATGCTGTTTTCTTCCAAAATCTTGTTATTAAGTACAATGCAGCAGGTGAAAAGAGTAATTATTACCGGAAGGTATACATGTGGTCCGAACAGAGCTACCACTAGGAATTTCGGGGCCCCTAACTGGCAAAATTTTGGGGCCCCCATTGAACCTCCTCCCAGGCTTTGCCCTCACCCAAATATTCAATACACACATATATACCTTCACACATACATACATAGATACATACACTCAAACACTTTTGAGAATCTTTTGGGCTGAATACACAACAGTTGTGTATACAATAGAGTATATACAACAGAGATGGCTGCAGGCCGTATACACAATGCAGACTGCTGTTGGCTATACACACAATAGGGAATACACAATAGAGGCGGCTCTGTGCCGTATAGATCATGGAGACTGCTCCTGACCGTATACACAATGGAAACAGCTGTGGGCAATATAGAAAATGGAGACTGCTGCTGGCTATACACACAATAGAGAATACACAATAAAGACTGCTGCTGGCTATACACACACAATAGAGAATATACAATAGAGATTGCCGCTGACCGTATACACAATGGAAACGGCTGCGGGTTGTATAGACAATGGAGACGGCTGTGGGCCACACAGACAATGGAGATGGCTGCGGGCCGTACACACAATGGATACTGCTACTGGCAGTACACACAATAGAGAATACACAATACAGACTGCTGTTGGCTGTACATAATAGAGAATACACAATAGAGACTGCTGTGGGATGTATGCAAATTAACAACTGCTGTGGGACATTTACACATTAGAAACAGTTGCGGGACGTATACACAGAGACTGCTGGCCATATGAACAGACACCGCTATAGAGTATAGTGCTGTGTAGAGGCAGAGAGACACGAAGAGACACACAGACAGACACACATACATGCGTAGACAGCTGAGCATACTCACCAGCACCACTAGCAGCAGTAGCTCTGACCTGACTCTATTGTATCCTGCCATGCCAGTGCCTGCGTGACTTCCTGTTTGCGGGCTGCAGCGGTGATGGACAGGAGAATGGCAGGGCCCAGCGGAGATTGGGACCTGCCTCCTCATCTGTCCTCCGGACCCACGTCACTTCCGGTTTGCAGGCCACAGCGGTGATGGATGGGAGACGGGGCCCGATCAAGATGTGAGGGGGCATGGCCCGGCGGTGATTGACAGGAGAGGGGGCCCTACAAGACATGAGATAGCATGGTCCAGAGATCAGGGCCCGTCCCTCACCTCTCCTCCGGGCCCCCTCTCCTGTCAATCACCGCCAGGCCCCTGACAGCTGTCACAATAGGCAGGCCCTGTTGGTAGCCCTGGGTCCAGATAATGGCTTCTACAGACTGAACACTGGGGAAGAAGGTAGGGGCGAACTAACACATGACCAACTATAGGAGAGGCTTAGGGAACTATGAGATCTTCCTAGCAACCAGCAATGCAATGCATAACAAAGAAAATACACCACAGGTTGTTCCCATTCCAACAATTCCGGCTCTGATAACGTCATCTCATACGCTTTTTTTAACATTATTTATTTATTTTCTTATTTTTTTATTCAATTGCTACATACCGAATCTTCACTGATTAGAATAGGGATCGTCTGCAGTTCGGGTGGCTGGACAGGAGCATTTTCATTTGTTGGTCCTGCTCGTACATTACCAGGTGTCTGCATAAAATATTGATGATGATTATTAAACAGGTAAATCATGGTTCGCTCTTTATTACATTTCATTGCTATCCCTCTTCCACCCATTTTGTTTTAATCTTGGATAAACGCCTTTAAAACATATATTTACATTTGAGCTTAATTTTCTAGGTAAGGTTTTAAATTCTACACCGATATATCTGATATATTGTATTGATTCTGAGTTACATTCTGTATTATACTCCAGAGCTGCACTCACTATTCTGCTGGTGCAGTCACTGTGTACATACATTACATTACTGATCCTGAGTTACCTCCTGTATTATACTCCAGATCTGCACTCACTATTCTTCTGGTGCAGTCACTGTGTACATACATTACATTACTGATCCTGAGTTACCTCCTCTATTATACTCCAGAGCTGCACTCACTATTCTGCTGGTGCAGTCACTGTGTACATACATTACATTACTGATCCTGAGTTACCTCCTGTATTATACTCCAGATCTGCACTCACTATTCTTCTGGTGCAATCACTGTGTACATACATTACATTACTGATCCTGAGTTACCTCCTGTATTATACTCCAGAGCTGCACTCACTATTCTGCTGGTGCAGTCACTGTGTACATACATTACATTACTGATCCTGAGTTACCTCCTGTATTATACTCCAGATCTGCACTCACTATTCTTCTGGTGCAGTCACTGTGTACATACATTACATTACTGATCCTGAGTTACCTCCTGTATTATCCTCCAGAGCTGCACTCACTATTCTGCTGGTGCAGTCACTGTGTACATACATTACATTACTGATCCTGAGTTACCTCCTGTATTATACTCCAGAGCTGCACTCACTATTCTGCTGGTGCAGTCACTGTGTACATACATTACATTACTAATCCTGAGTTACCTCCTGTATTATACTCCAGAGCTGCACTCACTATTCTGCTGGTGAAGTCACTGTGTACATACATTACATTACTGATCCTGTGTTACCTCCTGTATTATACTCCAGATCTGCACTCACTATTCTTCTGGTGCAGTCACTGTGTACATACATTACATTACTGATCCTGAGTTACCTGCTGTATTATACTCCAGAGCTGCACTCACTATTCTTCTGGTGCAGTCACTGTGTACATACATTACATTACTAATCCTGAGTTACCTGCTGTATTATACTCCAGAGCTGCACTCACTATTCTTCTGGTGCAGTCACTGTGTACATACTTACATGTAAGTATGTTCATAAGTGTTAGAATCATGCAAAAATTTCAATATCAAAAGGAATCTATCACAAGGTTTTTGTTACCCCATGTGAGAGCAACCTGGTGTAGGGGCAGAGACTTGTATTCAGGTGATGAATAAAATCACAGTTTTCTCAGCTGTAGATCTAAGGCTGGCTTCACACCACAGTTTTGTTCCTGTTCGTGGGATCCTGTTTTTTACAGGACCCCACAAACAGAAACGGACATGCCCGGATTGTAAACTCCGGATGCCATTTCTGTGTCCGGATCCGGAATTTTGAGAGATCTGGACACAGAAAGAGCTGGGAGCAGCCGAGCCTGCAGAGCGCAGGCAAGTGGTGTCGGCGCTGCTCACCTTCACTTTAGCAGTGTATTTACATACTCTGCTAAAGTGATATTGAACAAAGGAATGGTTAAAAATAAACAAATATATTTTCACCTGTCCGCCAAGTGTCCCGCGATGCATGCACCTCCGATGGCTAAAGTATCTTAACCAGCTGACCGGGAAAGGGTGGGGCAACTTGATCAGCTAATGGGTCACATGACCACATCAGCGCGGTTTAAAGAACGGTGTCGGCGCTGGAGATTTAAACACTGTCAGTTCAGCTGTTTCTTCAAATTTCCCGTGCCAACACCGTCGGGAGGTCAGCGGCGGCTGGGAGGAGGAGATCTCCGATGCCGATTTCCACCTCCCGGCCGCCGCAGAGATCCCTGATTGGCTGGCCGGACACCATACCGATGTGAACACATGCGGAGAATCTCCGCTGCGTTGGCTGCGTTTGCTCTGCGTTTTCATCTGCATGCCCTCAGCATGCAGACACAAACGCTAGTGTGAAACCAGCCTTAGGGCTTGTGCACAGTCCCTAACTGGGGGAGGTGGGGCTTAGGGAGGGTTAGCTTCAGTCTAGTTGTAGTGGAGCAAAAAGAAGGAGAACATCCTGGATGAGGGGCCATGGGCCCTCTGAAGAGACGAGATGCAAATGACATGGTTTCAGTCCATAGGCCGCCCTGGCTTTCAAGGTCTGGTGGTAATGCTGAATTGCTGTGTGAGTTTCTAACAACCAGCAGCAATGTGCAGTTCCCAGGAGCTCAGCAGCATCATAGGATCAGGGACCTGTTTCAGGGACGTGTGCTCACAGGATGTGAGTTGTTAGATCGGCTGGAGGAAACTCATGGAAACAAGTACTAGTTAGTATTGAAAGTTTCAAGCTCCAAGAAGCCTTTTGTACCAGGAAAGGATTCAGCAGCGGGAAGGCAAAACTACAACCCAGCAGAGTATTCATCCCCCCATTGTACAGGTCAGACTGATGCCTAGTGAAGGTGTAGTATGTCCCGTGGATCTATCTGGAAGTAAATGGTAAAGTTAACCATCCTGTCTCTTGCTGCCTTATTATCTGCTGCACTACACTGACTATAACTTCCCTGGGAGCCAGCCCTAGTTGGGAAGGGTTAACCATCTACACTGCTCATCGCCATCTATCTCCCAGGAACCTCCCTTGCAGTGTCGGCTATATCCCGACCGAATATCCCAACTGCCATCACAAAATTATTTTTATTTTCCTTCCTTTTAATTTAACTATTACAAACTCTGCACCTCTTGTACAGTAACCCCCTTTTCCATATGAAGCCAGAGCCACAGCTACTGAGAACGGCGATATCCGTGACAGTGCTATCAGGGTTCAGAGACTGAGGATGCTCTATGGAGAGGTGAAAAGATGATTGAGGGGACTTAGTATTTTGCTCAAACAACACAAACTCCACCTGATATATATCATCCTCATGATTAATTCATGACTAGTTCACCTATATGCCTGGAGTTTTTTGTGGGGACTATATAAGAAACACTCCAATTACTTATAGAATTAAGTGGCACCCACTCAGGAGTTAAAGTTTCTACATTAATTTATAACTTTTTTAATTCATTAAAAGCTCATACACATAAAGACAATACAAAGAAGTACTTGGTGAAAAATTCAAAGGTTGGTACCACAATCAGGCTGTAACTCCCTGGACCATACAATCAAATTCTTTATATCACATAGTATTACACCACACATTCTTAGCTATGGGATGACATAGATATCCACATGGAAGTGCACCATTCACACCCCTCCATTACACTCACACATATGTCTAAGATGACAGATTCCAGATCCACACTGTGCCCTGTGATGACCCCTACCCCAATGTACCTTTCACTAACACTTTGTCAAGGGGTGTCTGGCCTACTCAACACTATTTCCTGTAAAGCTCAGTATTCTGCCACCGATATATGTGGGTGAGATGTGTCTGAGGGATGTGATCACGATCTCTATATAAACAATGGCGGATAGTGTTACTCACTAATCGGTGCTCCTAGATCTTATCAGCTACGTGGATTTCCAGAAGGATGATGCAGTGATAAGTTAACAGTCTTTATTTACAATACCTTGAATAGATGAGATGCCAGGGAAGATGAAGGGATGCAGATGAGGTAGGAGTTAGCACTGTAGATTAGAGCTGTTATAGATGCACCAGATTACAGGTAACAAGAGAATCCTTCCTCCAGTCCTGAAGCATGAGGTCAGAATGATGGAGAAAGAACAAAGCAGGAAGAGAAGCCTTTCGAAGGAGGAGTTACAGACAGAAAAGAATTAAGGGAGGTAAGACATACAGTGAAATGCACAATGACCAGTAGATGGCAGCAAGGATAGCAGATGCATAGATTATACAATTAAAGCACAACATTACAAATGTCCATGTATGGCTGAAAGTCAATAGATAAACTGGGAACAGCACACTCAGAGTGATAGCTATGGGGAGAGTCCATTTCCAAATACAGAGGAGGCTACTAAATGGCTGTATCTTAATGGCAAGTGGATCAGGTCCGAACAGACCAGGTGAAAGTGAACAGAATGCCGGCGGTGGATGGGGTTTCAACCATGGAAGATGGTGTACAAGAGAAACTTGTTCTTGGGACATTCTGAGGGATATATACACGTGACTATATTAGGGATTCATGTTGTTCAACAGGCGGCTGGGTAATTCGCATATAGCTGTTGTATTATTGTACTAAGTTGAGTTTAGCTAGGTGTAATCTTAACCACTCTCTAGGTAGAGAGAAGAAAGGAAATGGGAAAGTTGATAAATGATGTGTTTAGTTACTGATAGGGGGGAGGGAGAGGAGGGAGGGAAGGGAAAAGATGAGGTTCAAGGGGAAGGTAAAGAGAGGTTGAGGAAACTACATATAGAACAGCACAAAGAAGAGGAGGGAGATACAGGGCACAAAGAAGCACTATGGGGGGTAACATCAAGATATTTAGCTGGAATGTACAGTACGAGGCTTGTCCGAGGGATCTAGGAGAGCAGCAATTTTGGAACATATTAGAAAGTGGAAACCTGACATAACGTGCTTACAGGAGACACATCTAGTTAAGGAGAGGGTAGAGGTATTGGGAAGAAAATGGATAAGGAAAGTGTACCATTTTACATTCTCCTCATATGCCAGAGGAGTCTCCGTACCAATACTCACATCCACACCGTATGAGGAGATAGAGACGAAATTGACAGGGAAGGGTAATTTGTATTTGTGATTTGTAGGGTATATGGAATACTGATGTGTATAGCTGCTGTGTATATTTCACCCCCATAAAAAAATCCAGGGAATAATAGAACTGTCATGAAAGGGTTCGGACTACCATTACTGCTAATTGGGGATTTTAATACTGTGTTGGATGAGCAATGGGACAGATGCAAACAGAGAGGACAGAGGAGAGATAAGAAATTAACCCACTTGGGAAATTATTTGAAGGAGATTGGATTGATAGACCTGTAGAGGGTAAGAAACTAAGATAAAGTTTGCTACTCTTGTTACTCCCCGGCACGTGGCTCTCTGTCCCGGATTGATCTGGCCCTAGAAAACGACCTAATGACTAAAAGAATCTGCAGTGTAGAGTACCTCTCTATAATAGTCTCGGATCATAATCCCCTGGAGGTGGGTATATGCAGGAAAGATGACAGGAGGGGACATGAAGGGGGGTAAGGTACATCCAGCATGGTTAAAAAGCATTGATATGGAAAGGGTTAAAAGTGAAATTGTGGAGTTTTTCCAGAATAACGAAGGCAGCGCCACAAGTCAGGTGGTATGAGATACCATAAAGGTGTACCTGAGAGGCCTATTATTTAGGGATATCTCTAGGTGCAAATCCAAAAGCAGATTATTAGACCAAGAAGTAGTTGAAGTACTGGAGAGAGCAGAAATGGAATTAATAGGGAACCTCAACCGGGAGGGACAGAGGAAACTGAGAGGCTCAGGACGAGGTCAATAAGTTACATCTAAAGAAGGCAGAAAGAAGGAGAGCCTTTCAGAGAACGCTTTTCTATCAGGAGGGGGAGAGAGTAGGGCATCGGCTAGTAGTAGTAACCGCGGTACAAAGGGATCCAGTCTATGTATATAAATTAGTGACGGAATCAAGAAATGAGATACCAAAACAGCAGAGATATTAGAGGTGTTTAGAGAATTTTGTATGCCTCTAATACAATTATTGTACTTTATTTGTTCTCTACTGTAATTACTTACTGTATATTTTCTGTACTCTAGCCCTACATTGTAAAGCGCTGCGGAATATGTTGGCGCTAAATAAATAAAGCTTTATTATTATTATTATTATTATTATTAATAATACATGAGCTACAGAAAATATAGAGGAGTTTTTAAGAGAAGCAACGTTACCCAGCATCAGCGGGAGTGACAGGCAGAGATTAGAGGAACCCATTACAATAGAAGAGATTGAAAAGGCTATAATGTCGATGATGAATGACAAGGCTTCAGGGGCAGATGGTATCCCGAGTGACGTATACAAGCAATTGGTTGAAATAATAGCACCTAAACTGGAAAGTCTTCGATGAGGCATTAGGGGGGTTCACTGCTACTATCCATGAGGGAGGCCATAGTGGTTGTGATCCCTAAGGAAGGTAAAGATATGAGGTTTGCCGAGACCTATAGGCCCATATCCTTGCTGACGGCAATGTCAAAATATTGGCAAAAATCTTGTCAAGCCGATTGGCGAGTGTGATCCACACGGTAATGCACCCTGACTAGTCCGATTTCATGCCAAATAAGTGTACAGCAATTAACATGAGAAGATTGTATCAGCTGCCGTCAGACAACGCAGATCGTAGGGTGGTGGTCTCAGATGCACGTAAAGCGTTAAACAGCATAGAGTGGAACTATTTATGGAAAGTGATGAAGCATATGGGATTTGGACCAGTCTATACCTCATGAGTGCAGCTGTTGAATACCTCACCAACCGCCAAGATCAAAGTCAATGGGGAGGTCTCCAGAGAGTTTACTTTACATAGCGGAACGAGGCAGGGGTGTCCGCTGTTCCTGCTGCTATTTGCTCTGGGAGAGGAACCATTGGCAGAGATAATCAGAAAAAGACTTCGGTACACGGATTTAGATACATTACTGTGGAAGAAATGATAGCCTTATATGTGGACAACATATTACTTTTTTGGAGGAGTCAGGGAAATCTTTTGAAAGTGCAATTCATCATCACAAAATTTGTGACACTATCAGGTCTAGAGATCAACTGGGATAAGTCAAATATGATGGTGGTAGATGGAGAGGGGGAGGACCTTGTAGTGGCAGGATAAGGGGTACAACTGGCATTAGTAAAACAGTTCAAGTACCTGGGGATACAAGTGACACTTCCACTATCAAAATATGTAGATCTGAATATACATCCGCTGCTGGAGAGTTTTAGAGGCCAGATGGGGGCCTTGTGTAGACTCCACCTGTCGATAGTAGGGAGGATAAATTTGATCAAAATGGTCTTGATGCCGAAATTGCTGTACAGGCTGCACAATGCTCCCGTGTGGCTACCAAAAAAGAGGTTTTGCAAAATAAATTCTATCTTTAGGGATCTGACGTGGGGGAAAAGGCAATAGAGGATTCGGTCGGAGGTTTTATAGATGCCTAGGTATGGAGGAGGGCCCTTGGGTCTACTACCTTTCAGCTCAGAGCCAACAGCTGAGATGTTGGAGTAAAATTGGTGGGGAAGGATCCATGCAGAGAATACTGACAAGGGTGACTGGAAGAAATCCACTAGTGCAGGGACTGGAGGCGGGAGGCTTTACAAGGCTCGGATCAATATACCCAACTCTAGCACTAGTGCATAAGGTATGGGAAGGAATCAAAAAAATTAGGGGGGTAGAATATCTGACAACCTTTTCCCCCATTTGGCAAAATGATAAACTGCCTGAATTTGATAAAATGGTTGAGTTTAGAAATTGGAGGGGAATGGGAATTCAATATGTTCACCAGTTGCTGGAACAAAATGTCTTAGAACATTTGAGAATATGCGGACGGTGTACGCGAAGCCCAATGCATGTAGCTTCCAACATAGAAAGATCAAACATGCCTATGTTAAACAGTGTAAATTGGTTAATATGACAGTTCAGAGAGATATACTAGTGGAGTACATCTGCGAAGAGGGCGGAACCAAAGGGGTGGTCTCAGATGTCTAAAGAGACTTAATGCATACGTATTTAAAGAAATACCGTATTAGGGCCAAAACGAAATGGAAGGAAGACATCGGGAGCATATGGGAGGAGAAATGGGATTTAATTTTGGAGTATATACCGCAGCTATCCCTAGGTGAGCCGGGAAGACTCTTGCAGCTCTTTGTGATATAGAGTGTATAAACCCCCTGATATTGTATAAGGCAGAGTTAAGACCGGCCTCAAGGTGCCAGGTGGAACAAGCAGGACTCCTTCATATGTTATGGCTTTGTCCTAGGCTGGCTTCCTACTGGTGGTCAGTCCTCCATACCATAGAGGGGGCATATGGATGTATAATAGACAGGGATCCTTTGATATGTGTCCTGGGGTATGTGGAGGAGGTCTGAGTAAAAATCGTGTTCAGAATTGCTTTTGGCAGATTACTGTATATTGCGTTGAAAGTCATGGCGAGGCGTTGGATACAGGACAAGCCTCCGACACGACAAGAGTTTATAAGACACGCGGCTTTTATTATTCGGCTAGGAAAAGAAATTTATGCTAAAAGGAAAAAAGGACAATATGTTTGACAAGTTATGGAGGCCCTGGTTAGAGAGAGGATGAGTTCCTGAGAGTGCTGCTTTTGTCCCATAACAAGGGTTTGATTGAAGTATGGTGGGAGGGGAGAGGGGAAGGGGGAGTTAAAGGTTGTTACTGGTTATAAGAAAAGATATATGTATATTTAATATACATGTTTTTCTTTTTTTGAATAAAAATCTATCTGATTTAAAAAAAAAAAAAAAAAAAGTATCTGTAGGTACTGACATGGCGTCAGATGCCTCAGGACACCTTCAGGAGTCTAGTGGTATCCATATCTTGATAGGTTAGAGTTGTTTTGGTGCCACGAGGGGTCCCAAATAATCTTAGGTGGGTGGATGGAATCTATGTTGTGGTTGATAATTATGCCCATCTGACATGTTGCAGAATGAATAAATTATATTCTGCTTCAAAACCATCCACTACAACCAAGGGCTTGATGTATATCTTTATTATTACACTTACGGTATTGGCATGGCTTCTTTGAGGTGGTGAGGTTTGCACAGGATGATTTTCATATATTCTTCCTTGAAAATGATTCTGTAAGAAGAGTACGGTAGTTGATGAGTATGTACAGTATGTGAGGGTATCACCGGGAAGAAGGAGAAAGCAATGAATAAGGTCAAAGGGGTCATCTATTACTTTTTAATATGCCGCTTTATCACTAAGGTAGCTTGACCTACCAGAGAACCAAAGGATTCAACACTAGCGGACAGTCTCATCAAAACTTTGTACTTTAAAATGTGATTTTCTTTACTTTCCATTGACTTTAATGACAAAAATGCAATTCACAAGGCTTTGAAGGGGATCTTTCAGTAGGATTTGACCCTCCAAACTATTTATATGCACATGACAAGTCCATCAACGTATTAATTTTTCTCAGTGCTTTACAGACATTATCATCTCTGTCCCAATTTGGGGCTCACACAATCTAAACTTCCAATCAGTATGTCTTTGGAGTGTGAGTGAGCCAGGGAGCGTACCTGGAGGCCATGTTTTAATACTGAAGTAAAAGTAACGGAACTGCAGCTGTGGTGTCTGTGACTTTCTTGAGCGGCAACCACCGGCCGCAGAGGCCGCCCAGAACACCGAGGGTACTACTGACAGAGTGAACATCTGACAAGGTACATGCTGGGGGAACCACTCCACTGCCCTGGGGACTAGGCTCCACCTGCAGGGAGTGACGCCATCTAAGCTGCTGGTCACCGTCCCCAGAGGTTCTGAAGCAGCGGCGGCCGCCCTGGCGTCACGAATACCCCTTTTCCCCTCAGACTTTCTTTAACATCCCCCGTTTATTTAAATGACACCGCCAGGGTCACAGGACCAAGTCTCGTCCCCCTTTTGTCCCTGTGAAAAGAACCGAAGAGAGGTGAAGTAGAACAACGAGTAACCGCCCGGTTCCCGAGTCTTCCACGACCCTGGAGTGGGCATGTCACATCGACCTTTAGATTACTAAAATGATCCCATCATTCCTTGAAATGGCAATGACCTGCCCCAGGGCCGTGAGGTACCCAGTTCCAGACGTTGTGGTTCACTGGGGATGTCACGTGGCCTGTTGCCAGGTCCCGTGGCTCTGGTGGTCGCTGAAAAAGGGAATTTAAGTATAAAATAAAAGTGTTATCGGCGCTGCAAGACAGACTTCCAAGTGATGGTGGAGCAGTAAGATGGTTACACTCCCTGTAGTTGGAGCAGGATCCCCGGGGCAGTGGTGGAAGTTGGGAGTTGTAGGACAGTCTTTAATTTACATAGGGACACATCTACACTAGGCCTTGTCACTTGTTTTCCTCATGCTGCAGTCGGCGGCTCCTCAGGTAGAGATAGAAAAGGACACCACACAGTCTTTTTACTCTCTACAAGTTTACTGGCAGTTCTTTAATAACAGTCTTTTCAGGTCTGCCAATCCTGGGTAGTCACCGGGGAATTAGGATGCTTTACTCAGGACCCTCGGTGTTATGCCTGCTGTTCCTGTCTGGTCCCTTCCTGCGCTCTCTCCTGTCTCCTTCAGTGCTCCCACGAATAGAGCCTGAAGCCACCTCCCACGGATCTTTCGGTGGTGGAGTCTTCTCCAGGTCCTCCAGACCCTATACGGTGCCTTTTTCTGGATGTGCCGGGGGTTGGCTGCGACTTCCTAAAGAAGCTCAGGCCTCCGGTTCGAAAGCTCAGGGCTAGACAACCGCACTGTGCTCGGAGCCGATCTTCCGTTTCGGGACTGATCCCCTCCGGCCGGTAGTCGTACTGGGTCCTGATTTGGGTGCACCGCAACACCTGGTGCCCCTAGGGTCCCCTCTGTCCTGACAGCTCCTCCGTCGTCTACTTCTCACTCCCCAACGGAGCTCTCCAACTCTCTAACTGGCCTCACGTTCCTCCCACCCACACACTTTTCTACCCTGTCACTCCTCCCATGGGACTGGGTCCTCCCTACAGCAGGTCCACCCACAGTCCCCTACCTAGGGTGTGTGTGGATGTGTGTTGAGGGTTCCTTATGCAGCATTCCAATTCCTCAGCCACAGGAATACTACACACTTTTATGGGTGCAGTACCCCTCCGTGGTGTCCAGACCAGCAGGGCGCCACAGCAACAGTCTGACTGGCTTTCCCATTACCATTCCTGCACCTCTTGGGCATATTCTTACTACATACTCGTGTCTGTGGTTTTTCTCACCATTGTGCACACCTTCCTGTATTTGGTGGTCCCCTCACTGGTCTGTTTTGCCACTTTGTTGGTTCATTATGGTTACATATAGTGCAGTTTATGTTATCAAATGTACTTACCTGATACTGGGAATGTGGTGAATAAATATCATCAGTCTGTAAGAAACAATCATATCAATGGGAAGAAAATGAAAGTTATGATAGGTCATATTTCTCCAGTTTAGTACGCATCTCTGCCTTTGGATTGAGCTGGCCTACAGTACAGCAGAATAAAAGGGTTTCCCAAAGGCTCCTATCTGACATTAGAGCTTAGACATATCAGAGGTACAATGCAGGAATGGGATTTCATATGAGTGAAGAGATCCTAGGCAAACTAGGTTTATGGATAACATGTTATTTTATATTCGACCAAGCTTTACTTATGAAGCACATCACGTCTGGGAGATGCTGTTTCTAATGCAGATGCAAATCCGGCTAAGATGCCTTAGGGGCCCTTTACACGCCGCGACGGCAGGCTGGATACATCCCGCTACTTCACGTGCACGAGCACGCTCAAACGGCTACAAACGGTCAACGCATCTCCTTTACACGCCGCGACAAGGTGCGCTACGCCACGCTACATCTATAGCTAGCTACATCGCCGGGTGTGTCAAGTAGCCAGCTGTAGCTTAGCGTACCACGTTTACACAGCGCTACAATAAGCTAATATGGGCGGACCTGGTACAGCAGGGACAGCACATAGGCGTGCCACAATCTTGGATTACGAGCCGTCCGTACGATGATAGGACAGCGCAATATCATCATGATTGGCCAGGCATCGCAGGAGGCTGAGACATCCAGCACGCTCGAGCGATTGTGTAGTGTGACTGGTCAGCTCCTTAAATATGCCGCCCTAGGCAGCGACTACCAATCGTCATGCAGGAGCTTCCTCCAATGATCGGTGATGGGGCGCGGTATCCCGGAGCCTGGGACACGCCTTAGCTACATTGCAGCTACAGCCCCGGGTGTCCAAAGTTCCCTTCCGTTGCCTCTTTACACGCCGATACAGCTCGCTACCATCGGCGTTGTAGCTATCAGTTTTCGAGCAGACCTAGGAAACAGATGTATCTGTTGCCGGCTGCAGCGTCACATCTTCAGACGCCGCTACGACGGGCTACATTGGCGCTACAAGCTACATTTGTAGCCTGTAGCGGGATGTATCCAGCCTGCCGTCGCGGCGTGTAAAGGTACCTTTATTGCTTTTTGTGCTTCCCATAATTTAAATGCTGTGGACAGCTCTACATTGTTTTTTTTATCATAAACTTTATGAATATAAAAAGAAGTAACTAGACTTTTTCAACAAATCCCTACTACACCATGTTCCAAATTATTATGCAAATTGGTTTTACGTGTCTACGTGTCATAGGGCTTTTTTTTTTTTTTGGCAATGAAACCCATTGATGGTTTTGTGTCTCAAGGCCACTTCACACACACAGATATCTGAGTCCAATATCTGAACAGATCTCTGGTTGCAGTGAAATCATGGATACATTGCTCCATGTTGTACACAGCCACAAAATGGAACAATGTATCCATGATTTCACTGCAACCAGAGATCTATTCAGATATTGGACTCAGATATCTGTGTGTGTGAAGTGGCCTTCAGGGTTTTTTGGATAACTGAAATCAATCTCAGATACCTGTGATGATTAGTTTGGCAGGTGAGCCCAATAAAAGGAAAACTGGGTGTTCCACAATATTACGCTGGCCACAGTTTTCATGTAACATGGGAAAGAAAAAGGATGTCTCTGCTGCCAAAAACCAACAAATAGTGCAATGCCTTGGACAAGGGATGAAAACATTAGATGTTGCCGAAAACGTAAGCGTGATCATTGTACTGAGAAGAGATTTGTGGCTGATTCTGAGCACAGATGTGTTTGTGCAGATAAAGGCAGAATGAGGAAGGTTTCTGCCAGGCAAGTTCATCAGATTAAGAGAGCAGCTGCTAACCAGGTCTTACAAACCAACAGACAGATATTTGAAGCTGCTGCTGCCTCTGGAGTCCCTCGAACCTCAAGGTGTAGGATCCTTCAAAGGCTTGCTGTAGTGCATAAACCTACTATTCGGCCACCCCTAAACAGTGCTCACAAGCAGAAACAGTTGCAGTGGGTCCAGACGTACATGAAGACTAATTGTCAAACAGTCTTGTTTATTGATGAGTGCCGAGCAACCCTGGATGGTCCAGATGAATAGAGTAGTGGATGGTTGGTGGATGGTCACCATGTCCCAAAAAGGCTGCAACGTCAGCAAGGAGGCGGAGGAGTCATGTTTTGGGCCGGAATCATGGGGAAACAGCTGGTAGGCCCCTTTAAGGTTCCTGAAGGTGTGAAAATGACCTCTGCAAAGTATATAGCGTTTCTGACTGAGAACTTTTTTTCATGGTACAAAAAGCAAAAACGTGCCTTCAGGAGGAAAATCATCTTGATGCATGACAATGCACCATCTCATGCTGCAAAGAATACCTCTGTGTCATTGGCTGCTATGGGCATAAAAGGAGATAAACTCATGGTGTGACCACCATCTTCCCCTGACCTCAACCCTATAGAGAACCTTATGAGTATAATCAAGAAAAAGATCTATGAGGGTGGGAGGCAGTTCACATCAAAACAGCAGCTCTGGGAGGCTATTCTGACATCATGCAAAGAAATACAAGCAGAAACTCACAAGTTCATTGGATACAAGAATTGTGAAGGTGATATCAAAGAAGGGTTCCTATGTTACCATGTAACTTGGCCTGTTAGGATGTTTTGGAGTTAAATAGCTTTTTTATTTCAGTGACTGTGACCTCCTAATGCTGCAAATTCAACACATGAGCATTTTCAGATCTTTCAAACATATCAAATGTTTAGAAACTCTACTGTGCCTAATAATTTGGAACAGTGCATTTACAGTTTTTTTTTTAATTTTGAAGATTATACTGTTATCATTCCAAGGTTTCTTCAATAAAATTCAATGTACACTCTAACGGGTGATGACTTTTATTACACTGACTGTCATTTGCATCGACCATTTAAGGAAATCAGAGAAAAAGAACATTTGCATAATAATATGGAACGAGTAATTCTGTTATGAACAATCCGTCTTATCTGTAATTGCTAATATTATCTTTTTATTTTCCTACATTGTAATTAATGTTTCTAATTGTACATGGTATTGTATTACTATTATCGAGTTGTGTACTCTATTCTTTAATTAATACGCTCAGTAATGCATTCGTGAGCTATCTGTTTTGCATAGTAAATTCAATAAAAATCATTTGAAAACATAATAATATGGAACTTGGTGTATATTTCTACTGTAGAATCTGTGCAATTCCTTCACATAGCAGGCTGTGCTGCTGCCCCTTAAATAACACTAGTATCTTGTCAAAGATAAGCGCACTCACAGGATAGTTTTTTTCAATAAATGCTGGTCATTATTCAATACAGCCTTTCACCATAAAGGAGACAATTTGTAACACATAGTGTTTTTGACATTTCAAACCGTCCCGGGTCTTTCTCAAAAATGTTATTTTATTTGGACCGCATATTGGGAGTTCTCATGGCTCCAGACTTTTTATTCTTTTAGGGTCTGGAGTTATGGGAAATCCCAATATGCTGTCCAAATAAAGCGACATCAGTGAGAAAGACCCGGGACGGGTTGAAACATCAAAACACTACGTGTTGCAAATTGTCTCCTTTACCCAGCATTATGGTGAAAGGCTGTATTGAATAATGACCAGCATTTATTGAAAAAAACTATCCTGTGAGTGCGCTTGTATTCCACTAGATACTATTTGGATATTTCAGTTCAACATTAACCCTTCACTCAACTGAGTGGGCACCTTATTTTTCTTATAAAACTGACAGCACACTGTTTCTGGATGCTGTTGTATCAGGCCTGGTCTGCTCTCTTTGCTCTCCTTTCTCTCTGTAGACTGAAATTTAGCGCAACTACCTGTAACATGGCGACCAGCTGCATTGTAAATGGCCAGTATGTATCACACAGGTGGTTATTTTCTGCTATGTAGACCTGCAATGTTCACTCTTGGACATGTAATGACACAAGGTTGTAAGCCATTCAGACCAGGTTATGAGTGCTGGGAGGTATGGGTGTGTCTGAGTTTTCACATGCCTCCGCTCATGGGTGTGTCTCAGATGTTAAGATGGAGTCTGTTTGTTTGAAATGTGCTCGGTGTCTGGAGGTTTCTACACCTCTTATGGGACCTCTGTGGGAGACCATCATGTCCTGTTCTGTGCACCTTCTGAAGAAATAATGGTAAACCGGTAAACCGTGTATGCACTGGAATGGAGATTGAGTTACTTCCTTGTGATATACCTGGAGAGGAGAGGTATCGGAACCTATACAGGAGGATCCATGAGAGAGTTAAATGGACTGTCATCCTGTGCATATTTATGTTCCTGTAAAGCCGAAGGAAGGCTTATGTTCTGTTATCTTGTGGCAGTTTATGAAGATGTAAATTAACCTAATGAACTTTTAAAGAAGTGATTCCTTGAGGACCAGCAAGGGAGTGAGTTACCCCATTATAGTGATTGAATGGCCCCATACCATACTAGCATAGTGTCCATAGATTGTAAACTTTGGCCCGGTGACCCATTGTGCTTCATAAGCTGAGCTATGCTTTTTGTGAGAATAATATGGACTCTAATACATTCTGTGTAGCTGCCTTACATTACAATCTACCATCTTACATTTGCAGTTGATGGGCCAGCCATGCTTTGACGTTTTTCTTGTGCAGTCCATGCATATGTTTCCTGTTAAAATATTAATGTTTAGCACTTCAGACATGACAAACAGGGATAAAACAGGAAGCTTTATATAAATTACTGACACAATTGTTGCTGACACTTAAATTTTGAGAGTAGATGTTATCAATGCATAAATAGGGTAGGCAGCATTGTGAGCTGGGGGAGAAGATATACTCAAGGCTACTTTCAGATCTGTGATATTTTTAAGTATGGCAGATTAGGCAAACCTGAACTTTTGAACTGCAGGTGTGCCGGATCTGCTGTTTTGCAAATCTGGTGGAATTCCGCCCTTTTTGCATAAATCAGATGCACCACATTTGTGGCACACATGCGGCAAGGTTGTGTTGGACCTCCAGACATGTGCGGAGACTCACTTTTTCACCATGATCCCACACTTCTGGCACTTCCGGCACTGGATGAAAACCACTGTCACGCGCAGTTTTAAGATGAGCCGGAAGTGCTGGATAATGGCTGAAAAGGGCTGGGTAAAGGAGACAACAGCTGGGTAAAGGAGGTCCATTAACAATACATTAGCCCCAACGCAACCTTCCTGCAAGCGTGCCGCAATATTGCCAAATCTATTTTTTGCCGGATTTGCAGATATGAAAACAGCCTTAGGTTGTCATGGAGTATAACATCTTCTGATTGGAGAAAAACAAATAACTGGTTGAAATTTCAGACCAATAGTATCTAGTAATGCCAAAATTCCAGCATAGTGGTAGATGGATGTTAACAACATCCCTTTTGTACTGGGTTGCCAGACCCAATGACAGGGGTGTAACTACAACAGGTGCAAAGTTTGCAATCGCACCTGTTCCCTGGAGCCTAGAGGGCCCCAAAAGTCTCTTTGGCTATCACAATGGTCTCTCTTACTTTGGAAACAGGTGACTGGTTTGGGACCTCTGTCTCCTCTCTGTATTGAGACTTCTCAATTGCAGTGGTTGGGACAAGAGCTACGCTGGTCATCTCCCTATTGGGGGTTTACATCAGGGCCAGCGAGGGCATAGGTATTCTGCTTGGCGACAGGGTGAAAGAACCCATATAGGGGCGGTAGGAAGATCAGGGCACAGTCGCAGGGCACAGTCATAAGTGGGTGCAGGAGGTGTCCTTTTCTCCATTCCCTATGAGTAGGGCCTTGCAGTATTTCCCTACTCTGTTGTTGTGCGTAGTGCGCTGGACATCATTGATCCATGCGCCACTGTCACGCACCATGTCTGGACGCTCCCAAATCCACTGTGTGACTAATGACTAAAGACTAATGCCATTAATGATTTGCAATAATTGAGGGGCCCGTTGGAGTTTTTGCATCAGGGCCCATGAACTTCAGTTATGCCTCTGCCCAATGATAATATGTGCATAAAAAGTTGTATTTTACAGATCTGTTTAGGTTTCAGACACCCATTTACATATCATGAACCCTTGGCATCTATGTGGCTAGAGGGAGGGGATTCCTTCTGTCACATCATCAGCGATCACGGGATGCCAAAGAATAGCTAAATCAGCGGAAATTAACAAAAAAATAACTTAAACAAATGTAAAATGACTTTGTCGGGAACTGATTTCATAGCAGTACTTGAAAGAGGAGGTTCATACTCAGTATTAGAATGATCTCAGGTGACCGCTGCCTCCATGGGACAGGTGATAATAGCCATTCTGTCAGAACCACACAAGTGAAAAGAGCAGTCATTGAACATGTGTGTTACCACTACATTCTATTAGGGGACTTTGAGACTCCATACTTGGATGAGCAGCGACCCAACAGCTGGCATCATCCACTTCTTGCTTATTCCAGTGGACGCTCTCCTGACTAGTCTATTATAGTAAGCACTTCCATTAAATTTACAAATCTGGAAGATCCTTTCTTAGAACTGTAAAGAAGTGGACTGAGTGCTGTCGTGTTCCTTCCCTTGAAGATACCAGATGCCTTATTGTATTGTCATGTAGTGTAATATGAATTGTGTCCTTCAACTCTCGTGATGTCAACTGTGATGATAACCTGTATTGTATTGTAATGTAAGGTGTAATGTACAGTAAGGTTATATGTGGTAATGTATTACATAGTACTTGTATACAAAGTTATCCTACTGTAGGGTGAACATGGCTGTGGAGTTGGAGTCGTCCATTTTGGTGGAGTCAGAGTGGAATTCAGAGAAATTGAGGAGTCGGAATTGGAGTAGGAGGTTTGGCTTACTGAATACACACCAGGGCTGTGGAGTCAGTCGTGGAGTCGGAGTCGGCATCAATTTTGGTGGAGCTGGATTCGGGGAAATTGAGGAGCCAGAGTCAGAGGTTTGGCTTACTGACTCCACTGCCCTGTTAAGTAATAGTTGAACGTTGGGACTAGCCCACGATGGAAGAGGTTAGTTGTTAGGGTACGGACACACTGGCGTGAAACTCGGACGACTGCAATGCGAGTTTTTCTCGCATTGCAGTCGGACCAATGTTACTTAATGTCCGAGCGCACATTTGCGAGTGTCAGGCGTTTTTTTCTGGTCTTGTCTCGTGATTATACAATAAATAGCTGCTGAGAAAAAAAATGTATTGCACACGGACAGCACAGGGAAGCCACACTGACCAAACAACAGACGACACTCGTAAGACTCTCAGGAACGACAATCAGATTATTTTTTTCATGCTAGTGTGTTTCCACCCTTAGGCTAAGAGACAGGGCCTTCGCTAGAAAAGTTAGTGAAGAGCTAGTGTGAGATTGACTATAGTAATCGATGGATAGTGCGTAGGTCGTGAAAGTCGCCGTGGGTGATTTGTGGCAGCAAAGGAAGGAAGGAGACTGAAGACAAGATAGCTTGATCTTTGTGTACTCTGACTAAGACACCGAACACTAAAGAACACAGACTAGGGTCCAGTCTCCATTCAAAGTGTCCCTACAATGAAGGATCTGGAGAATGGGCTTTGGTGACTAGGCCTCAGATGTGAGCAGAGACTTTCCTGGGTGAGGTCTCACCAAGCATCTGAGAGCGTAAGGCTCTTCTCTGGTCCTATAGGTAAACCCCTTACCCCCCTCCTCTACAAGGAGAAGAGATGTCGAAATTGAACAGTGTGAGAACACAAGGCTTTAGGGTGCTTTCACACTAGTGTTTTTTTCAAATCGCGGCAGATGCGGTGAAAAAACCGCATCTGCCGCGATTAACGCATAACCGACACACTTGCGGCAAGCCCCATGCAATGTCTATGGGGCTTGCAGTAAGGGTGCGGCAGATGCGGCAAGTGCGGTTTTGCACTTGCAGCAGGTGCGGCCGCAAAAAAAAACGCGGCTGACTGCGGCTTTTTTCGCGGCCGCACCTGCCGCAAGTGCAAAACCGCACTTGCCGCACCTGCCGCAAGTACGTCTATACTTTGCATGGCGTTTACCGCAACCGCACCGCAAGTGCAGCCGGTATGCGGTAATCGCGGCAGATGCGTTTTTTTCACCGCATCTGCCGCGAATTTCAAAAAACGCTGATGTGAAAGGGCCCTTACTCTGGTAAAGCCCGCATATACATTGTATGGGGTTTGCTGCAACTGTGCCGCAAGTGTGCCGCAAGTGCAGCCGGTATGCGGTAATCGCGGCAGATGCAGTTTTTTTCACCGCATCTACCGTGATTTGAAAAAAACGCTGATGTGAAAGGGCCCTAATACAGTACTGTGGTGTAAGATGATCCTGTGGTCTCCTTGTGAAAATGAGTCTTCATCCGGTCCTAGGCAGCTGACGTCAATGGCAGTATGCGGCCTGCACAGATTCACAGTCCACACAACACAAGTCCACACGTCCAGCCAGGACCAACTCTTTCTTGTACCATGGATGGGCATATAAAGTAAATCCCTCACCCACAACTACCACCCTGCTCACTCTACAGAACTGATTGTGCCGGTCCTCTTCTATTCCTCCTAGAAATTTGTAAATTCTTTCTCTTTGACCCTATCAGCACCGATAGAAGAATATGAGACTCTATACGGACATGTCCACAATGGTAACACCAAGATGTTATATTATTCTTAAGGAGAATTAAAGAGTGATACATTGCTCAAATACTGCAATTTATGACTTACAGATTTAGGATGTCTTGGTGGTCGTACATTCGGATTACAAACCTGAAAAGGCAGCACTGATTAGTAGGAGAATATACACATGTCTGGCAAGATTATTTTTCATTTTTATTTCAAGAAGATATGGAAAAGGTGAAATTATTTAATGAGAGCCATCCTCAAAACTCATAATTGTTTTTCTTCAGATACACTCACTATCATGTGCCTACCATCTACCCTCTTACATTTGGAGTTGGTGGAACAGTCATGTTTCTCCAATTTTCTTTCACATTTATTTCCTGTAAAGATATTAATGTTCACCAATTCTGGCATGATTAATAAAAAAAGTAATGATAACCAGCCACAAATCTCGACCAACAGTTAGTAAATTCAATTAATAAATCAGAAAGTTCCACCACGCCGTACTCACAGGACTCCAAGGCTTCCGGAGTAACAGCAGACGTGCACACGATAATACGAAGAAGAAGAAGAGGAAGGCTCCGGAGTTCCTCTTCTTCTTTTAAATTCATTTAATGCCTCAAGTTTCTTTAGTTGGTAATATGGGGAGTGGTGGGGTGCAGAATTACTGATGTCCTCATCTATTATTTGCACCAGGCTATAGTTTGTTATTGTGGCGCCCCTGCAGTTCGGCCGCCACTATGGTACTGCACCTATCTAATAGGTGTGGCATCATGCTCATAGGTAAGAAGGGAAAACTTTGCTAAGACCCCCAATTTGCACCAAACACAATCTGAACTCCAGGTCAGGGAGATGCTGGGCAGAGAAAAACTCTCATTCATAGCAGTCCCCATCTACTGCCTGGAGGTAGGAGTTAGGTTAGGGGTGAGAGGCAGTACAGGAGAAAGATCTAGAGAAGTCGAGAACTATTGAAGAGTCAGGACACATGTGGAGTGGGGTGCTGGTCCTAGGCCCGAGGACCCAAATCTGCAGCCAGCCGTCCAGGCTGGGCAGAGGAACTAGCTGCAACAGGGGTACCAGCCCAATTCGGTCTGGATATCTTCAAGTCCAGCCGAGAAACTGGAGGTCACTGGGCTGCAGGTACAGAGACTACGATAGTGGACCCTCCCCAGGCTAAAGTAACAATATAGGGCTAAGAGGACTAGCAAGACAGTCACTCACAGAGCCCACAGTCACCTGCCTACTGGGACTGGCAACCACAGGACACTAGGAGGATAAGGGGTAGCAGTGTCAGGAAGAAAAGGGCAGCAAGAAGACCATATTCCCATGTGTCACAGCAAAGTGGACTTTGATTACCTTTGAGTTGGCCAGGTTCTAATACTGATGAATACAGCACCCCGGCTGGGTTGTGATCTGCTACAGCATCAAGAAAAAGCAACCAGTAAGAACCACAAGATTCCTGTGTGTTGCCTCTTCTTTCATGCTCCTCCCTGCTCCCACCTGCAGAGCCACCACCTAGCTCTACAATCCTGCTCCCCTACCTCCTCCTATCCACATTCTACACCTACCAAGGGACCTTAGCCTTAACTGTAGAGGGCCCAACACCTGGCTGCCATACCATCAACCCTTGGGAATCCCGTCACAGCAGCCCCTGGCCACCTACAGGCCAGAACTCTAGTTGGCGTCACAAAACATAGACAAACTTAATCCCCTGTAATTGTCTCCCTTTTCAATGACTGGTCGCGGACATGACTTTCAAGGACTGCCACCGTGACATCCCCAGAAAGGTTAACCCCTGGAGAGTCGAGTACCCTGGCCCCATGACCGCTGCATTATCATTTACTACTGTATATGGTTAAAAATATTGGGACACCTACAAATTTACCCTATAGGAGCTTTTCTGACTGCCCATTATCTACTTACATAATTGCCTTGTGGCTTCCGCTTCCACTTCCGTCCGGTTGTAACGCTATGTCACTTCCACCGGAAGCCACAAGGCAATTATACACCCACTTGGGTGTAACAATATGGCATCCGCTGGCGGTAGTGCTGCCTGCCTCACACTACCACCAGCAGAACCCCGCCACTGGCACCCCCAGCCGAGAACGTCCTCCCCCTCTCCATTCTCACCCCCGCCTGGCGTTAGTGATGCTGGCTGAAGGCTCCAGGATGATACTTTACTGTGTGGAGCAGGTCAAGTGACAGGGTGGGCTGATGTGATGTCACACAGGTCTTTTTACATGACCCGCTCCACACAGAGTAAAGTTTCGTCCTGAAGCCTTCAGCCAGCATCGCTAACGCCAGGCAGGGGTGAGAATGGAGAGGGGGAGGACGGAGCACAGGGGGAGAGGCATAGACAAAGCGGGAGAGGCACAGAGATGCAGGAAGACACAGGGGGAGAGGCACAGAGATGCAGGGGGACACAGGGGGAGAGGCACAGAGACACAGGGGGAGAGGCACAGAGATGCAGGGGGACACAGGGGGAGAGGCACAGAGATGCAGGGGGTCACGGGGAGAGGCACAGAGATGCAGGGGGAGAGGCACAGAGACACAGAGGGAGAGGCACAGTGACGCAGGGGGAGAGACACAGACGCAGGGGGACACAGGGAGAGGCACAGAGATGCAGGAGTAGAGGCACAGAGACACAGGGGGACACGGGGAGAGGCACAGATGCAGGGGAGAGACACAGAGACACGGGGAGAGGCACAGAGACACAGGGGAACACAGGGGGAGAGGCACAGAGATATAGGGGAGAGGCACACAGATGCAGGGGGACACAGGGGGAGAGGCACAGAGATGCAGGGGGACACGGGGAGAGGCACAGAGACACGGGGGAGAGGCACAGAGGCGCAAGGGGAGAGGCACAGAGACACAGGGGGAGAGGCACAGAGACGCAGAGGGAGAGGCACAGAGACGCAGAGGGAGAGGCACAGAGACGCAGGGGGAGAGGCACAGAGACGCACTCTATACCGCAGTGGTCCCTCGGCCATCGCTTCACTCGGGAAAGGGTACTTTAAATTCCTGGTGCCTCACAGCAATAGCCTGGGGACACCAATTCAAGATGTGAGCACCCCCCTTTAAGAGAGGGGGAAGTGCGTGCATGCACATCCTAGGCTAGAGACAAAGAACCCCAGCAAACCAAGCACAGGGCCTGGGGCCTAGGGACCTCAGCAAGTGCGGACATCCGTGGAGTAGAACTGAGGTCTGTGCAATATGTGGGTGGCAACAAAGGAGAGCAAACGACCGAGCAAGCAGCCAAAGAGGTAACAGTATCAGTACCCCCCTCAGTAGGGGAGAACAGACTGCAGGGACATCGGCGCAAGATCGCACCAAGGCACAAGGCATGTGTGGGACTGGAACGCCGGTGCCACAGTGTGTGTATGGTTACATATACTACAGATTATTTTATGACCTTTACTTACCTCATATGGCGACGTTGACTGATAGCAATCAACAGGAGGTGTCTGTAGGAAACAATGAAACCATTGATCAGGTATAATGATGAGGACATGTTAGGTTTGCTATATGAATGGATGTCAAACATTTTTTACCCTTCATGCTAGAGATGAGCAAATTGATGCTTAACTGAACAAGTGTTTCATCGACAGGGATGGCTTTCGTATGATAGGGTTATTATAAGTGAAATATTTTGAATGTCCCTCTAGGCATACTCAGGTTAAAGGGTATCTATCAGGTCAAAAATTCATATGTAACTGCTATCATTTTCTAATTCCTCACTCTAAACTCTCTCTATTGATGTATTTCTTTTATTTATATTTCCCTCCTATCCTGTGTAAACCTCAAATATTTATTCCATCTGTCATTCACAGTGAGTGATCGTTTTCTTCTCTGCTGGCCACTCCACATAGGATGAATATTCATGTCACATATTCACATCACTGCACAGGAGATCTATAGAACTCAATAACATGGGGGGAGGGGCTGTATCTTCCTCTCTGTTCTCTCTGTTTGCAGCAAAATAAGAGGTCAAATAAAACACAGAATCTGTCACAGGACAGCAGGGGAACCTGCTTGGAGAAACGAATGGAGTAGATACCTTATCTAGATGAGGTAAGGCAGATGTGTGACTGCAATAGCTCCCTCCCTTCATCTGCTATCAGAAGCTCCTAAATGAAACTGAAACCTCGGAGGGAGGGGAGGTCTGAGAAGGAGTGAATAATAAATGAATTAGCTGGACTACTCGGCTGTGAAAGTAATGGAGCTGGACTAATGCAGGAGCTGCCTGCAAGGTGTGAAGGTGCTTATAGCAAGGAAACTACAAACGGTACAATAATGATTTTACATGTTTTTAAAAGGTCTGCCCAAGCACTATTCAAGAGTAATATTAGTATCATACTGAAAAATGACCTGACAGATTCCCTTTAAGAGAAATATTACATCATGCTGGTCAAAGCATTGGCAGAGATATTCTTACGATGTCAAGTGAATACTGTTCATGGGACTAGTGGGTGGTTTTATCAGTGACAGTCACTGTGGACTAGAATGGGGCGCCAAATTCTACAAATTTTATTGGCCATATCATCCTTCTTCTCCTCTCACTTTCTAAAGCTCAATGTGGGCAAAACTGAACTCATTATCTTTCCTCCATCTCAATTATTGAGCCTACTTGATCTATTTATAACAATAAATTACACCACACTCTCCCTTGTACCGAATGTCTGCTGCCTCGGAGCAACCCTCGACTCTGTCCTGCCCTTCAAACCACACATCCATGCCCTCGCCACTTTCTGCAACTCAACAATATTTCCAGAATCCGTCCTTTCTTCAGCCTTCAATCTAAGAATTGCTTGTACATGCCCTCATCATCTCCCTCCTTAACTACTGCAATATCCTTCTCTGTTGTCTCCCTGCTAACACTCTCACACCTCCCCAGCTCGTCCTTAATTCCTCTGCCCGACTAATCCACCTCTCTCCTTGCGACTCCTCCATTTCTCCCCTTTGCAAACCCCTCCATTGGTTCCCATTTACTAACATTGACCTACAAAGCCTTCTATAATCTGTCTCTTCTATATATCTCTACAAAATAATCTCCTGATATACTGCAACAAGTACCCTTCAGTCCTCCCAAGATCTCCTTCTCTCCTCCACACGTAGCTGTTCCCCATTAAACAGCCTCCAAGACTTCTTCTGAGTGTTCCCCCTCCGCTGAAATTCTGCGCACCAACACGTCTGATTATCTCCTGCACTCAGAAGATGCAAACGAAACTTGAAAACCCATCTCTTCAAGAAAGCCATAGCCTACAATGATCGTGCTGCCATCTCACCAACATTGGAGTTACCGGCTCACCACCACCAGAGTTATCCCCAAACCTACTGTCTCCTCCCCATGGAAGACACGCTTGGCAGAGGAACTGATGCAACCAGTCATGCTCCTATAAGAACACGATGTCCCGCAGTTTATAATTAAATGTCATAAATCACTTGTAATGCACAGTTCACACTGCAATACACAGTTCACACATTAATGGAACAATTCCGGCCTGTTTCCAATGGCAGATACGCCTGCCCGGCCGTCTTTGCATAGTCCTTGATAAACAGGACACTTGAGACACTCCCAGTCTCTCTCAATGGCAGTGTCCCCACAAGGCCCATTACATCTAGTCCATGACAGTGCTACCGTGCCCACTGACCTTAATCCATCGGTTACATCGGCTGCCTCTTAAAGGCCACATGGACGCCGGCCTGATCTGGGCCCAGACCAGGTTCAAGCTTCCTGAGCTCCAGGTTACTCGAGGCGTCGCCAAGGTCTCCTCACCATGTGCCACATCAGGTAGCCAATTACTTCCAAACCTTACCATAGCAGGCAGGCTTCCAGGTCTGTAGCTGCACCAACACGCCTGGAGCGAGCCCCTTCCAGGTTCTGCCAGTATTCCCACACGTTCAGGAGTTCCAAACTCTCTGTGTCTGGCCACAAGGCTCCTCTCAACACAGAGGAACAGGACCTGTGCTGCCCTCACAGCCCATGTGACCTGGAGGGAGTCAGCCTATGTCCGATGTTACACACCTGTTCGTGAGACACTCCCATAGCTTTTCAAACGTGGAGTCTAGCACATGTAATGCATTATCTGCCCCTGTGGAAGCTCAAGTCCCAGCACAATGCCTTACTGAACCATGCTGAACTACAAGTCCCAGCATAGATATTTGCAAGGCAGCTAGCTGCTGCACCACACTGTATATAGAATGTAACCCCATTTCATGAACAGAACCATGGAATCATTAGTGTTCTACAAATAAATATTAAAGGTAATCTGTCACCAGGTTTTTGCTATGTAAGCTGAGGACAGCATGCTGTAAGGGTTAAAAAAACAAACATCAACTATGCATCTCTTATCAGTGTGTGCTATTGTTTACTCAACTAAAGGTTTTATGACCTGGTGATTACCATTACAGAACTACTTTGTCACACGCACTGCAGTCCGAACACCCCCTGCTGTGATTGACACCTCAATTTCAATGTACAATGTTTATAGAGAGCCTGGCGTGAGTATGGGTGGGGGTAGCTCTTCCAGCTCTGCTTAATTACTAAAACTAAACACTTTGATTGTATCAGAACAGCTGCAGACAGTACTCAATGTGATACTGCTGTCAGTGGAATGACTATTCACCATACTCTCCAAGCGTGCAACAATAACAGTTGGTTTATTCAGGAACAATCAAGAACAAAATAATAAAGCTTAATAGATCAGCAAGAGATCATTTCTGTGTGTCTGCATGCAGCTTTCTTTCACATAGACACAGGGATCTGAATACAGTCACATGCTCTTCATCATATGGACGGACATTCTCCTTCAGGATTTTTTGGTAGACAGCAGAATTTATGGTTCCATTTACCACAGCAAGTCTTCCAGGTCCTGAACGAGCAAAACAGGCCCCAGACCATCACACTACCACCACCATATTATGTTCCTTTTCTGAAATGCTGTGTTACTTCTATGCCAGATGTAATGGGACATACAGTGGAGGAAATAAGATCCCTTGCTGATTTGTAAGTTTGCCCACTGACAAAGCCATGAACAGCCTATAGTTTTAAGGGAAGATTAATTTTCACAGTGAGAGACAGAATATCAAAAATTAAATCCAGAAAATCACATTGTCTACATTATATAAATGTATTTGCATTTTGAAGAGGGAAATAAGTATTTGATCCCTCTGGCAAACAAGACTTAATGCTTGGTGGCAAAACCCTTGTTGGCAGCACAGCACTCAGACGTTTCTTGTAGTTGATGATGAGGTTTGCGCACATGTCAGGAGAAATTTTGCTCCACTCTGCTTTGCAGATCATCTCTAAATCATTAAGATTTTGAAGTTGTCACTTGGTAACTCTGAGCTTCAGCTCCCTCCATACATTTTCTATGGGATTAAGGTCTGGAGACTGGCTAGGCCACTCCAAGACCTTAATGTGCTGCTTTTTGAGCCACTCCTTTGTTGCCTTGGCTGTATGTTTAAGGTAATTGTTGTGTTTAAAGACCCAGCCATGATCCATTTTTATTGGAGGGAAGGAGGTTGTCACACAGGATTTTACGGTACATGACTCATCCATTTTCCCATCGATGTGGTGAAAAAGTCCTGTGCCCTTAGCAGAGAAACACCCACAAAAAATAATGTTTCCCACCGCCATGCTTGACTGTGGGGATAGTGTTCTTTGGGTCATAGGCAGCATTTCTATTCATCAAACACAGCGAGTTGATTTAATATCAAAGAGCTCAATTTTTGTCTCATTTGACCACAGCACCTTATCACAATCACTCTCAGAATCACCAAGGTGTTCATTGGTAAACTTCAAACGGGCCTGTAAATGTGCCTTCTTGAGCAGTGGGACTTTGTGGGCAATCCAGGATTATGGAGCGCTAAGAAGAATCATATACAGGGAGGTGGATTAAAACAGACCTTTATTGGCCCCTTGTGCAGCCATGACGCGTTTCAACAGTACACTACTGTCTTCCTCAGGTGGTACATATGATTCTTCTTAGCACTCCATAAGCCGATAAAACCGTATCTTTTTAAATGCTATCACTCTCTTAAGAGAGTTCGGCAGCAGCTGCTCTGGAGGGATCGTTACAACTTACAAGTGAAAAGGACCTGTGGTCTCCGGGGCAACTAACTCCTTAATTCTAGGACCTGCAGTGACGTATTTCCGGGAACTGCGGTCACGTGACCCGGAACTCCGGAAGTAACACGCTGAGAAGCTGCAGGACCGAGAGAGGAGGATACCGCCGCTTGAGCACTGCATCCTGAGGGCCCAGCACCAATAGGAGGCTTAACCCCATAAGGTGAGCGGCCTGCTGGCCTTCCCTAATTTTGTCCCAAGAGATTCTTTCACAAGGAGCGCTCTCTTTTCTTTTTTGGCTAGGATCTTTTCCCTGACATCCTTATAAAGCTATTTGGTCTTGCCCATGTTGTAGAGGTTACAGTTTGACTGATTAATTGCTTGTGTGGACAGGAGTCTTTTATACAGGTGACAATTTAGGACAACTGTGGTATTCCAAAAAGTGGCCATCCCCATGGGATACCAGAAAAATAATGTTTCATGCAAATACTGTGATTTCTGTGTATATTGTATGACCGGCTGACAGGCAGCCCTGAAAGGGTTAATCACCCCCCTCCATTTGCAGGGGCTTGAACAAGCTCTGCTTAGCATGCAGAATGAGGCAATGACTGCAGCTGTAATCCTCACATGCAGGGGAAAGAGAAAAAAAAAAAACAGCTACAGTGTGGATGTAGAGAGTCGGGGGAGGAGAGGAATGGAGAAAGAGCTAATGGCTGCCATGCGGAAACACTGCTTTTGTCCTAGGAAGAAAGGAATATAGGATTATCAGCAGAAACGTCTTGGAACGAGAATTTGGATTTGATTAGGAATTTATCTCTTTCAGCTGTTCGCTTGTCTGTGACCTCTAACTGTAAGTGCAAAATCTGAACAGTTTCTAAGCACCATGTGTATATAGTCCTCTATCTTGAAGTTACCGGTAAAGATACTGTTCATGTGCAAGCCATGTTTGCTCCTTCATGATTGAAAATTAACTCCACAAACAGTACCCTACATTAAAGTCTAATTTTCACAGCATCTATTGATGTCGTCTGGATTAAGTCCTTTTCTGTCCTCCTCCTTCTCTCTTCTGCTTTCTATACTTGTTCTTCCCTTCACCATCTCTATTTCTGCCTGTGGTTTTTCTATCTGTTTCGCTCATCTTGCTTCATCTGGTGCATCCCAGGCTGTTTGCTCCTTGTTTTACCCATAGTGCTTGTATTGTTACATATAGTACAGATTATTTTATGACTTTTACTTACCTCATACAGGGTAGTTGACTGATAAACAAAATCAGGAGCTGGCTGAAAAAAACAATCAAACTAATGGTCATGTTTAAATATGAGAATATGTTAGGTTTGCAATGTGAATGGATGTTGAACATTTTCTCCCCATTTTTGCTAGAAATGAAAACTCTAGTTGTAGTCCTGATAGTAACTATCCGTTCTTAGCTATAACAAAATAGAATTGATTAACAAAGTATTGCTTCTTTCTGCTGAGACTCACAAGTGTAATACAGGGGTTATGTGTTGGCTCCTGGTGTAATACAGTGGCTATTTGCGGGCACAGGCTATATAATACAGGGGCTATGTGTGGGCTTCTGGTGTAATACAGGGGCTGTGTGTGGGCATAAACTGTAATACAGTGGCCATGTGTGGGCACAGGCTGTAATACAGGGTCTATGCGAGGCACAGGCTGTAAGTGTAATACAGGAGCTATGTGTGGGCTCCTGGTATAATACAGGGGCTATGTGTAAGCTCCTGGTGTAAAACAAGGGCTACGGTTAAAAACAACCAAACAAGGGGCGTGGCCTACCACTAGATAAGAGCAGTTGGGTGGTAGCGCTCCTCTGCCGCCTATATGCACATTTATCCTGTAAGAAGCCCTAAATAAAATGGCACTTCCCCCGGTGCCGATGTATGAAAGTCCCTGGAACCCGGTGAGAACATCGGCGAGGCGCAGGGACACAGAGATGGTGCGGAAACGGCAGAAAGATGCCGGAGCTGGAAGCAGCCTGCAAACCCAAGATGGTGCTGAGAAGGAGGAGGAGGCAGGACGCAGAAATACAGCATATGAACGGAGGCTGGAAGTGGTTGGAAAGCTGCAGAGGTATGCGAGGGGCAAAGGGACACACACAGAGGAGAGTGACCTGCAAGAGAGGGATGGAGGGGATGAAGAGAAGATCGAAGACCAGGTGTCACGCTGGGAGTGGGAGTGACACTCAGCGTAGGACAACGACGGAGGGGGGGAATAAGGAGTCCCTAAAGCTACGGGCACAAGAGGGAGAGGGTGACCCCTCGTCTTACTGGGGCTGACCCTGTCTGCCCTAACGTCCCTATACAGTTTCCTCAACTGTCGCCGACCACGAACCTCGTCCCTCTCTGATCCTAGCACTACCTTATCTAAGGATCAGATGGAGAGGTTCACTAGACCCCTCCACTAACAACTAAAGACAAACACCAGGAAAACAGACAATGGGAAAAGAAAACACTTATCTTGCAGCAGAGCACAGCAACCTCCACAACCTCAGCTTCTGCTGGAGCAAGGATAATGAGTGCCCAAGGAAATATCACCTGCACCGAGGGAGGGCATTGAAACTCCTTATAAAGGTGGGAAGAACCTGCTGGGTCCTAGTGACCCACAATACTGGTGGAGAAACCAGACCGAGCACAAGACCTTCCCAGCCGTCTCCCCATGATAGGGAGATCTTATCATACCTTCTCTCCATCTACACAGAAGGTAAATGCCCCTGAAAGACGGACCATCCTCAAACATTATGGCTGATTGGCCAAACGCTGGGATCGTCTGCGCGTGGCCTCTACCCTGTCATCCGTGCCACCCGTGACAGTACCCCCCCGTCCACGAGTGGCCCCCGGACACTCAGGACCAGGCTTATCCGGATGGGAACGGTGAAAAGCGCGGACCAGCCTAGCGGCGGAGACTTCCGACGCCGTGACCCACATCCGTTCCTCCGGACCGTATCCCCTCCAGTGCACCAAATACTGAAGAGAACGGCGCCCCCTTTGAGAATCAACCACCTTTGAGATCTCAAATTCCAAATTCCCCGCTACGCAGATGGGCTCCGGGGGCAAAGGAGACGGGTTAGACGACGGCACATACGGTTTGAGGAGCGACCTATGAAATACATTGTGGATCTTAAGAGCGGGAGGCAACGCAAGACGAAACGCCACGGGATTGATAACGGCGGTTATCTGATAAGGGCCAATAAACCTGGGCCCCAACTTCCAAGAGGGCACCTTCAACTTCACATTCTTGGTAGACAACCACACATAGTCATTCACACACAGGTCCGGACCTGGCGCACGCTTCCTGTCAGCCATACGTTTGTACCTGTCGCCTAAGAGCTTCAAGCTACTCTGTACCCTCCGCCAAACCGAGGAGAGGGATGAGGTAAATCGGTCCTCCTCAGGAACTCCGGAAGGACTAGTACCACTAAAAGTACCAAACTGAGGATGAAACCCATATGCACCGAAGAACGGTGACTTGCCAGTGGACTCCTGAAGACGATTATTAAGGGCAAACTCGGCCAAGGGCAAATAACTCGCCCAAGTCTCCTGATTGTCAGAGACAAAACACCTCAGATAAGTCTCCAAATTCTGATTCATACGTTCGGTCTGCCCATTAGACTGAGGATGAAAAGCCGAAGAGAAGGACAAGGCAATTCCTAAACGTGCACAAAAAGCCTTCCAAAACTTGGAGACAAACTGAGTACCACGATCAGAAACCACCTCGGAGGGAACTCCATGAAGCTTCACGATCTCACTTACAAACACCTGTGCCAGTGTCCGAGCATTAGGAAGCGCGGGCAGTGCCACAAAGCGAACCATCTTACTGAACCTATCAACCACTACCAGCACTACCGTCTTGCCTGCAGACGCCGGAAGATCGGTGATAAAATCCATTGACACATGTGTCCATGGCCTCTCAGGAATAGACAATGGCAAGAGAGAACCAGCCGGATGGGTATGCGGAACCTTAGCCCGTGCACACACACTACAGGCAGATACGAATTCCGCTACGTCCTTCCTCAACCCCGGCCACCAAAAGCGACGAGATAAAAGATCGAAGGTGGCCCTACTGCCGGGATGCCCTGCCAATACGGAGTCGTGATGCTCTGACAGCACTCTGAGACGCAAAGATGATGGCACAAACAGTCTCCCAGAAGGACAGGAGGCAGGGGCGCCCCCCTGGACCTTCAACACCTCCCCCTCCAGATCAGGGCAAAGAGCAGAAACAACCACCCCCTCCTGTAAGATGGGAACGGGACTTTCATGAGCACTACCACCCGGGAAACTACGCGACAATGCATCAGCCTTCACGTTCTCAACCCCTGGACGGTAAGTGACGGTAAAATTAAATCTCGTGAAAAACAAGGACCACCGGGCCTGCCGGGGATTGAGACGCTTGGCGGACTCAAGGTAAGACAGGTTCTTGTGGTCGGTAATAACCGTGATGGGATGGACAGCCCCTTCCAGCCAGTGACGCCATTCCTCAAAGGCCAATTTAATAGCCAACAGCTCCCTATTACCAACATCATAATTCCTCTCGGCGCGACGACAACTTCTTGGAGAAGAACGCGCAGGGCACCCATTTCCCAGGCGAAGGGCCTTGCGACAATACAGCCCCCACCCCCACCTCAGACGCATCCACCTCCACAACGAAGGGCTGAGAAAGATCGGGCTGACGGAGAATAGGTGCGGAAACAAAACAACGCTTTAGGGAGGAGAAAGCCTGGCGAGCAGACTCCGACCACTCGGAAAAATCTGTCCCCTTCCTAGTCATGTCCGTAAGAGGCGTCACCAGCACCGAATAGTTCCTAATAAATTTACGGTAAAAGTTGGTAAACCCCAAAAAACGTTGCAATGCCCGTAGATTGTCCGGTTGTTCCCAGTCCAGCACCGCCCGGACTTTTTCCGGATCCATCCGAAAACCCAACGGCGACAGGAGGTACCCCAAAAAACGTACCTCCTGAACGGCGAAGACACATTTCTCGAGTTTAGCATACAGCTTATTGTCCCGTAAGACCTGTAACACCTGCTTGACATGGGACTGATGCGTCTCCATATCGGGGGAATATATCAAGATATCATCTAAGTAAACAACCACAAATCTACCCACCAAATGATGGAATATGTCATTGACAAAGTGTTGGAAAACCGCAGGGGCATTAGTGAGCCCGAACGGCATTACGAGACTTTCAAAATGGCCGTCCGGGGTATTAAAGGCCGTCTTCCATTCATCCCCCTCTCTGACCCTAATCAGGTTGTAGGCCCCCCTCAAATCCAACTTGGAGAACCATTTAGCACCCACTACCTGACTGAATAAATCAGGGATCAGAGGGAGGGGGTACGGATCACGGACAGTAATCCGATTCAACTCCCGGAAATCCAAGCAAGGACGGAGGCCCCCATCCTTTTTCTTAACAAAAAAGAAACCAGCCGCAACCGGCGAAGTTGAGGGCCTGATGTGACCCGTCTGCAGACTCTCGGAAATGAAATCCTTCATCGCCTGTCTTTCCGGACCCGATATAGTAAACATCCTAGCTTTGGGCAGTTTAGCTCCGGGAACGAGGTTGATTGGGCAATCATATGCCCGATGAGGGGGCAGGTCTTGGCACCCCTTCTCTGAGAACACATCCTCATACTCCGATAGGAACGGGGGCAGAGATACAGCAGACACCACCGAAAATGAGGTAACCAAACAATTCTCAGAACAAAAATCACTCCATTCCACAATGTCCCGGGACTGCCAATCTACTACGGGATTATGTTTAATCAACCATGGCAAGCTCAGGACAATGGGAGCGGGGAGACCGTCTAGAACATAGCAAGATATCGTCTCTTGATGTTGGGATCCAACCGCCAACTTAATGTCATGTACGATATGTGTGAGACTACCCTGAGCAAGAGGTGCTGAGTCGATGGCATAGATACGGATGGGGCGAGACAATAAACAGCAGTTAAGCCCATGAGCGTCTACAAAATGAGCATCCACCATGCTGACCCCCGCACCACTATCCACAAACACAGAAATACCCTCCGTTTTGCCCTCCAGCGCCACCTCCGCACTTAGGAGGAAACGGGAAGTACAAATGGAGGATACACACACCTCCCGTTCGACCACCTCTACACCTCCCATAGTCACATAAGGTCCAGGCACCCCAGTCCGTTTAGGAGTGTAGGGACAGGCCCCAATGAAATGGTCCCCTTTCCCACAGAAGAAACAGACCCCCTTCCCCTTGCCCCGGGAGGCACCGGAGGAGAACCTCGAGGCCGCCGCTCCTCCTAGCTGCATAGGTTCCTCCGCACTCGGGAGGAACGACTCACCCTCCGCGTGACCTCCCGGTAACCAGGAACCACCACGAGAATGGCTCCCAGTAACAGGAGGTCTACTCCTCCGCTCCTGGAGGCGTCTATCCATACGAATAGCTAACGACATAGCCGCCTCCAGGGACGGAGGGGTCTCGTAAACCGCCAGAGCATCCTTCAGCCTCTCTGAAAGACCCTGACAAAAGTGACTCCTGAGCGCCGGATCGTTCCACTTCGTGTCCGTAGCCCACCTGCGGAACTCAGAACAATATGATTCCGCCGACCGAGTCCCCTGGCGGAGATGGCGCAACCTGGATTCAGCCAAAGAGACACGGTCAGGGTCATCATATATAAGGCCTAGGGCGTCAAAAAATTCATCCACAGAGCGGAGACAAGTAGAGTCCTGTGGCAGAGAGAAAGCCCAGGATTGGGGATCTCCCTGCAGTAGGGACATAATAATTCCTACCCGCTGCTGCTCGTCACCAGTGGAAAAAGGCCTAAGCCTAAAATATAATTTACAGGCCTCTTTGAACACAGTAAACTTATCTCTGCCTCCTGAAAACCTGTCAGGGAGGGCAACCTTAGGTTCAGGTCTGGCCTGACCCAGTGCTTGATTCCCCAAGACACCATTTTGCGGTTGCGGGCCCTGTAAAGCCGACCGAAGGTCCGCAACCTCCAAAGACAAGGACTGCAGCTGCTGGGCCAAAGCAGACACAGGATCCATAAGGAAAGGAAGAAAAATCGGTTCCTCCCCTGTCCTTCAGTTACAGTATCGGCAGGTGATAATGTCACGCTGGGAGTGGGAGTGACACTCAGCGTAGGACCACGACGGGGGGGGGGGGAATAAGGAGTCCCTAAAGCTACGGGCACAAGAGGGAGAGGGTGACCCCTCGTCTTACTGGGGCTGACCCTGTCTGCCCTAACGTCCCTATACAGTTTCCTCAACTGTCGCCGACCACGAACCTCGTCCCTCTCTGATCCTAGCACTACCTTATCTAAGGATCAGATGGAGAGGTTCACTAGACCCCTCCACTAACAACTAAAGACAAACACCAGGAAAACAGACAATGGGAAAAGAAAACACTTATCTTGCAGCAGAGCACAGCAACCTCCACAACCTCAGCTTCTGCTGGAGCAAGGATAATGAGTGCCCAAGGAAATATCACCTGCACCGAGGGAGGGCAATGAAACTCCTTATAAAGGTGGGAAGAACCTGCTGGGTCCTAGTGACCCACAATACTGGTGGAGAAACCAGACCGAGCACAAGACCTTCCCAGCCGTCTCCCCATGATAGGGAGATCTTATCATACCTTCTCTCCATCTACACAGAAGGTAAATGCCCCTGAAAGACGGACCATCCTCAAACATTATGGCTGATTTGCCAAACGCTGGATCGTCTGCGCGTGGCCTCTACCCTGTCATCCGTGCCACCCGTGACACCAGGAGGGAGAAGAGGCGGAAGAAGAGGAGGGAAAAGATTTGCAGGAAGAACATGGCAATAGAGGTCAGGACGCTGCTAAAGGCTTGGTTGAGGGGGAACCCACTTTGAAAGATATTTTCCACATAGTATCTTTCTGCAAAAATGCTTTGACTACCCTAACCCAAAGAGTGGATGGACTGAAGGAGGAGATGGTGGGAATAAAAGAGGCAATGCAAAAAGCTGATATTAGGATGGGTGCTGTGGAGAAAAGAGTAAGCGTCACGGAAGATCACCTGACCAAAATACAAAAAACGCAGCACCAGCACACCCAAAAGATATCAGACGTGGCTATTAAGAACGATGATCTGGAAAACCGTTCCAATTTGCGCATAGTGGGAATCCCAGAAAAGGCAGAAGGCACTGACCCTACAGCATTTATTGAAAAGTGGCTAATTTGGTGCAGAACTAACAAGAGTGTTCGCAGTTGAGAGAGCGCACCGTGTACCCATGAGGCCCCCAATCCCAGGCTCTGCCCCTCGCACTGTATTGGCCAGAATATTAAATTGTAGAGACAGAGATATCATTCTACGTAGGGCCGGGAAGATTAAAGACCTCACTATAAATGGACAACAAATAGAAATATACCCCGACTATTCGGTTGAAGTTCAGAAACTGCGTTTACGCTATAGTGAGGTGAAAAAGCAGCTCCGTGCCCTAAATGTGAAGTATTCCACAATATACCCAGCAAAACTGTGGGTGGAGGCTCTGGGGAGGGTGCATTTCTTTCCGTCTCCAGTAGAAGTCAACACGTGGTTGGAGCACAACCGCACCAAACTCAGAGCGGAGAAGGACATGATAACTTGACTGTGAGGATCATAATTTCATTGAGGGGAACATAGTGGTATTTTACAGAAGAGTTATGCTACACACCGGGAAAGAGCCGGAAATGTTTAACAATATTGTCTACAGTTGTTAAGATTGCAATTTGTTCAGGACTCTAGACTATATATACATTAAGGCGGAGGAAAATACGGTGGAAAGTATAGGCTTAGACACGAGATAATGTGTACAATACTCGAGCAGCGTTTGGGTTTCTTATACACCTCAGTTGGTGAGGGAGGGTTGGAATGGGACTACCGGTTTAGTGGTTAAAGGGGAAAGAACGAGACAGGAAATACTGTATAAAATGTCACCTTTGAATATTAATGAGTAAGAATAACATTAAAGTTCTAAGTTGGAATGTCCGGGGACTGTCGGATGGGGCAGCAATTCTGAGCCATGTTAGAAAACGTAATCCGGTAAATACGTGCTTGCAGGAAACGCATCTTACGAACGACAAAGTACACTGGTTAACCAAAACATGGATTTCAAGGGCTTATCACTCCACATACTCGACATATTCGAGGGGGGTATTAGTGTTGATACATGCCCATGCACACTATGAGGAGATAGAGGTTCATATAGATGAGCATGGACAGAAGCAGGGAAGAAATGTTTTTCATGCTATTCTGTGACACATGATACACTATCTCGCATTGATCTAGCATTAGGAAACAGTAGTATGGACAAGATGGTGGGAGAGGTGACGTACTTGCAAAGGGGGTTGGCTGACCTTAGTCTTCTAATGATTACAATCCACTTAGGTCCAAATCGGGGACAACAAGGGGGGTGGCAGTTACACCCAGGATGGTTAAAAAATATTGATGTGGAAAACATTAAAAGGGAACTAGAACAATTTTTTTCAACTGAATGAAGGGAGTGCAGCAAAAACTGTGGTGTGGGATGCGATGAAGGCGTACATGCAAGGGATCTTTATTAGATATATAGCCAGGTGTAAAACACAAAATAAAAAAGCTGACCAGGTAGTGAGAGAGGAATTGAGTAAGGCAGAGGCGACGATGATAATGGCACCTACGAGAAGTACTCAAATTAGATTGCGAGCTGCACATGAGGCGGTAAACAAACTAGATATGCTAGATATAGAAAGAAAGAGGGCATTTCAAAAATCGCTGTTCTATGAGGAGGGTGACAGAGTGGGCCATTTGCTGTCGGTGGTGTCTGCTGCGCAGAGGGGGTCGACTCGTGTATATAAACTGATAAAAGAAAATGGAGCAGTGGTTACTGACACAATTGATATATTGGAAGTCTTTAAAGGTACCTTTACACGCCGCAACTATCACTGGCAATGGTATCAACCATACGTGCGCGTGCACATTTTTAACGGCTGCTAACGATCGCCGATGCCGTATGTACATGCCGCAATTGCGCCCTCAACCTAAGGGAACGTGGTTCCCCGGAAGTTCCAACAGATCCTGCGGGAAACATCCGGTTGAATCCCGACGCCGCTTCACATGCCGCAATCAGTAGGGGAATGTGGGTGTACATGTTCTGCGGCGCTAAAACATAGGCGTGACAGACTTGTGTATTCCGTGACGCTAACACGCTGATTGGACAACGCAATAGCGTCATGATTGGCCAGGAAGGCTGGCTAATACATGACGCCATTCCAATTTTGGAGTGTGAATGGAATGCTCTTTAAAGATGGCGCCCTGTGAAGGGACAGCCAATGGAAACACAGTAGCCCTCAACAATCATCGCTGATGGGGCGCGGAATCAAACACGTTGTGGCACGCCCCGGAGAAATCACTAGGTGACGCAGATTCCATCCCTATCGCCCGTTTACATGCCAATACCAGGGCAATTCATCTTGTGGGTTGCCTCTGATTTTAGAACAAGGCTCAGAAGCCGCAACCCGGAGCAACTGCGAAAAACCGGATCACTTTCCTAAATTACACGCCGCAACTTCGTAGCAATTTCAAGGCAACCGTGGCAAAAATCCCGATTGACAGGCAGTTGCTACACCTCAGTGGCGGCGTGTAAATGTACCTTATGAGTTTCTACACTGGATTGTACACCTCTGCGAAGCAGACTGATGACCAGGCAATAGGGGAGTTTCTAGAGGAGGTTCCTTTACCTAAATTGACAGAAAGGGATAGACAGAGTTTGGAGGACCCATTGACAGTTGAAGAGATGGAGAGGGCAATACTTTCCATGTCTAATAATAAGACGCCAGGGGCTGACGGTATTCCAGGGGAGGTATATAAGGAACTTGAAGAGATGCTGGCTCCCAAATTAAAGGAGATGTTTGAGGAGGTGTTGGAGAGGGGTGCACTACCAAATTCTATGAAAGAGGCCATTATTGTGGTCCTCCCAAAGGAGGGGAAAGATCCCACTTGTGCGGAATCATACAGACCCATATCCCTGTTGACGACGGATATTAAGATTCTTGCTAAGGTCCTGTCTACCCGCCTAACAGAGGTTATACAATCAATTATACACACGGACGATCGATGGCAATAAATCTGAGCAGATTATTTTTTAATTTGCAACTACCAGCTGATAATAGCATTCAAAGGATAGTGGTATCCCAGGATGCAAGGAAAGCATTCGATAGTGTGGAATGGCACTATTTATGGAAAATGCTGGAGAGGCTGGGATTTGGGGCTGTGTTCCTAGCGTGGGTGAAGCTTTTGTGCTCCTCTCCAAGAGCCAAAGTTAGGGTAAATGGGGAAATATCGGAAACTTTCAAATTATATAGAGGCACAAGACAGGGGTGTCCATTGTCCCCATTGCTGTTTGCAGTGGCGATGGAACCGCTGGCAGCCAAAATCAGGGCCTCAGGGAGAATAGCCAGATTTAAGTATGGAAATATTGAAGAAAAGATCGCTCTGTATGCCGATGACATGCTTCTGTTCCTAGAAAATGCTGGAGAGGCGCTGGATAATACCATGGAAATAATTGAACAATTCGGGACACTGTCAGGTCTTCAGATAAACTGGCATAAATCTAGTATAATGGCGGTGGACCAAGAGGTGGGGACGGAAGAGCTAGCGGAAAGGGGGAGACAAATTGAAATGGTTTCACAATTCAAGTACTTGGGGATATGGATTGCGCTTCCATTAACACGATTCACGGAATTGAACATAAACCCACTTCTGGAGAAGTTTAACAGAATGGCAGGAACATGGTGTAAACTACCTCTATCAGTGGCGGGCCGGGCCAACCTAATTAAAATGGTGTTGATGCCACAGTTAATGTATGTCTTGCATAATGCATCAATATGGATCCCGAAAAAAAGATTTTATGGGATAAACACTATTTTTATAGAACTAATCTGGGGTAAGAGGCAAGCGAGGATTAAATTGGAAACTTTGCAGAGAGGTAAAGAAGGGGGAGGACTTGCTGTACCAAACCCATGGGTATATTTTTTGGCGGTACAGGGGCAACACCATAGGGGATGGAGAGAAACAGAATGTAGAGGATCTGTTTGTCAGATATTGATACAGTTGACAGGAAGGAAACCATTAATCCAAGCGTTGGAAGATGGTACTTTTAAAAAATGGGCTGACAATTCCCCACAATGGGCTTGATATGCAAGGTATTGGAAGCTATTAAAATCATTAGAGGAGTGGAAGGATTGACTACCTACTCGCCTATATGGGACAATGAACGTATGTCTGAGTTTAATAAATTGGGTAATATGGATAGGTGGAAGGAAAAAGGAGTGCAGTATATGTGCCAATTGTTGAATGGGGACGAATTAAACTCATTCGACTCCCTAAGGGAAGAATATGATATTCCTGGGACGTGGGAATTTCATTATACAAGAATCCGACACGCTTGGCAAGCTCAATGTTAATTGACAAGTATGAAAGTACAGAAAGATATTGTGTTGGATTATGTGTGCATGATGGGAGGAACGAGAGGGGTCATATCAGGCATCTACAATGATTTGCTACATACCTTTCTAGGAAAATACCCGATAAAAGCTAAAGATAAATGGGAGGAAGAAGTGGGGGAGGTATCTGAAGATCAGTGGGACACTATACTAGAATACATACCCCGGCTTTCTTTAAGTGAGCCAGCAAGGTTATCACAACTATACATTGTACACAGAACTTACAAAACACCAGAGTTATTGTTTAAAGCCGGATTAAGGGAAAATTCTAGATGTCCCAGATGTGGGACGGATCAAGGCGGGATGCTTCACATGTTGTGGTCAAGCCCTAGACTCGCGGTATATTGGCTTACTGTGATTACTAAAATTGAAGGGGTGTATGGATGTGTGCTTAACAGAAACCCAGTGACATGTGTACTTGGAGATGTGGAGGGAATTAATGTTTCTAATGCTCATAAATTGGCTATAGCAAGATTACTATATGCAGCACGTAAACTAATTGCACAAAAATGGATAGAAGAGGAGCCCCCGTCCAGGAGACAATTTCTTGGACGGGTACAATGCATAATACGTTTGGAGTTAAGCATATATAAAATGAGACATAAAGAGAAGATGTTGACAACATATGGTCCATATGGTTAGCGGTAGCCTAGAGGGTAACAATGATTAATTAAAACGGTTTAATTGATTACTCAAGGGAAGGGAGGGGGTTGGATAGAGGAGGGTGTAATAACCTATGATGTATCCTTCTTTGAATGTTATATACATTTGTATTGCAATGAAAATTTTAATAAAAATTTATCTGGTTAAAAAAAACAATGTGAGGCACAGGCTCTAATATAGGGGCTATGTGTTGGCTCCTGGTGAAATACAGAGGCTAAGTGTAGGAACAGGATGTAATACAGGGGGCTATGTGTGAGTTCTGGCTCTAGTACAGGGGAAGAGGGTATTTGTGATCTCCTGTGCAATACAGAGGCTTTGTGAGATCTCCTGTTATAATACTGAGGAATGTGTGCAGCCTCCTACTGTATACTGAGGACTGTGTGCGGCCTAATGCTGTATACTGGGGGCTGTGTGTAGCCTCTTGCTGTATATTGGGGACTGTGTGCATCCTTCTGATGTAATACAGGACTGTGTGCGGCCTCCTGCTATATACTAAGGGCTGTGTGCGGCCTCCTGTTGTATACTGGGAGCTGTATGTGGCCTTCTTGCTGTATATAGAGGTTGTATGTGCCCACCTGCTACATACTGAAGCTGTGTGTGGCCTCCTACTGTATACTGTGGGCTGTGTGCAGCCTCCTACTGCATACTGGGGACTGTGTGCGGCCTACTGTTGTAAACTGGGGGCTGTGTGACACATGCAAACAATATAAGCCTTTTTTGCCGAATTACTGTAAAGTGCAGGGTTAAAACTTCCCCACAAAACAAAGTCTATGATGTTCCCTGAGTCAACTAAGGGGTCTGTGCAAAATTTCGTGAATATAAATATGACTGTGCTGATTCCTTTAGTGGACATGCACACTCATACACACGCACACACGCACACACACACACACACACGCACACACATACACACATAGACATACACACACACACATACACACACACTCATAGACATACACGCACACACACAGTCACACACACACGCACACACACATACACTCATAGACATACACGCACACACACACGAACACACACACACTCAGCTTTATATATTAGTTGTCAAAAGTGTGAAAACTCTCCTGGCTACCACAGGTGAAAAATATCCAAATCCCCTATCAGCTATAGGGATAGGGATCCAAAGATGGAGAATCCTTTGCTGAATTCTCATTTTCTCAGCACAATGATTTCCTCTGGACTTATGTAGACCTGTGTTTTTTCTCCCAGCTGTGCAAGCTTTGCTGTATGTGGCAGACCCCTCAGTCTGTTTTGCCCCTTGCTTGGTTCATAGTGTGTGTATGGTTACCCATAGTGCAGGTTTTGTTATCACACTTACTTACCTGATTCTGGGAATATGGTTCATAAAGATCATCAGCTGCTGGCTGTAAGAAACAATCATAGCAATGTAGGTTAAAGTTATGAAAAAGGTCCAACAGGTCATATTTTGGCAACTTGCATTGGACTGACCTACTAGAGATCCAAATAATTCACCAATGATCCCAGGCTCTTACCTAATATTATACTATGGTATGTTAAAGCCTAGACACAGTTCAACCTCCTCAAGAACAATAGTAAATGTGTAGCCATTGTTTCTGTAAATTAAGTTTTGTTAACTTTTCTATTAATTTTATTAGCAAAAATGCAGGTGTGGCTTTCTGTATTTACATAAAAATAAGTCCCACAATGTGAGAAAGGGGTTCCATTTGTGCAAATGTACTGATCTGGTCCAGATCATGTCTGGCCCTTTAAGTACCCCAGGACCGTGAGTAACTCTTTACACTGCAGCTCACTCCTTAGTTACTTCTCTACATTTGTTCCATACCATTCATAAGCTGTAGATATCTATTTCTAGTCACCTATAGCTTACAGTGTAATGCTTTTCCATTTGCTGTGTTGCAGCACCATCTGCTGGTGAAATGCATGATATATATTAATCTCACAATGTACAATCTGACACAGAATTGAGCGTCGATTCTATTGGTCAGTGACCTTGTCTCCATGATCAATTGGTTGAGCTACCTCCAGTCTCTGTCTAGACAAGACAGAGATCTGGAAAGTCCCCAAAGTAGTCTGGTACAAAATGTGATATAGAGCAGACCTCATGTGAGGAGTCTCCTCATCTCTTCCAGGCTCCATGGCTAAGGGGATGAACCCTTCTCTTCCTCTCAAGATTTTCAGCGAGGCTTAATGCCTAGGATATTCACCTGACTTCGACAGCCAAGATGGCTGAAGACTTTTAACCTTTTTTAACCCTTGGTCCTCGGCTGTCCGGATTAACCCGTGCTTCTCCAGCATTAGGTCACACTAAATGTGTACAAAATAACCTATTGCCAATGTGTTGAGGAAATTGAGGGTCGCCCGCCTCACCGCATTTGTTCGCAAATTGCTTCAAGTATGTTTTCTGCACGGACCATGACAAGCTGTGAAATGGATACAGGACTCCAGGTCTCTAAATACTCTTGCTATACATCTCTTCTTCTACTTTTATGCCACTAAAAGACTCTGAATTTCTTTGTCACTGTCTACTAGTGTCACACTGAAATAACACAGGTTCCTAAAGCGCCAGAACCTCAATTTTGTGTCAGATTCTAACGTGAACATTGAAGAATTACTCCATGTTATATCTGCCCGCTCTGCTGAAGTAAAGCAGCTGTTATCCCCGAGACCTGTGTCTGTGATAATTCTATCGGCTGTGGACGGTGCGTGAGGGAGGATAGCAGTGAACGGAAAGCGCCCTGTAACTAGGGCGTTACACAAGGAAGTCCAAGACAAATCAAGTTTATAAATAACATATTATAAAGGGAAACTAGATCAAGATTCACTTATTAAGGGTGTGTGGCCTGCCTGCTAATGCTGATGGTCGCTTAGAGAAGGAGCTCCGTGTCCAAGGAGCAAGAAGCGGCACTTACCATCACTCTGACTGTCTGATAGTCTCTCTGAACCTGCTCTGATTTTCCGGTACATGCGGTGAGTGGATGGGGAAAACTAAATCCAGCTCCCGCGATCACCCAAGGCGAGTCACAGACTTCTTCGCCAGCACCTGGCCTCCTGCCGACCTCTCTAACATGGCGCCACCTTCTCCTCACTCTGCCTACGCGGCACGGCGGGGCTCTCATCCCTCAGTGGGTCCCCTTGCCCTGGAACACTCCGAAGTCCCGGCGCTCACTAAAGGAGCTATGCAGGATATGCTAGCTGTGCTCCGTACTTCGCTCCAGGAAGATATGCGGAGCATGATGGCGGAGATTAAGGGAGATGTGGAGGAACTGGGTGCCCGCACTGATCGGCTTGAACATAAAATGGACAAACTGATCAAATCTCATAACGAACTGTGGGATGCACATTAATCTTTGCAACAGGTTGCTCTTAAACCTCAAACCAAAACCCTGGACCTGGAGGACAGGTCCAGGAGAAACAATATTAAACAGAGAGGCATAGGCAAATCTATTTTAGCTGGAGACCTAAGATCCTCTTTGCAGGATTTTATTATGGCCGCTATGGCCCAGGTAGATAGGAAGGACATAATAATCGACCGCATTCACCGTGTGCCCAAATCTTCCTCCCTGGGCCCGTTCATTCCCAGGGATGTGCTCGCCCGCATCCACTTTTTTGAGTTGAAGGAGGACTTTCTGTATGCCTTACGGGGAAATCCACGCTCCCAGACAAGTTCTCCCACATTTCAGTGTTCCCGGACTTGTCCCCGGGTACTTTAGCCCTCCGGAGAGACTTTTTTGCCATACACCAGTGTGCTCTGTGATAGGGGCATCCCTTACCGTTGGGGTTTCCCCACAAAGTTGATCGTTCGTAAAGACGGAATTACCTCCACCTGCCATCTTCCAGATCAAGTGAGCAAACTGCTCCAGAAATGTGGTTTGTAATCCCCTGATGCTCAGTCTCCTGCGGATGCATCAAGATCGTCCACTCGTAACCTCATCAGGAAACGCCTAGACCCGGAGTGGGAGACCGCCTGAGAAGATTTTATATCGGCTGCTCCTTGGATGTCTTCCCGTATGTGACTTGGACCCCCTGAGGTTCCTACCAGATGTCGGTCTGCTGACCCAGGACGTTTGCCCTGTTAAGTGACTCTTATTCACTTTTTTTCTCCTAGTTGCTCCTTTTTTTGGCTTTTTTGCCTTTAAGGTTTGTTTTTTTTCTTCTCTGATGCTGGCATATGTAATGCTTGTTTTGCCTCTCCTCTATCTCCCTCCCCAACCCCCACCCCCTCCTTCTCTGTTATCCCTGTTTTTTCCATTTCAGGTATGCACGAGTCTCCAGCATTGAAATGTGTTAACGCGCTTTCTTTATTTCTTGCTTTCTTTTTTAATGATCCACCATGAGTATTTCTTTGTATTCGATAAATGTTAATGGCCTCAATTCTCCTGGCAAAAGGTTGGTAGCGTGAAGGCAAATATCTAAGAGTCAACATGAGGTGGTTGTAAACGTGAGATAAATGCGCATAGGGTCTTATCCTTTTAACAAAGGTTTGTAGCGGTGTATATTAGGAACTGCTCCCTGAGGAAGGAGCTCGGATAGAGGCTCTGAAACGCGTAGGATAAAATAAAGAAACATCTGCCCAGTTAACTCCTTGTTTCCTGGTGATTCCTGGTGGCAGCGCGGGCAATTCGGCATTTTGTCCCATTACAACATGAGGTGGTTTGCATCCAGGAGACTCATTTACTTGCTCAGGACAATGTGAGGATGTACTCCGATTTGAACCCCCACCAATTCTTCGCTAACGGCAGTTCTAAAAAGGCGGGTGTGGCGATTTTTATCTCCAAAACGGTCGCCTTTCAGTTACAAAATACCATCTCAGACCCCCATGGCATATTTTAATAATTTCATGTCTGCTAAATAACATCCCTTATACTACAGCCTCTGTGTATGGCCCCAACAGCGGTCAAGCTACTTTTTTGAAAAAGTTCTTTCACATATTTGATCCTCTCAAACATGGCTACACCATTATAGCTGGAGATTTTAACATTCCTATGTCCAAGATGTTAGGCTGTTTTGCGCCCTCTCGCTCTCGGGGTAAAATAGGTTCCCTGGTATCTTTACATAATCTATATGACGTTTGGAGATACCTGTGTGGCACCCCTATGGCTAGGCGCCACAAGGAGGTATTACATTTTACAAAGTATATGTGGTGCCTCTATAGCTGTGGGTTTAGGGTTTAACCTATGGAGTCTTAATTTACACACAACACTAGGCCACCTTAGAATAGGGGGGACTGATATACAGTAAGTCCCAGGGGGTGGAGCCTAGGTTAGAGTGGGAAAACCAGGAACTGAAGAGATTTTTAGTCAGGCAGTGCTGGGAAGGCAGCTCTGTGACAGGAGGGATCCCCATCTCCAGGAGGGAGTCCCGGGACAGAAGGGGACAATCCAGCAACGGTTGAAGCCGGATGGAAACGTCTGGGGAAACACCGGCGACACGGAAGCCGAGCCGGTCAGCGGTTCATCCCTGGCCGTAAACCGACGAGCCGCGGGCCCTCTCAAACTGGGTAGCTGTAGGCGCCACTAGAAGGTACCTCACCCCTCAGACCCATACTCGATCCAAGATTACAGGAATAACGGTCCGGATTCCGGTGGCGGGAGAGATAGTGCGTCCCTGCTATTACTGTCCGTACTGGTAAAGGAAAACCAGTGCTCCACCGTATGAGACCAGGGGACTGGCGGGAGAGCTCTGCAAGGGTGGTTAAATAGAGAGAAGGACAGAATTAGACCCCGAAAGACTATCAGAGAGGAACATCTGGAGACTCCATAGGGGTACCCTGAACCGACATCTAGTGCCCGTTACACCAGACTGTTCCGTGTTCTCTATAACATCTGCCGGTACCAGTAAAGTGGAGTTCAAGTTGAATCGGTCTCTCTTTATTCCCGCCGGCGCCCGGAGGGCCTGAGCATCATCATCTCACCAGAAGGGTAAGAACACCTACTCCCCTCATCCCCTCATCCTCCATTACCGCTGCCCTGAGGTAAAAGCTCCACCTGTGGGGAGCTGGACCACACCGAGCTGCACCCATCATTACCTCAGCGGCCGGCCTGCAGCGCCGGTATCCAAATTACTGGGATCCACAGGTGGCGTCACGTACTCTTTATCCCTGTAAATACTCCCCATCTAACAAATGACAGCCAGGGCATGGAACCGGGAACCCGACCACCCGTGATTCCCCAGTTAAATCCACCAAACCCAGGCCCGGTATCCGAGTATCCCTTGCCCTGGGCTTATCACGTGCACTGTGATGGCCAAGACTGTACCTTTATGTCCCCGAGACACCATACTTATTGCAGGATTGATTTTTTTCTGGTGGATTATGTGGCATTGACCCACTGTGTCTCGGCGAACATAGGCAATATTTCCTGGTCAGATCATGCCCCTGTCACCCTGCGTATTGCAGAACCCTCGAATCTGAGGCCCCCTGCTTAGTGGCGCCTTAATGAATACCTACTCACGGTGTCCTCCAATGTTGAAGATATCGAAAAGTTCCTCAAAGAATTTTTTTCCTTGAATGACACGAGTGACGTTCCCGACGACTCCCTTTGGTTCGCCCATAAGGCGGTGGTGTGTGGAGCATTCATTAAGATTGCTGCAATTGCTAAAAAGAAATATGAATCATCCCTGCATTCGGCTCTTGCTTCTCTGAAGCACCTAGAATTCCAGCATAAGCAATCTCCCACTCACAGTGTGTTGGAGGAACTAACCAAAACTCGACTCCTAATCCCCCAACTACTTTTGGCCAGGGCTGAAAGGGATATTAGGAAATCTAAATCTGAATTTTACTCTATGGGTGATAGGGCCGGTTCTCTATTGGCTAAAAGAGTGAAAAAATGGGAAACACGCTCTAAAATCCCATTCTTGATTAAAGCAGATGGTTCATATATATAATCCAATCGAAATTGCAGATTAATTTGCCTACTATTACACTTCCCTGTACACTTAATGCAGACCCGCAAGTTCCACAACCATCTAGTGACTCTATAACCTCCTTCTTGGACAAGGCAAATCTTACAAAAATTTCCTCTGTTCAGCTTTCCCACTAGCTTTCCCAGTATATTCCTGTCACTTGATGCCGAGAAAGCCTTTGACAGGGTACACTGGGGTTTCATTTCTGCAGTCTTGCAGAGATTCGGCTTAACTGGAAGGGTGGAAAGAGCTATCATGGTGCTCTACTCGAATCCCATTGCCTCAGTTCGGGCCTCAGGGTTTCACTCTTCAAAGTTTTCCATCACTAATGGTGTGGCGCCCCACTGGTCAGTGCGCCACAGAAGGGGTACTGCACCTAGATCAGTGTGTGTGGTATCCCAGTGACCAGAGGACTGATGTTAATCTGAGGCTCTCATCCCTGCATTCACACATCTAGAATAGGGGGACTAAAGGGTTAACCTGTTTGCCTGGGAGACCCAGCCCCGGTGGGAGGAGCGTAGGTGAGTGGAAAGAGCGGGAAGAAGGGAGTTAGGCAGAACAGCCATGAAGAGAAACTGAGGAGGAAGCAGAGGAAAGCCTGGGAGGAGACGAGGAATGTCGTGCTCGCCTCAGAGGAAAGCGCGGAGAACGGACACCGGGTCCGAGACTGTGCAGGTTCAAACACACCGACAGTCAATACCGGAGGGTGGGGAATTCCAGATTTCCCAGCCACACAGTGTCAGGAGGCACAGCAGCACATAGAGTCCAGTAACACTGACTACCTGGAGTGGGGTAGAGAAGTGAAGGACTCGAGCTGACTGTCATACGGCACATGCAGGGCTGAGTGGGTAAGCAGCTTAGCTTCAAGCAACTGCAGGAGCCACAAGTAAAAGCGCGGGTAGAGAAAGTGAGGACAGAGGCTGAGACCTGAAGGAACATCATAGAGGGCCTCAGAGAAACTTGCATCCTTTGGTGACTAACCGACCAGCTACCTGAAACTGTGACTGTGTACCTTGCAAACTGTCTGAAAAGTCCACAGTAAAGTACCCGGTGAGCTCACCCTTGTCTGAGTCTGATTTCTTCCAGCACCACAGAAAAAACCTCCACATGAGGAGCCGCATCCCTGCCTCCCCTGCACACTGGCTGGAAGAAGCTGCAGCAGCAAAGTAAGTGACTTGTACCCAGCACCAATCATCACCAGGCCCCTCCATCATCTCCACTACACCTGCTCTGGGGAACCTCAGCCCTACCCAAGGAGGGCTTACCATCCATGCTGCCCCAAGTCATCGTCACGTAGTCCATAGGACAGGAGCACTGGCACAAATAGATCACCCCTTCCGTTCTACAGTTGGCAAACTGTCGATTCGTAAAGATCTCTCCTGCAGTGCTACTCTTTGCTGTCTTTGATACTCTGATGTAACCACAAAAGGAACACTTACCACATCTAAAGGTGCCTGCCTGTCTTTGTTCAAGCCAGGTTCCGGTTTTCTTGGGTGGGTGATAGTGGCTATGCACAAGGTGATCCCTAATAGATCTTCCTTTCCTGTATGTGATGGCTGGCCTACTGGGAATCAGCGGTGCCACATCCTGGTCGGTCATAAGTATCCCCCAGTATTTCTCAAAGATCACCCTTACTTCAATGGATTTATTGTCAAAAGTTCAAATGATACGGACCACCTCATCAGACTTTTTTCCTCCTAGGCTTCAATAGGGCAGGAGGTGCTATCTTACACCCCTGGCAGCGCACTCAGAGGGCTGAAGGAAGGCTCCCAGACATCTCTGCTACACAGGACTGTCACTCCTGATGAAACCCACAGACTATCAGTGGGTGGAAATGTGGCGCCCCGCAATGAGTGCGTCACAGGAGGGTATTGCATCCCAGACTGCAGATGTAATATTCTCTGACTAAGTAATGACATGGTTAAAACTCAGAGCTCCATACCCTACATCAGAATAGAGGGCAAATAAGGTCCTGGTGGGTGGAGTGTAGGAGTAGAGTGTTGAAGGAGAATGTAGGAGAAGGAGGAAGGAGAAAGACGTGGTCGGGAGGAATGTAGGAGAGGGGGCTCTGCACAGTTCCGTGCAGCCCCGCAGACCACCTACTGGTTGGCGCCATTACCCGTGCCTCAACAGCTGGACTCTGGGCGAACATCTGAAGGGTCAAACTACACCCGCGCCCATCTACAACCGGATTACTGGTTCCGAAGCAAGCAAGTTGTTCAGCACTGCTTAGCAAACCAGGAGTGGAAGGACCGCTCTACAAGAGTACCCCACCGCCGCTGCGAACAGAGCCGTCTTGCCAGCGGAGTACCCACCAAAAGGACCCAGGCTCCCCTCACACCGGAACGTACACACCGGCAGGGAAATTTAAGTAGCCCCTTGTACCCGAACTTGGCACACTAAGGCGACATTGGCAACTCACCTAGAACAAGTTTAGAATGGAGGAACACCTCGGAGCTCTGAGACAACACCGGTCATTGCTAAGTCCACCCGGTCCGTTACCCGTTACCTGTATACCATGTATCACCTGATGGTTACAGTAAAAGACCCGTTACAGAGACTATTGGTGTCCGTGTTTCTTCAGAACTGTTTCACTCTGCATACTAAAAGTAACTAAGCTGCCTCACAACATCCAGTGCAGCTCCTGGCTTTGGGGACTCCCGCTCGTCCTGTGGGGAGCATCCCATTTTGCTGCATTCCATCCCCCGGAAACCCAAGCAGCGCCAGTGAAATCACCGGAACTCCCGCAGGTGGCGTCACGACAAGATTAACCCTTTATCTGTTCAGCCAACTTTATTGATCTGGACCACCGGGCCTACACAGCCTCGGGCGTGGAACCGTGACAGGGAGCAGCGACAGCCCGAGACGTGCAAAACCCGGCTACGGTGAGTCAGAAACGCGTCGAGTTCGTGGGACAGCGTGTATAGATAACTAACATCAATTGTATAAGTAACTGTCAGCCAATGCAATTGTAGTGTTTTGAGGGGAAACTGATGAAACAATTGACCTGTGTTTTTGTTCATCTAGAGATAATAGGGGTGGGGGCACAACTTGTCTATTTGGTGGTATATATGAGACCTGTGAAAGTGGAAAGGGGTAATATTTCATGATTGAACAGCTCCTTCCTATCGTTTCTGGGTGTACTTTGAATCTCAGGTGTAGCCTTAATCTTATGGGACGGGCGTCAGGTGCCCATAGGTTATGGGATTACTGACACATGAGATGCAAGTATTATACTATGTAGTATCAGAAGTTTGTAGTATAACCATATAACCTCTTGATCGCACTAGCACAGACCCCATTACCAGGAAGGGATATAGATAATAGGACACTGGGGTTTGACCCGTGTTCATATAGAACCTTGAAACACTGCGGATGTTTGACTGTTGACTGTGTCCTGAGTGTAGGTAACGAGACCTCAGGGAAAGCCGCCGAGGAACGGGGACACCGTATAAATTAGGTGTTTAAAACTCCTTTGGTAGGCAGAACTAGGAACAGGGATATTGTAGGGACGTTACCCTATCCCTGTATGAAGTGTGTGTTTTTATAGAACAAAGGAGTGGGATAACACCTTTTTTGTTATTTTAACAAATAATTATTAAAAGTTATATTTTAAATAAGTGCACTTTATGTTTGAAACATGGTTTAAATGGGAGTCACAATTATCATATTATTTAAACAATAAAAAATAGTCGGTGCAGTGGGGGTTAACTGTGAAAAGCCCTGACATTTGTGGTGGAAGCTGCAGGTGTGGGGGCCTGAGTTACCTTATATCACTTGCACTGATCTGGCACCTTGGAAGCAGGTCTGATATGTGAAGGTGAGTGATAGCTTTGTATGGTCCACTTTATATACATTATTGAGGTCTTTTGACACAGTGAAAATTAAAAATTGTAGAGTAGGACCACTCTATCTGAGATATGCCTTGTCGTGGCAGAGTGGCTCAAAAGATGTTTTAATCTTTTGCGAAATGTCTAATTTTTACAGTGTGGAAACAATATGTGTATTTACACAATCTTTATATTTTTTCTGGCAGTGATGGCACTTTGTTTTTCCTTGGGTGTAATCCTCAGTATCTGTATTATTCTGTATATATACACTGCACAGTGCCACTTCTCCTGTCCTGTATACTGGGTGTAATCCTCAGTATCTGTATTATTCTGTATATATACATTGCACAGTGCCACTTCTCCTGTCCTGTATACTGGGTCTAATCCTCAGTATCTGTATTATTCTGTATAAATACTCTGCACAGTACCACTTCTCCTGTCCTGTATACAGGGTGTAATCCTCAGTATCTGTATTATTCTGTATAAATACTCTGCACAGTACCACTTCTCCTGTCCTGTATACTGGGTGTAATCCTCAGTATCTGTATTATTCTGTATACATACACTGCACAGTACCACTTCTCCTGTCCTGTTGTTAGAGAGGCGGTATTGGACTTTTGATTTTCAGCATTTAACTGTTGTTTAAATTGATTATCTCCAATATGGGACTCATCACTTCTCTTCTGTATAGGTGATGACCTTCCCTTCGCTGTGATTCTGACCGCTGGGACCCCACAATCCAGAAAAACGTAACTGTGAAGACCACCATGTAAATGGAGCTGTGGTTGGTTATTTCTTGTGCTGCACCATTCCCATGTGCCTCTTCAGATAACCGCATTAAAACAGTGATGAGGCCATTACAACGAAAATTCGCTCATCGGGGCTGATGGGTGTTATAGTATGTGGGTTGGTGGGGTTTGTTTTCCAGGGCTGCTTTTTGGTCCCAGTCCTGCCCTGGTCCTCAACACTGCACAACACACACTTAGGACCCAGGAAACCCTGGGAACAAAACCCCGGGGAGGGGAGGGGGGAGGGGAAAGGGGGACAACAGAGAGAGGAGTTTAGTTTCAGTTTAGTTAGTGCAGTAGTGGAGAAGAACAGTACACAGTGCGGGACAGTGCAGAGCAGCGAACTGCAGGAAAAGGACTTAAGCTGTGCCACGCTCGTCCGGGAAGCCTAGAGGAGGAACCCTAGGGCCACTGGTGGAGCTGAAGTAGCCTGTGCGCCCGAATCCGGTAATGCCGATACCAGCCAGAGGTTTTGTGATCAGACACAAGGACCGGCCCTGAACGCGGCACATGAGTCTATCACCGAACCGCTGAACCGGAGGCTACGAGCTTTATAGCAGCTGTAGCTCACATACCTGGCTTATACCCAGAGAAAGCAGCCGGACAAGGGTCCGGGGACAAGGTACTAGTCACCCACTTTATCCACTTAATACACTTCATCCCTAATCACCCTATGCTTATTCTAGCCAAGAACTCTTTAACACTGAACCCAGGGTCACGGAAGCCGGGTCTCAACCCCTGTGACTCCCCAGAAGCACGGATAAAGACCGTTTCCGAGTACCCCACGGCCCTGGGGTGCATCATTGTTTTATTAACCTAATGTAATGAAGCAGGAACTGGCAAAGTCTCTGCTGCCAAGTTCAGGACAATAGATGGGTTTTAAATAAGAGAACTGAAGGTACTCCCTAACTTGCAGTCTGAACAGGTGCATACTGAACATGACATACCGTATATTATTATAAATAAAGAGCCAGTTGCACTCTGAAATGCTAAAGCATGAAAGCCATGAATATAAGAATATAGACATGTGTGAAGAATATGGAAGATATTCGGACATGCCAATCAATAAAAAAAAACAATATTTCTATAGTTATACAGTGGGTACAGAAAATATTCAGACGCCTTTAAATTTTTCACTCTTTGTTTCATTGCAGTCATTTAATAAATTCAAAAAAGTTCATTTTTTTTCTCATTAATGTACACTCTGCACCCCATCTTGACTGAAAAATCCAGAAATATAAATTTGTGCAAATTTGTTAAAAAAGAATAACTAAAATATCACATGGTCATAAGTATTCAGACCCTTTGCTCAGTATTGAGTAGAAGCACCGTTTTGCGCTAGTACACAGTGGCGTATCTTGAGGGGGGCTAGTGGGGCATGTGCCCTGGGCACAGCAAGCAGGGGTGTGCCACTGGGCCTCCTGCTGCAGCGACCGCGGTCTCTCCCCGCCGGCTGCATGTTGCGCTTCCCCCCCCGCAGTGTGAGCCGGCTTTATTTTCCACCTGCAGAGCCACACACTCTGCTCTGCTCTTAAAGGACCTGTGGTGATGTCAATGGAGGGGAGGAGTCAGGGATCACATGATTAGCTCCTCGGTGTAAGCAGGAGTCCACCCCGAGCTGGTCGTCATGATGCTGCATGAAGTGAAGTTTATGTGTGGGGTCGGAAGGCATTTAGGGTAGCTTCTCACTTGCGTTCGCCTCCACTGCGCATTGCGGCGGGCGAACGCAAGCCAAGCGCATACACCGCGCGTCCCTATGTTTAACATAGGGATGGCCGTGCGTACTGATGGACTTCCATATGTGATTCGTACGTAAGCGGATGCTTGCGTACAAATCAAACATTCTCGCCCGCACCATGAACGCAACATGTTGCATTCATGGTGCGGACGAGAATGTATGATTTGTATGTAAGCATCCGCATGCGTACAAGTCACACATGGAAGTGCATCAGTACGCACGGCCATCCGCAGCCGAGCGCATCACCATGCGTCCCCATGTTAAACATAGGGACGTGCAGTGTATGCGCTCGGCTTGCGTTCGACTGCCGCAATGTGCAGCGGAGACAAATGCAAGTGTGAAGCCACCCTTATGGTACCTTTACACGCCGCCACAACAGGATGGATACAACCCGCTACAGGCTACAAATGTAGCTTGTCGAGCCAATATTGCCCGTAGTAGCGGCGTCTGAAGACGGGACGACACAGCCGGCTACAGATACCTCTGTATCCGTGCACTGCCCATAAACATATGGCAACATCGCCGATTGTAGCGAGCTGTATCGGCGTGTAAAGAAGCTACAGAAGGGAACTCTGGACACCCGGCGATGTATGTAGCTGTAGATGTAGCGTAGCGTAGCGCACCTTGTGGCGGCGTGTATAGAGGGTGCGGTTCCCGTTGGTAACCGTTCGGCCGTGCTCGTGCACGTGAAGTTGCCGTTGGTATCCATCCTGTTGTGGCGGCGTGTAAAGGTACCATTACAGTGTGGATGTAGCAGAGCTGAGAGTGTACTAGGTGTATGAAGCAGAGTCGTGTGTGCGAGGTGTACATAGTGGAGCCGAGTGTGTACGAGGTGTACGGAGCAGAGCTGAGAGTGTACTAAGTGAATGGAGCAAATTCCCATGTGTACTGGGCATACAGACCAGAGCCAAGTGTGTAGTAGGTGTACACAGCGAAGCCGAACGTATGGGGTGTATGGAGCAGAGCTGCGTGTATACGAGGTGTAAGGAGCAGAGCCGAGAGTGTATTAGGTGTACGGAGCAGATCCGCATGTGTATGGGTCATGCGGACCAGAGCCAAGTGTGTACGAGGTGTAGCCGAGACTGTACAAGGTGTTCAGAGCATATCCGCATGTATACAGGTTGTGTGGACCAGAGCCAAGTGTGTAGAGGTGTACGGAGCGGAGCTGTGTGTGTACGGGGTGTATGGAGCAGAGCTGAGTGTGTACGAGATGTACGAAGCAGAGCCGACAGTGTACTAGTTGTATGGAGCAGAGCTGCGTATATACGAGGTGTATGGAGCAGAGCCGTATGTACGAGGTGTACGGAGCTGAGTATGTACTAGGTGTACGGAGCGGAGCCACGTGTGCACGGGGTATGCGGAGCCTTGTGCATACGAGGTGTGTGTACCAGTGGTGGCCCCCCACGGATACCTCTCCCACTTTTATAGTCCCAGCTGCCTCTGCCGGCAGCATTCTTCTCCTGAGTCCCAGCCGCTGCTGTCCGCCCTCTGCAGCTCAGCACACCGGGACACGATGATGTCATCACTGAGCGCCACTGTACTGAGACAAGCAGATGCTGAGGAGACCGGAGCAGCGAGAAGAGAGGTGAGTATTTACTTTTTTTTTAATCAGTAAATGCACTAATGGGAAACTATGTAATGTGCAATATAATATGGTTGGACAATGGGGATGCAATATACTATATGGAGGACTATGGGGGTGCACTATACTATATGGAGGACTATTGGGGTCCATTATACTATATGGAGGACTATGGGGTTGCATTATACCATAAGGAAGGCTATAGGGGATGCATTATACTGTATAGAGGACTATGGGGATGCATTATACTATATAGAGGTCTATGGGGGGGCATTATACTATATGGAGGACTATGTGGGTGCAATATACTATATGGAGGACTATGGGGGTGCACATACGATATGGTGGACTATGGGGGTCCATTATACTATATGGAGGGTTATGGTGCGCATTATACTATATGGAGAACTATGGATTATGTATTATAATATATGGAGCCAATTATACTATATGGAAGCCAGTATAATATATGGAGGGCTCTGTGGGGGGCATGATAATACTTGGAGGGGTGTGAGGAGCATTTATACTTTATGCAGGGCTGTTTGAGGGTTGTGTTGGGGGCTATTATACAGTGTGAAGAGGCGTAGGGGCCATTATACTGTATGTAGGTCCATTATATTGTATGGAGGGCTGTGTGGGGTCACAGTTGGAGATCATACTGTGCAGTATAGTTGAGGGGCTTACATAGGGTCATCTACTGTGCGTATGGAGGAATTCACTTTGGGGCATCATATAGTGTTTGGGGGCCACTTTTGTTGGCATCACACTTTATGGCTGTAACGAAAGGGGAATCAAAGGGCTCAATAGGAGGAAAATTACTTTGTAAGAGCTGCAAAGTTCTGAGATATGTTATTATGTGACCAAGACAAATATTGTTGGGGGGACAATAAGAACTTCTACTAAGGGACTCTATGATTTCTATGTAGGCCCTTGGTGGCGGATACTTTTCCTCTGCTGCAGGACTTAGTTGTCCCTGTTAGAAGCCGGGTCAGTGCGGGTGGGTCTATACAGGATCCAGCCTGTTTCTATGAGCAGTGGTGGGGTGGGTGGCGTCGTCCCACTCCCCTCCCAGCATCCGCTTCCCAAACCTTTCGGACAGCCTGCTAATTGCTGGACGCCGGGCGGTATCAGTTGCAGAGGGGGGCTAAGGTAATACAAGCCAGGGGGCACTTGCCCCCCTGCCACCTGGGCCAGCCCGCCCCTGCCCTTGGTGCAGGATACATTGTCTCTCTGCTGCAGGACTGATTGTCCATAGCTTACACACCAGGTCCAGTGCCACCCCTCGGTATATACAGGCATCCAGCCATGTTTCTCCTGTGCGGCGGTTGGTTGGTGGTGCTCGTCCCACTTCCCACTCCCACATCCTTTCCTCAACCTAATTGGACAGCCCCTGCTATTGACTCTGGACAGCCGGATGCGTGTAGATACAGTATGTAGAGTGAGAAAGGGATGAAGTAATGAAGAACAGTAGGGAATGAGAAAAATGTAAAGGGGCACAGAATAGAGACTGAGCATGTGTAGAGTTGTATGGAGAGGGGGCAGCATGCAGGGACAGTATGTCGAGTTTGGGGAGTTTGATGAGGGAGAACAGTATAAACTGTGGGCAGTATAGGAGGATACAGTGTAGAGCAGGGGTCTCAATCTCCAGGCCTCGAGGGACGCACACAGTGCAGGTTTTCAGGTTTTCCATAGCATTTGACAGTTGGTATTCAAATGACCAACTGTCAATTTCTAAGGAAATCCTGAAACCTGGACTGTGTGTGGCCCTCGAGGCCTGGAGTTTGAGACCCCTGGTGTAGAGGATAGTTTGACCAGGGAGCCCAGTATGGAAAGGAGAGGGCAGTGTGATGAGGGGACAGTGTGGAGGGCATGCTCCAGAAGAGGGACAGGGTGTAAATCATATTTTGTGTAGGGAACAGTGAGAAGGAGAAATTATTTATTCCGGGGCACAGTGTAGGGCAGATATTTTACTCAGGAAAATGTTGATCATTCTGCTATTTTTTAGGGTATTGTGCCGGGATGTGCTGCAGAGGATCGGAGAAGATGGAAATCTGCAGAGATGAGCTGTGGATGTGAAAAGTCATCATGGTGTCTGGACAAGATGAAGAAAAGAAAAAGACAACCCCGACCAGAGACAAGTCATCTATAAGGTACCTGGATGTAAATGATTATTTGTGATAATGACTAATTCTCATCAGTGTTGTGGTTCCTGTATGCTTTTACTGACGGCTGGTAACAACAACTCCTAGTATGTCCTAACCATTGCTAATGATGTAGTAGGAGTTGTAGGTTCATGCAGTTCAAATGTGTCTGACCTGGGTCTGACCTGAGATTACAATTGTTTTACCATGTACTGATGGTGGTTTGATGTTGAATTTTGGTACTGATGAGGGTTGTGATTTCTGTATTGACGAGGGTTCTATTTCTGTATTTCTGTACCTCTGGTGGTCTGGTGATGTAGTTTTGTGTTAATTGTTCTGATCCTGTACATATATAGCAATCCATAACTTGAAGCTTTCTTGTAATGGCTATGTTAATAAAGTGTTGTGCATTCTAACAAGTTAATGGGTTCTATGTATTTATTTGTTAGAAGCATTAAAGGGGTTGTCCCAAGCTTGTGATGAGCCTGCAGTCACTCTGTGTGTCTCTATGTGACTGCATACTTCTGAATTCTCACAGAGGCACACTGCCTGCTGTCAGGATTGTCTGGTGTCGGCGGTGAGAGTGGAAGGTCACGTAACTATAAGTATGCGATTTACATACATGCAGTCACGTGCTGACTAGACATGCGAGGCTTCGATCAATTAAATGAATTGAGCAAGGCAGGACACGTCTAGTCAGAATATGGCCAGCAGTATATAAATCACATACTTGTGTTCTCATGACCGTCCAACCTTACCATTGACATGGGAGAATTCTGAAAGTGTGCAGGCACGCGCCATGAGAATTCGGAGGCCTGCAGTCACTAGACTTTCATCTCAAACCTGGACAAGCCCTTTAATTATAACATTAAACGCCTTTGCCCACTCCTAACAACGTGTAATATACTCACTGCCAGAAACAGCTCTTGCTGGTTCCAGCTGTCACTGTACCTGTAAGTGTGAAAGTCACAAATGGATGATTGGTCACATGACATCTACTGAGACCACTAGAGGGGCGCCAAACTGAACTCTTGCCAGGAGTGCCAGAAAACCTAGATACACCTCTGTAGTGCAGCCATGAGTCTACTTGGGAATGATGCAACAAGTTTTCACCCCTGGATTTGGGGATCCTCTGCCATTCTTTCTTGCAGATCATCTCCAGTTCCGAAAGGTTGGATAGTGAACGTTGTTGGACAGCCATTTTCAGGTCTCTCCAGAGATGCTCAATTGGGTTTAGGTCAGGGCTCTGGCTAGACCAGTCAAGAATGGTCACAGAGTTGTTGTGAAGCCACTCCTTTGTTATTTTAGCTGTGTGCTTAGGGTGATTTTCTTGCTGGAAGGTGAGCCTTCGGCCAAGTGTGAGGTCCAGAGCACTCTGGAAGAGGTTTTCATCCAGGATATCTCAGTACTTGGCCACATTCATGTTTCCTTCAATTGCAACCAGTCATCCTGTCCCTGCAGCTGAAAAATATCCCCATAGCATGATGCTGCCACCACCATGTTTCACTGTTGGGATTGTATTGGGCAGGTGATGAGAAGTGCCTGCTTTTCTCAACACATACCGCTTAGAATTATCACCTAAAAGTTCTATCTTCATCTTATCAGACCAAAGACTCTTATTTTTCATAGTCTGGGAGTCCTTCATGAGTTTTTTTTTACAAAATCTCTGCGGGCTTTCATATGTCTTGCACTCAGGAGAGGCTTCTGTTGGGCCATTCTGCCATAAAGGCCTGACTGGTGGAGGGCTGCAGTGATACCATCTACCATCTACCTAATGAATCTCTGGAGCTCAGCCACAGTGATCTTGGGCTCTTCTTTACCTTTCTCACCAAGGCTCTTTCTCCACAATTGCTTAGTTTGGCTGGAAGGCCAAGTCTAGGAAGACTTCTGGTGGTCCTAAACTTCTGCCATTTAGGGAATATGAAGGCCAATATGCTCTTAGGAACCTTGAGTACTGCAGAAATTCTTTTGTAATCTAGGCCAGATCTGTGCCTTGCTACAATTCTGTCTCTGAGCTCCTTGGGCAGTTCCTTTGACCTCATGATTCTCATTTGGTCTGACATGCACTGTGACCTGTGAGGCCTTATATAGACAGGTGTGTGCCTTTCCATATCAAATCCTTTCAGTTTAATTGAACACAGCTGGACTTCAACGAAGGAGTAGAACCATCTCAAGGAGGATCACAAGGAAATGGACAGCATGTGACTTAAATATGAGTGTCTGAGCAAAGGGTCTGAATACTTATGGCCATGTTATATTTCAGTTTTTCTTCTTTAATAAATTTGCACAAGTTTCTGGGTTTTTTTCAGTCAAGATGGGGTGCAGAGTGAACATTAATGAGAAAAAACTTTTTTGAATTTACCAAATGGCTGCAATGAAACAAAGAGTCAAAAACTTAAAGGGGTCTGAATACTTTCCGTACCCACTATAATATGTTTTCTACTTTACTCACCATTTGCTTGACAATGTTAAAGAGGTATTGATCCATGAGTTCTATTGAGGGATGATCTGTGCTCAGTTTCTCAACAATCTGTACAAATAGGTGATAATGACAACAAATCAATCATATAAACTACCAAATATTGACATGTAATAGACGAGCCCACCCCCTTCTGTGTTGATGCATCAGGTCACGTGTGATAGAGAAGAAGGCTGGCTTGGCTACATAAATGAGAAGTCAGCCATCCCCCTTCCCACACTGCTTAGAAAATGATTACTGATAGGTATGTGTCCAGAATGGGGGTTCTGGATACTCTATTATATGTAATGTCTCTGGTTCTTCTCACAAACCCTAGTTAAAAAGACAGGCAACAATAGGTTGGTGGAATAGATTGGTCCTTAACCAAAGAGAACCATTGGAATCACCCCATATGAGCAAAGTGGAACCCCAATGTCCAAAAAGGTTCTTTGTGGTCTCTTAGGAGTATGCCCCAGGTTTAGGAAGTCCTGAATAGTGTATGTGTATGGGGGGAATAGGTGAGGTACATGTACCAGTCTACCCACATCTGCTGTCCATATAGACTTATTTTGTAAAGTGTGAAATGTTCTTGATCTTTGTTCTGCTGCTGTAATACTGTAATTTCCTCCAGGATCAATAAAGTTTATCTTATCTTATTATCTTATCTTAGTCAGGGCCAGGAAAAGTCTGTAGGATTGCAAATGTGAGTAACTTAAAGAAGGTAAGCTCCTGGGTAGTTTAATGTGTGCACAGTCTTAAATGAGCATAATTTAGCTAATGAGTTTGGATGCTCTTTTGGGTAATTCCTGTAATAGTAATCTTTTGGAGCCAGGCTGTCCTGAGCTGTGACAGGACCTACTTTCTCCAACTTCCTCACATTCACAATCCTACAGGCTACTCCTGGCCCTGACTATTCAGAACATCTTATCCCTAGGGCATACTCCCAAGAGACCACAAAGACTTCTCTTGGACACCCCTTTACTTATACGGGGTGATTCCAATGGTTCTCCTTGGTTAAGGAACAATGCATTCCACCAAACTTTTGTTGCCTGTCTTTTCAACTAGGGTTTTTGAGAAGAACCAGAGACATTACATAAAATAGGGCATGCAGGACCCCCATTCTGGACACATACGTATCAGCACAGCTTTTGGAGCACTTACATACATCTTTGGACATTCTGCGACCTGAATTGCGCCACTCTACAGGCGCTTTAACTGGAGCTCTTTTTCGTGAACAAGTCCTGTGTGGCCGAAACATTGTAATTCCAAAGTCGCAACATTGAACCACAAATAAAGACTTTATTTTTTGAAAATTCAATTTGAGTGTGCAGTGATCATTACATTGGACTTACGGGATCAACTTAGATCCATTCACTGCCACCTCCAGAATGTTCAATCTTGTGTGCACGCCAATACTTTAGCAAGCGATGATGAAACAGGGAGCCGTCAGCTCAGTCTTCCATCATTCTGTTTGTGTGTCTGAGCTCTGATGTTTTAGTGCAACTGACATGATGACTTCAATACATCACGCCTTCTCTGCAGAGCTATGAGGCGCTTCAGAACACATGCATTAGGGAACAAGGAAACAGATGAACAAGGAACGGTGGGTATTTTTATTCATTTAAATTAATGGGACCTTATACTGTATGGAGGGCTGTGTCGGGGCCATCAGACTGTGTTGGGGGCCACTGTGGAGGGGTGGAGAACAATATGAGTCTTCATTCTATATGTGCAGGAATTCACTGTGAAGGGATTTACAGTGTTTAGGGGGCACTTTTGAGATATAATATTTTGCAGGGCGGTGAGTTACAGTAGGGTCATCATACTGTGCATTTAGAGGGTACTGTGAAGGAACTCGCTGTGGAGGGATCAATACTGCGTTGAGGGCCGCTTCATTTGCATTATACCTTATGAGGCCTATGAAAGGGGAATCTAGGTGCTTCAATACTTTGTAAGCGGGGTTGTGAAGTTGGAGTCAGAGTGGTTGACCCTTTTTGGTGGAGTCGGAGTCTCATTCAAGGAAATTGAGGAGTCAGAGTCGGAGGTTTGTAAGGGCTGCAGTGTTGTGAAGTATGCTCGTCTGTGACCCCACCAGATATTTCTTGGTTGTGTATGACCCTGACTGAACACCTAATAATCGTTACTTGGCATAGCTAAACTTACATTTTAATGCTCGTTTATGTATACTTTTGTATTAGACAACTCTGTGAATTAAAAAAAAATCAATCTCCTATATAATTCTGTAAATAAAATAATCAACATTCCAGTGCTAAAGTCTCCATAAAAGATAAAGTCTTTATTCTGTACCTTCCAAACCCTTGAATCAAAAAAAACATGGAAGTTAAAAAGTAGACGCAATGTGGTGTGTGCAGCTTAATCATTGTATGTTTCAGAATATGGCTCTTATACAATCATGTGTTTCTATGGAACAGACTATAAAAAAGGAAAACCTATGACGTCTGACATTTCAATTTGTTTTCTACTTCTAAACCCCGCTATACACATTAGGTAGAGGTTGGGCAAAAGATTGACAGCTTTCTCTTCTGACTCCTCTTTACACGACCTATGAGGCATCGTGTGATGGTCATTGTCTCTGTGAGGGTACTGTTACACGCAGAGATATCGCTCGGGAGATCTCTAAAGATCTCGGGAGCACGCGCTCGCTAAGGACAGCTTTTTAACATCTTTGAGTTGTCACACGTGCAGATATCATGCACCACGCCCCAGCGATGTTGCGAGCAGACAACGTTCACACAACCCAGCAATGTTGGGCACAACCCAGCGAATGTTCCCTGTTCATTGTGGTCAATGGGCAAAATCGTAATCCACATCATTATTGCGGTGTCACACACACATATGCAGAAGGTTTGCTGATCGCAGATCGCTTGATTTAGGATCAGGATGTTAAATCTGCCATCAGCGATCCAAAATTTATCGCACACATATCTCGGTTTTACACGCAACGATGTCCTCACGATGTCTTTTGAGTGATGCCAAACCCGTGACGTATCAGCAATATCTCTTTGCGTGTAACGGTACCCTTAGGGGAAGGTCTGGAGGCCCCCAAAAACTAGTCTTTTGGGCTCTGATCCTCCCGATATCAGCAGGTTTGGCCAACTTTAGTTTAATATATATCAGGGGATTTGCTAAAGATAGCTGAAACGTCACGGGTTTGGTGTTGTTCAAATGACATCGTAAGTGCGTCGTTGCGTGTAACACCATGATACAACAACGACAAATCATTGGATCGGAGTTGACAGGTTTATGAACATGTTCTCAAATTAGCCAATTTCAACTCAACCAAACTGCTGGATTGCAGTGTGTGACACCCCGATAACGATGTTGATAACGACTTCCCCTATTCACCGCAATGAACAAGGATCGTTCGCTGGGTTGTGTGAACGATCTCTGCTCACAACAACGCTGGTGCGCTGATCACAATATCAATACGTGTGACATCTCACTAACGATGTCTAAAGGTACCTTTACACACCGCTACAGAAGGTTGAAAAACAACCGGGTTTCGGAGACAAATGTATCTTTCCACCGTCAAATCAACCCGAGGTAGTGGCGTGTAAACTAGCTTGTTGCCACCCTCACTTTCGGCACCTGTTTCAGAGCAGTGCTCTAAAACAGGTTGATTTCAACCCGATGGCAGCGGCGTCTAAATACGGTACGGTAAGGTTTTTTCGCCACCTAGTTAACTTCCTGGGGCGTGACACAGCCTCCGGGAAAACGCCCCCCTTCAGCGATCATTGGTGGAAGCTCCTGCGTTGCAATTGGTTGTCGCTGCATAGGGCGGCATATTTAAGGAGCTGACCAGTCACACTACACATTTGCTATAGCGTCATGTGTTAGCCAGCCTTCCTGCGCTGGCTGGCCAATCATGATACTATTGCATTGTCCAATCATCGTACGAGCGTCTCGTAATCCACAATTCTGGCACGCCTACGTGGTGTCCCTGCTGCACCAGGTCCTCCCATATTACCTTCTGTAGCGGCGTGTAAATGAGGTAAGGTGCTCTACAGAAGGTAACTTGAGGCACCCGGCGGTGCATCCAGGGATAGATTAAACCTTCTGTAGAGCACTTTGTAGCGGCGTGTAAAGGCGGTATCGGGTACCGTTTGCAACCGTTTGCGTGCTCGTGCACGTGAGACACCCGGTTGTTTCTAACCTTCTGTAGCGGCGTGTAAAGGTACCTTAAACGATGTTCTAACGACCACGCGAATAAGAGATCGTTAGTGATATCGTTTCAACATTGAAGCGTGTAACGGTACCCTTACACACATTTGATAGCTTAGCACAAAGTATGGTGTGGCTGGGGAAGCACTAAAGACTTACCACTTGATTGACAGTTCCCTCCTGGTTTAGTGCCCATGTATTGCAACGTTCCTTGCCGTACTTACAGTAAAGCTGATAAGACACCTGTTGGAAAAAAAGAAAGATTTTTATATTTGCTAAGGCTGATTTTATATTGGCGTTTTTGCCAAAATGCAGCAGATGCGACAGATTTACCGCATTTGCAGCCTAACCGCCGCACTTGCGGCACACTTGCGGCAAGCCCCATGCATTGTCTATAGGGTTTGCAGTAAGTGTGCGACAGGTGCGGCAAGTGTGGGTTCCGGCAGGTGCGGCCGCAAAACAAAATGCTGCTGACCACGTTTTTTTCCGCGGCCACATCTGCCGCAACTGCACTTGCTGCACCTTACCGCAAGCTCCACACACAATGCATGGGGCTTGCTGCAAGTGTGCCGCAAGTACGGCCAGAGGTATAAATGAGTATACACACATTACAGCACGGGATCACAGAATATAAGAGTATACAGACATTACAGCCAGGGATAACAGAATATAAGAGTACTAGATGGTGGCCCGATTCTAACGCATCGGGTATTCTAGAATACCTTGTAAACAGGAGTGAAGTGCGTCACACTGACCGACAGCCTTATAGACAGGAGTGAAGTTTGTCACACTGACTGACAGCCATGTAGACAGGAGTGAAGTGCGTCACACTGACTGAGAGCCTTATATACAGGAGTGAAGTTCTTCACACTGACTGACAGCCTTGTAGACAGGAGTGAACTGCGTCACGCTGACTGACAGCCTTGTGGACAGGAATGAAGTTTGTGACACTGACTGACAGCCTTGTAGACAGGATTGAACTGCGTCACGCTGACTGACAGCCTTGTGGACAGGAATGAAGTTTGTGACACTGACTGACAGCCTTGTAGACAGGAGTGAATTGCGTCACACTGACTGGGGATAGAGGAGGCTGAGAGAATGGAGGAGGCTGCAAGGATGGAGAGGCTGAGGGGTTGGAGGAGGCTGAGGGGATGGAGGAGGCTGAGAGGATGGAGGAGGCTGAGGGATGGGGAGGCTGTGAGGATGGGGAGGCTGTGAGGATGGAGAAGGCTGTGAGGATGGGGAAGTTGTGAGGATGGGGAGGCTGAGGGGTTGGAGGAGGCTGTGAGGATGGAGGAGACTGAAGGGATGGAGGAGGCTGTGAGGATGGACAGGCTGTGAGGATGGGGAGGTTGTGATGATGGGAAGGTGAGGGGATGAAGGAGGCTGAGGGGATGGAGGAGGGTGTGAAGATGGAGGAGGCTGTGGGAATGGAGGAGGCTGTGAGGATGGGGAGGCTGTGAGGATGGAGGAGGCTGTGAGGATGGAGGAGGCTGAGGGGTTGGAGGAGGGTTTGAGGATGGAGGAGGCTGAGGGATGGAGGAGGCTGTGAGGATGGGGAGGCTGTGAGGATGGGGAGGCTGTGAGGACTGAGGAGGCTGAGAGAATGGAGGAGGCTGCAAGGATGGAGAGGCTGAGGAGTTGGAGGAGGCTGTGAGGATGGAGGAGGCTGAGGGGATGGAGGAGGCTGAGGGGATGGAGGAGGCTGTGAGGATGGCAGGCTGTGAGGATGGGGAGGTTGTGATGATGGGGAGGTGAGGGGATGAAGGAGGCTAAGGGGATGGAGGAGGCTGTGAGGATGGAGGAGGCTGTGGGAATGGAGGAGGCCGTGAGGGTGGAGGAGGCTGAGGGAATGGAGAAGGCTGTGAGGATGAGGAGGCTGTGAGGATGGAGGGGGCTGTGAGGATGGGGAGGCTGTGGGGATGGAGGGGGCTGTGAGGATGGGGAGGCTGTGGGAATGGAGGAGGCCGTGAGGGTGGAGGAGGCTGAGGGAATGGAGAAGGCTGTGAGGATGAGGAGGCTGTGAGGATGGAGGGGGCTGTGAGGATGGGGAGGCTGTGGGGATGAAGGAGGCTGTGAGGATGGAGGAGGCTGTGAGGATGGAGGAGGCTGAGGGGATGGAGGAGGCTGTGAGGATGGGGAGGCTGTGAGGATTGAGAAGGCTGTGAGGATGGGGACGCTGTGAGGATGGAGAAGGCTGTGAGGATGGCGAGGCTGAGGGGATGGAGGAGGCAGTGAGGAGCCCACACGCTGTGGGGACACTCACCACTGCTCCATTCCATTGTCTTCCTGGAGGGGATGATATCAGAATAGCGTCGCGCACCATAGCGCCATATTTGAAATACAATGTGCGCCTTGGCGCGCACCGCACCTCTGATTGGCCGCCGCGTTGATTTGGGAACCAGAGGTGCCATGCTCACAGAACAAGTTGCCATGAATGATATACAATCCCTTTACTTATGTAATGTTGGCACATATGGATGCCATACAGGAGGGTTCCATGCATATCAACTGTACAATACAGGATCTTCTGTTATGGCAAACCTTGCTCATCCATGTATTAAGTATTTCGCATTTTGCTAAATTTGTATGGTCTGTGAAAACTAACCCTGGTGTACAACAGATTTCTGAAGCTGGACATGCAGTAATCTCAGACAAGCTAAAATTTTAACCCATTAACAACCAACAACACGCATATAAACGGCAGCTGCTAACCGGCATTATTATCTCATCAACACTTAAAAACAGTAATCATGAATAAGTTTGTAGCACCCCTAAATCTCTGGAGTTTCAACTACTGGGAGCCGTGGAAACCCTTGAGAACATGATTGGGGCTGTTTGTTACAGTGTCTGTGTAGACCGGGTCTAGAGCTCTGCCACCCCCGCCGTACGTAATGCTGTGCTTTTGTACATATATTGATGTGTAATGGAATTGTGTGTATCTATGTTGACATGTTACAGATTTACAGTTGTGGCCAAAAGTATTGACACCCCTGCAATTCTGTCAGATAATACTCAGTTTCTTCCTGAAAATGATTGCAGTCACAAATTCTTTGGTATTATTATCTTCATTTAATTTGTCTTCAATGAAAAAACACAAAAAGAATTGTCCTAAAACCAAATTGGATATAATTCCACCCCAAACATAAAAAAGGGGGTGGACAAAAGTATTGTGTGAAATGATCAATGTTTTGCTTTTTGCTTCATTCTCTTTTGTGTTTTTTCATTGAAGACAAATTAAATGAAGATAATAATACCAAAGAATTTGTGATTGCAATCATTTTCAGGAAGAAACGGAGTATTATCTGACAGAATTGCAGGGGTGTCAATACTTTTGGCCAACACTGTAAGTGTATATGGTTCTGTGTATGCAGTCACTCTGTGGCCTGGTAAAAGACTGTGTCGAGCCCACTGGGACGGGGTACTCGGTACCGGACCGGGTCTGCTACTGGGGAAGCCACGGGTGGTCCTGGTCCGGACCGTGTCCCGGGCCCTGGCAATAATTAGGGGGTATTTACAGGGGAAATGTCAGTCGTGACGCCACCCACTCTGTGCGGCCAGTAGTGGGGCCGCCGCTGCTGTAGAACCTCCGGGGATGATGTAATGGCAGCGTAGATGGAATAGTTCCCGTGGGCAGAACTGTGTTCCCCGGGGCAGTGATGATTAAAGTCTATAGTGTGATGTGCAGGCCTGGTGCTGATTCATGGTGCATACCTGGTGGTATTCATGGTTCTCCGTGTTTACTTCTCAAGTTCTCAAGTTCCAGTTACAGTTCAGTACAGTTCTTACAAGTCTCAGTTCAATTCTCAGTACAGGGGCTCACTCTCCCCTCCGGGGTTCCCTTTACTCTCTGCAGCCAGATCTCTCTCTGTGACCCCTCACTCTGTTTCTGTGTCCTTCCTAGGCTGTTGACTCTCTCCGGGTTCACTTAGTTGTGTGTGACGCCGGACAGTATGGCGGTGACTCGGGCCCCTGTGGGTCCTCCTGGTTGTCACTGAGCTGCCTGTCCTTTGGGGTAGGGACCCTAACGTGTAGTTGTGGTCCCCCGTCGGTTGTCTGGAGATGCCGGGTGAAACTACAGTCCCCTCTAGAGCCGACACTCTACTTCAGCCTAGTCTCCAGCAGTCCTCCCGTGTGAGTCTCTACCAGACTCTCTCTACTGTGTCTTCAAGTATCATAGGAGGGCTACTCCGCCTGCAGTCTGTCGTCTCGGCTGTAGTTCTAGGGATCAGTGTCACTGTCCCTCTCTTCCCTCACACTCCTGGGGTGCTGGCTTCAGACGTGCTTTCTCTCTGCGGGTCACACTGGCTCGGTTCAGATCCTGCGCTCCTACACCCACACTGGCAGGACGTGTGATTCAGTCTTTTCATCTCAGCCTACCTCGGCCTACTGCTGTCTCTCGGCCTGTGCCGTGCTCCTCAGCCTGCTGCTGGTCTGTGTCTTTGCTGCTCGGCACCCTGGGCCTACTGACTCTTTCCTCCTCCCCTTCACTATTTCTACTGTCTGTCACCTGACTACGTGTGTGCCCAACCCACTTCTCTAAATCCACCACCCCTCGCCTGCCTAGAGTCTCCAGGCTCTGGGCTGGATGCTGCCCTCTACTGTACGTTGGTTGTGTGGGCAGTGAGGGTGTTGGTGTTTAACTGTCGTCCTACCTGCCTGGCTACACTTCCTTTTGTGGCCTCCTGGTCGCAGGGGCGCCACAACTGCTCCCTGGTACCTCTTGTAAACTAGGGTTAAATTAGCTAGTGAGCTTGTATACCCCTTAAGGGTGAAGTTATGGGTTTCCTCTAGAAGTGAAAATGACAGTGTTATTTGATTAGCTAGTGAGTCCACCCATTAAAGGTGGTGTTAAAAGTAATATGATAAGTCTGCATATTTATAAAGAGAGGAGAGTCCCCCAAGAGAGGAGAAAAACAAGGAACCACTGAAACACCAGGCCCATTTATTGGTTTCTACAAGACCCTCTATGTCATACCAAGAGTTAAATATATCAACCGAGAACTGACTGATTCCTCCGGTATGGTGGTGGTGACCTTCAGGAGAGACTTTAACAAAAGCGTTTACATGGTGCTGGTGGTAATGTAAAATTGTCTAAAAGGCAGCCCTAACCGTTCATCTGAGCGGTTCCCTACAGGAAGAGGTGGGTTGGTGCCATTAGACACTATATGAATTTGCAGCGGAACACCATGAGTGGGGTTGGAGATAGGCTAGAGGCACCAGAACGGAGCGACAACAGAATAAAACAACTGAAATGACGTGAATCCTACTGGATTCACCAATTAAAAATGCTGGAACCATATGGGTTAAATAGGGAAAACAAACTCGGGGTTTGATACTGCAGAAGTAGTTATTGTCTAGCAGATTCCCCTACTAAATGAGACACTGATTCCAGTGTAGAGGTAATATGCGCAGAGACACAGTTTTCTAATGTATCCATTACTGACAATGTTAATTCATTATTGATACTATCTGTCGAAACTAACCATTGAAGTCTTAACAAGTGATGTACTTTTTCTCCACAAGAGAAATGAGGGGCAAAGTTCTTTATACACGCAATTATGAGTAAAATTGCCCTTATAGGCCTAGATTTCAATGTTGTGCTTTTTGTGCCCTAAGTGTAATGGTTTATGTACTAATTCCTTCTTTACTTTCTTTCAGAGAACGTGATCTCTACCATATCCGTCACAGAAATCACCTTGTAAAATCACCTTGTCACCTCCGTTCCTATTCTGTGTACCACACCTAGGTAATGAATCACTGCACTGCCAACTCCCAGGACGCCTGCGCAATAACACTATATCACCAATCCACTGCGCATGCGCCCACGAAGTGCGTTCTGCAACCACATTTCCTCTATTCCAAATACAGGGACAGGAAGTGCAGTTGTATCGGTCCCCGCCCGCCGGCTATTTCATGCACCGGCGGGCCAGCGGCACATCAAACACACATAGCATAGAGTGCGCCACACGCTGTCACCCACAAGGTGAACTAACTCTCTTTATCATTAGAAATACTTCTCTTGACAATTGATTATGCCTAATACCCTGACTAATTGGTCTGCATTCCACTGCAGGACTTTGTCCACTTTCCCTAAACTCCAGATTAGCCTGTCTATGAGGTGCAGGTATTACAACTGACATTAACAAGTTAAGGGGATTATTTAGTCATAGCCGCTGCTGGGCATTATATAGTTATAGAAAATATCACCTAATACCTGGGTTATTTTTTCATTCACAGAAGCTGCTTTGTGAATATTTACTACAACATTGGATCCTTCATTCACACACATGCTGTTATAGATCCACATTGTGTTGGGAGTCTTTACACTTGGCAGCCTACTTATCTCATTATTCCATAGGATTAACTCAATCAAACTATATAACTGGTAATATTAATGAATACATGAATATGCATATTTTGACATGATTCTCTTGTACATCTGTCTCACCCCTGGTGGGGACCGTAGAGTACTCGGAACTGGGCCCTCTCGTTGTCGTCCAGGGGCTGCGGGGTGTCCGGTCCATGATCCCCTCGTCAGGCGGACAGTAAAAAGGGGAAATGTAAAAATGGATGAAAGTAAAAATGAAAATAAAAAGAGTGTCATGACACCACCCGTGGAATGCGGCTATTAAACCGATGCTGCAGTCGGAACCTCTGGGGATAGTGGGAGTAGCAGCTAGGATGATGAGCTCTCCATGGGAATAGCTGATCCCCAGGGCAACCGGATGGTCTGTAGAGAGGCAGGCTTGTCAGGGTCGCAACTTTCACAGTCTCCTGCTGCTGGATCATAGAATCAGTCTGTGTCTCATCAGTCATAGCCTGAACAGTCTATGGAAGGGATAGTGCGTGGGGAGTGCAGGGTTCAGTGTGTAAAGAACTTAGACACAGGGGTAACAGTCTCCTTTACCTTTATTGAGGGTAAATGGGTTCATCCAAGGTACAGTCCAAGTGGTGTTACAGGTCTGAAACTTGGAAGCAAGTTGGGGCTTTCCATCTCTGGCAGCTTTTGAGGCCTCCCTGCTGCACTGTTCTGTTTGAGAGCCCTGGCTGCTTAAAGTTATCCTTAGGCTTTCTCCTCACTCTGTGTTGTGGCCGTATGAAAGGCGGCTTGAACTCTCTTTGGGTTACTCTCCCTCTTCTCTGTCTTCCCCAAGCTCCCGGTTGTGGCTGTGTCTCCTTGCCTTCCTGGGTGGACGAGCAACATGAAATCACCCGCCTTACGGTTTTGGTTGCTGCATATGAAGTCCCTGGCGACCTCGGACTCCGGTGTCCGGACTGCAATAGGTGCTGAGGCGAGCTGGCACTACTCCACTCCTCACACCTATTCTACACTTTCCTCATACCCTTAACGCAGGTCACTCACACTTGCTATTCAGTCACCTAGGACGAGCCTAACACGGCTATCATCCATAGGGTGTCTTCTACTGTCCTCCTAAGAACTGAACTGCCTGGCCCAGCCCCCAGACCAGAATTTATAGGGGACCTGTCCTGAACCCGGGCTTTAGAGCTCACCCTTCTGGCCTGGAGTTGGGAAGGTGTTGTGTGCGTGTGTGTGCTTTACCTGAGGTGCGTGCCTTCCTCTGCTTCCAAGTTTTAGCATTGTGGCAACCTGGGACGCTACACTCCCCCTTGGTTACATTCAGTACTCCTGGACTGAGGAAACACATTTTAACATTGTGAGGCAGTGCGGAGGATCATATGCGAGGGGCACTATGTCTCCCCCAGAATGCGCACTGTCACATATTGAACCCGGTATAGGGTGTGAGAGAGAGGGACGGTCCACTCACTCCGCTCCAGGTCTTGCAGGATCCCTGGAAGGAGACACAGGGTTAAAAGCCTAGGTAGGAGATAGGGCAGGGCCCCCCTCAGGAGAGTTTTTGTTGTTTTCTAAGCTGAAGGAGCAGAGACAGACAAGGGAGGTCAAGAGCTCCAGGGGCCGTGTGCTACAATAACACGGTCTAGGCCAGGAGGCCTGGGAGCTCGGGCGACCCATATTGGAAAGCGCAGCACCTGAGGGAACCGGGTTACTTTATGGGTACCTTTACACGCCGCTACAACAGGATGGATACAACCCGCTACTTCACGTGCACGAGCACGCCCAAACGGTTACAAACGGGAAACGCACCACCTGTACATGCCGCCACAAGGTGCGCTACGCTACGCTACATCTATAGCTAGATACATCGCCGGGTGCCTCAAGTCACCTTCTGTAGCTCATCTTACCTCATTTACACACCGCTACAACCAGCTAATATGGGCGGACCTGGTGCAGCAGGGACAGCGCATAGGCGTGCCACAATTGTGGATTACGAGACGTCCGTACGATGATAGGACAAAGCAAGAAAGCCATGATTGGGCAGGCATCGCAGGAGGCTGTTTAATACATGACGCTCGAGCAATTGTGTAGTGTGACTGGTCAGCTCCTTAAATATGCCTCCCTATGCAGCGACTACCAATCGTAACGCAGGAGCTTCCACCAATGATCGCTGAATGGGGGCGGTATCCCGGAGCCTGTGTCACGCCCCAGCTACATACCAGGTACATTGCCTGGTGTCGACACATCCCTTCTGTAGCTTCTTTACACGCCGATACAGCTCGCTGCAATCGGCTTTGTAGTCACCTGTTTCAGAGCAGTGCTCGGAAACAGATGTATCTGTTGCCGGCTGCCTCCTACCGTCTTCACACGCCGCTACTACGGGCTATATTGACGACGCAAGCTACAATCGTAGCCTGTAGCGGGTTGTATCCATCCTGTTGTAGCGGCGTGTAAAGGTACCCTATGTGTGGACTGTCTCCTGTATACCCGGCTGCGACCCGGATTCCAGCAGCTTGTGCCTTCGCTGTATGTATCAGCAATAAAACGGGGTGCTGTTTGAACTGTTACCGGGCTCAACGTATTTCTGACCTGCAATCCCAGCGCTGCCCCACAGCATACACAAAAACATAATAACGACAGTAATTAATAACAGAGCCTCAAAAGTAAAAATTACAAAAACACAAGAAAAATAGATGAAAAAGCAGTCACTTTGGTGATTAGTCCTTCCACCATTGGCTGATAAATAATATTTACAAGATGTCTTTGTCACAACCAATCCCGTAGCTAATGGTCCATGTGTAAATCAATAAAAAGTCCATGGAAGCTCAAATGTTCATACAGTAAAGTCTCTGTAGGAACATATGCTTAGTGGTTGCATAAGAAAACACATATTTACAAACAATTTACATTTTAAACCTGAATCTTTGGCTAGTTATCCCTGTAACGGACTGGGTTCTTGCTAGATTGCTACGTGTAGACCTACGTAATACAGGTATACTACTGCTTGTGGCTCTACGCAGCACTGGTATCTCTCTCAGGTTATTTGCCTGTGTAGTGCCAGCTACTACTGGAGAGTGTTCACTACTGAATTGGTGTCGTGGTTTCTGAAGTGGCAGTAGGTCTACTCTGACTCACCATGGGACTGACAGGCTCACTAATAGGAAGGGGCTGGTTTTCTGGCTCCCAGTCATCTTCCGTCAGAGTCTTTGCAGTTGCTGGCAGGGAAAACAGCACACAGGGAATCACAATGGCTGTATTGATCTGAGTCCAAGTCTTGGGGAAGTCGCCTAGAACCGTGCGGACCATCTCTTCCGTTGCTGGTTTAGGCGTGGATACTATCAGGGGCCTTTCTTGGGTCTTCAGTTGCTCGGGGCATCTTTTCAGGTGGTCCCGGGAGATGGTGGCTGAGGTTTCTCCCCCATCCTTGCTGATCACACAAACCTTCCGTGGGTCAAGTTGAGAAGGCATCACAGTGTAGGGTTCTGCCTCCCACTGGTCATCTAATTTGTGAACTCACCGTTTCCTCTTGAGGACTTATTCTCCTTGTGCCAGGGGGTCAGTTGGGGCATTCTGATTGTACAGTTTCTCATGTTTCTCCCTTGCCTAGGTCAGGTTTCTTTTGACACATTCCTGCACCTGGCGATACCTCTGTTGGTGCTCGGTGTCATAGTCCATCTTGGGGAGGTTTGTTTTCAGGGGTCAGGACCCCCATTTCTAGATCAATAAGTAGCTTGCCAGGTCTGGCCCTCATCAGATAGGCGGGACTGAAGTTGGTGGAATTCACGGGGATGTTGTTATACACTTTCACTAGGTCTGGCAGTTTCTCTGGCCACATGTTCCTCTCTTCTAGTGGAAGTGTCTTCAGTAAATCCATCACTATTTGGTTCATTTTCTCGCACAAGACATTTGTCTGCGGATGGTAAGGCGTGGTTCTGATCGTTTTACATCCATAGAGGCTACAGAACTCTTGAAACACTTCAGCCTCAAAGATCCGGCCTTGGTCTGTTAATACCCGGTCCGGGTAACCGTGGGTCCTACAGAAATGTGTCTGGAAGGCTCATGCTGCGGTGTTTGTGGTCAGGTCCTTCACGGGCACCACCACCAGAAACAGAGAGGAGTGGTCCACGATAGTGAGGGCATAGACATAGCCGGACCATTGGGACACATATTTATGATGGAATGCTGGTAGCTCCACTTCCTCCAACTCTTCTGGGTCTTCACCCCCATCTCACAGATGGGGCATCCTGGACAGGGCGTCGGCGTTAGCATTCTTGTACCCTGCCCGGTACTTAATGGTAAAATTGTAATTAGAGAGCTGGGCCATCCATCACTGCTCCAGCGCCCCCAATTTGGCAATCTCCAGGTGGGTCAGGGGGTTGTTATCCGTGTAGATCGTGAATTTTGCAGCTGCCAGGTAGTGCTTAAATCGTTCTGTCACGGACCACACTACAGCTAGAAACTCAAGCTTGAACGAGCCATAGTTGTCAGGATTCCTCTCCATAGGCCTGAGCTTCCTGCTAGCATAGGTAAGCACTTGTACTTTGCCTTTCTGCACTTGGGACAACACGGCTCCCACTCCCACATTGCTGGCATCAGTATACAATACAAATAGCTGGCTGTAATCTGGGTAAGCCAGAATCTCTTCTTCCGTCAGGGCTCTCTTCAGTTGCTGGAAGGAATCTTCTTCTCTGGTCTCCTATTTCACAGAGGGCCTCACGCCCCTGGCCTTCTTATCCTGGTCTACCAGGAGGTCCTGCAGTGGTGCGGCCATCTTGGTAAAACCCTTGATGAACCTCCTGTGGTAACCGACCAGTCCCAGGAACTGCCGCACTTCTTTTAGGGTGTTGGGTCTCAACCACATCTGGATGGCAGTGATCTTGTCGAGGACTGGGGCCGCGACTTCCACACTTACTACATGGCCTAGGTACTGTACCTTTGGTTTGAGGAGGTGGCACTTGGATGGCTTTATCTACATGCCGAACTTGGATAATGCTTTGAAGACTTCTACTAAATGCTTCAGGTGGTCCTCATACGTCTTGGAGTACACTATGACATCATCAAGGTACAGCAGCACTGTCTTGAAGTTTCTATGCCCCAAGCAACACTCCATCAGCCTCTGGAACGTTCTGGGTGCATTGCAGAGCCCGAAGAGCATACAATTGAACTCGCAGAGACCCACTGGGGTGAAGAAAGTGTTTTTTTTCCCTGTCGGCCGCTGCCATGGGGACCTGCCAGTACCCACTGGTGAGATCTAGAGTGGAGAAATAGTTGGCAGGTTCTGAGGCCTCCCTGCTGCACTGTTCTGTTTGAGAGCCCTGGCTGCTTAAAGCTATGCTTAGGCTTCCTCCTCACTCTGTGTCGTGGCCGTATGAAAGGCGGCTTGAGAGCTCTCTGGGTTACTCTCCCTCTTCTCTGTCTTCCCTGAACACCTGGTTGCGGCTGTGTCCCCTGGCCTTTCTGGGTGGACAAGCAACATGAACTCACTCTCCCTTCGGTTTTGGTTGCTAGGTATGAAGACCCAGGCGACCTCGGACTCCAGTGTCTGCACTGCAAGAGGTGATGAGGCGAGCTGGCACTGCTCCACTCCTCACACCTATTCTCCACTTTCCTCAGACCCTCACCGCGGGTCACTCACACTAGTTATTCAGTCACCTAGGACTAGCCTAACGCGGCTACCGTCCATGGGGTGTCTTCTACAGTCCTCCTAGGAACTGAACTGCCTGACCCTGCCCCCAGATCAGAATTTATGGGGGACCTGCCCTGAACCCAGGCTTTAGAGCTCCCCCTTCTGGCCTGGAGTTGGGAAGGTGTTGTGTGCGGGTGTGTGCTTTACCTGAGGTGGGTGCCTTCCCCTGCTTCCAAGTTTTAGCATTGTGGCAACCGGACCCTGGGGCACCACACATCCCTCAGTAAACTCAAGGGCACAACTAACTACCGCATATAAACACATATTGCGTCTAATATGTACAGATGGTGATCCTGTTTGATCCATGAGCTGCTTTCTGACAGTATTGAACTCATGGTTCACAGTAATCAGTCTGACCCCAAGGTATAAACATCACTGTTATTATCTACTAGCTGGGTGCCCGATGCAGATGCATCGGGATTCTAGAAGAGCGAGTCTCTGACTCGCAATGGCCGCTTCGCGGCCAATGCTTCGCGCTGCTAAGGCGACTCGCCATGCCCGCTGCGCGGGCATAGCGAGTCGCCTTAGAACTGCTCGCAATGGCCGCTGCGCGGCCAATGCTTCGGTCGTATCCACATGACCACGCTGACTCGCAGCGTGAGCGGACTCAAAAGGGGCAAAAAACCCATTCGTGATTATATAATAGATGTCTCTACCTCCTTCCTTCCCAGATACCTTAACATGTTCTATGATACAAATACCTCTATACCTTATATCCTCCTTATATATTTTCTGGTCCAACGCGACACAGATCCACTATCACTACATAGGTAATTTTCACATTGAAAAATCATAATACTTGTTTAACTATAGTTTGCTGATTGGTTTCACATGTTCAGGTACATGATGTAGTGTATCTATACTTTGCATTTTCATGTTGTACTGACTTTTTTTTACTTTGTTGTAACTGACTTGATATCACAAGTTTGGCTTTGTTATTTGATGTGTCTGTTCATTGTGTCAATTGCATTGATCCTGTTTTCTGTATATTTCTTGTAGATAAATCAATTCCTTGATAAAGGCTCGCACAAAAAAGAGCCGAAACATCAGAATTTATTTTCTATTCAGAATTTCTGATCAATGAACAGACTGTACGTATTTATCCTTACAATTCTCTTTTTCTCATAATTATGTGCTGAAGTTTTTGTATACTTCTGACTCACCGCGGCCGGCTGACTCCAGTTGATACAGGCGATTCTTCTTCCCTCCTTGTCACGGGTGGACCGCGCCTGCCGGTAGTGGGGCCCGGTGTAGTGCAGATCAAAAGTGAAGACGTCTTTCGGGAACAGATTAAAGGGGTTTTTAATTTATTCGTGACGCCACCTATGAGTAGTTCGGTAAGGGCTACCGACGCTGCGGAACCCCCGGGGGATGGACAGCAGCAAGTTGTTACGCTCCCCACAGGCTGAGCGGTGATCCCCGGAGGCTGGAGCTGCTCAAGATGTTGTGCGGCAGCTGCGGTTACCTTCTTGTGCGGACGGACGGTTCATAAGGAAGCACAGACACAGAAAGTCTCTGCAACGGGTGTTTACTGTAACCAGTAGGCAGTACATGGCATACAGTGGTTGAGTAGTAGACCGGGTGGACTCAGCAGTGATAGTGTCCCTCAGAGATCCGCAGTGTTCCTCCATTCTACCTAACTTGATTCTTTTTACCAGCGTCGCCCAGGAATACCAGGTCGGGTACGGGGAGGCTGCTTCAATGCCCTATCCATGATGTACGTTCTGGATGCTTTGGGGAGCCTTGGATCCCTCAGTGGGTACACCGCTGGTTAGACGACTGGAAACTGGCGGGTGGTGGGGTGCTCCTGTAAAGCTGCTCCTCCACTCTTCTGGTTCGCGTGGCAGAGGTGAACTGCTGCCAGCTTCGGTACCAGTGAACCGGCTGTGAGTTGTGGGCACGGGAGTCTTTTGGGAACCCGTGTAGAAATGCCCAATCCCGGTAGTTAAGGCCTCAGGTGCTGACACCCGACCGGTGACGGCCCAGGGGCCCGCACGGGGTGCGGAGCCCCCGCTCCTCTCCAAGCTCTAGTCTGCTCTTGTCAGGTTCTAGATTCCTTCTCTTTCTGGTCTAGACTATTGTGTGTTCTACTACACTACCCTAACACTCCACCCCCCAGGACCTATGATTGGTCCCCTGTTCTAGGTGATGCATGTTTGGGTTGGATCTCAAAGTTAACTATTTCACTGCTGTGTCAGAGAATATTGCGGCTGCAATACTCCCTTGTGACGCACTCGTTGCGGGGCGCCACACTCCCCCTTGGTTGAATATGCTTGTCCCCAAGCGTCACACTACTCACATTACAGAGGTTTTTGTATTTTTATACATATATGACACACTTTTATTAAAATGAAAACAGGTAAAGGTATGCTTTGGTGACATAAGCAAAGAAACAGGTAATCAGTTTGTGCGGACCCGGTGTGCGGTCGGCTGTCCTTTAACTAGAGTCCAGGCTGTAGCCGCAAGATCTCACAGTCAGTGATTAACGGGAACAGAGTCATTGATGAAGTTCAAGTTTTAAAAGTCACTGGCACGGAGAACGATGGCGCACCCGGATAGCGAACCACCCATCTGCACAAGCGTAGCGCTCGTAGGTGATAATATCGCCCCGGTATAGGTCGCGATCGGGATGTCCTCTTGGCAAGTTGGACTCAACGTCCCGGCGCCCCACAAACACCTCCTCATTCAAACCCACCTCCCAAGCGAACCCCCACCCGGTATGTAAATTAAAGGTGGAAATTCTACCTTCACGGCGGAGTTCATCCGGCAGCGGCGACTGGCGACGAGCCTCGGCACGGGCCTGCATATTGGCGCGTTCACGGGCTTGCCACTCCTCTCGTCGTCTCTGGCGTACATCTCCGTCGTTACGGCTCGGGGTGTAGAGATGAGTAACGGAGCTGGTGGTTTGGCGGGAAGCTTGAACTTGGCGGGCTGTCTGTATCGGAACCCAGTGGAACGGCACAGGGGAAGGTGTCGGCATTGCACCCGACCAGTGTACCCGAGCTGTATGCCCGGAAGGAAGTTCCTTGCTGTCTCCCCAAGCGAACCCAGTGTCGAAATCCTCAGCGGTGCTGTGGGTCTCGTCGTCATCCTCTCCGACCTCTTCCTCGATGACCACATCAGGCTGCTCGTTGGCTGGAGATGTTGAAGCTTGTTCCGTTGTACAATAGGGCGGTGGTGCTGCGGATCTTTCCGTAGGGACGTCCTGCAGGGCTTCCAGGCTGCCTGCCTCTTCATCTGTTTCCGCAGGTAGAGGTGTTTCAATCCCGGTTACCAGGTAGGCCTCGGCAATGGCAAGGGAAGCCTCCGGTACGGGGATAAAACAGGCGACTGTCTCTGTAGTGGTGAAACATGACGCGGGTTCCTCAGTGGGAACCTGGTAGAGATCAAGTTCTTCTGTGGAGCGTATTATGAGCTCCGGCTCAAGAACGGGGTCGGTTGCGATATTGGTCGCTGGAACGGGTCGAGTTGCAGCCTCCACCGGAATGACGCAGTCGATTGGCTCTGGTGACGGAGCAGGACAGGTGGTAGGCGACGGTGAGGCAGTTGAGAAGCTGGTGACGTCGTCTGGGCTTGGAGAAGCTGTACCCGGTCAGCTCTGCTGCATCGCATGATGGAGTCTTCTGCCTAGGGTCGCACTCCAGCTGCGAATCGTCCATTCTACAGTCTCAAGTAGTCGCACCCGGAGGTCTTGTAGAGCCTCTAGCCAGAAGTCGGGGCTGCCGTCTATGGTAAGGGCAGGATCCGGACCCGGTTGGCCGATGGCTGCTCTGGCCTCCGCCTCGACTTCCTGCATTAGGTCTTGGAGTCTCATGCTGGCCATTCTCTTCCTTGGAGGGAAACCACACCCGTTCAACCGGTAAGACGTTCTGGTTGAGCTGGTGAAGAAAACTGACTCTCTCACTCCCATTTCCTGTGGGCTTTTGTAGTCCAATCGTGGGAAAAGTCTTTGGGGTCCGCCCCCATGGTTGATTCGAGCAATCAGGGCGGACAAAGAGTTTGGCGCCTTTTGTCTTTAGCCCTCCCACGGTGAGGGGGGGGTTGACTCACTCCTGGGCTTGCACGTGGCGGCTTCTTGTGGCGGGAACGCCATCTTGGGCGCCATCTTGACCCAATGGTGTAAAGGCGGGAAAGTTCTTTTAGGGACGAACAAAGTCCAATTGTAGACAATAAAGTCCATTTTAAGCACAATATACCCGTTGGGTAACGGGCCTGCTCGTATCCTGTTCGTGACGCCATTTTCTGACTCACCGCGGCCGGCTGACTCCGGTTGATACAGGCGATTCTTCTTCCCTCCTTGTCACGGGTGGACCGCGCCTGCCGGTAGTGGGGCCCGGTGTAGTGCAGATCAAAAGTGAAGACGTCTTTCGGGAACAGATTAAAGGGGTTTTTAATTTATTCGTGACGCCACCTATGAGTAGTTCGGTAAGGGCTACCGACGCTGCGGAACCCCCCGGGGGATGGACAGCAGCAAGTTGTTACGCTCCCCACAGGCTGAGCGGTGATCCCCGGAGGCTGGAGCTGCTCAAGATGTTGTGCGGCAGCTGCGGTTACCTTCTTGTGCGGACGGACGGTTCATAAGGAAGCACAGACACAGAAAGTCTCTGCAACGGGTCTTTACTGTAACCAGTAGGCAGTACATGGCATACAGTGGTTGAGTAGTAGACCGGGTGGACTCAGCAGTGATAGTGTCCCTCAGAGATCCGCAGTGTTCCTCCATTCTACCTAACTTGATTCTTTTTACCAGCGTCGCCCAGGAATACCAGGTCGGGTACGGGGAGGCTGCTTCAATGCCCTATCCATGATGTACGTTCTGGATGCTTTGGGGAGCCTTGGATCCCTCAGTGGGTACACCGCTGGTTAGACGACTGGAAACTGGCGGGTGGTGGGGTGCTCCTGTAAAGCTGCTCCTCCACTCTTCTGGTTCGCGTGGCAGAGGTGAACTGCTGCCAGCTTCGGTACCAGTGAACCGGCTGTGAGTTGCGGGCACGGGAGTCTTTTGGGAACCCGTGTAGAAATGCCCAATCCCGGTAGTTAAGGCCTCAGGTGCTGACACCCGACCGGTGACGGCCCAGGGGCCCGCACGGGGTGCGGAGCCCCCGCTCCTCTCCAAGCTCTAGTCTGCTCTTGTCAGGTTCTAGATTCCTTCTCTTTCTGGTCTAGACTATTGTGTGTTCTACTACACTACCCTAACACTCCACCCCCCAGGACCTATGATTGGTCCCCTGTCCTAGGTGATGCATGTTTGGGTTGGATCTCAAAGTTAACTATTTCACTGCTGTGTCAGAGAATATTGCGGCTGCAATACTCCCTTGTGACGCACTCGTTGCGGGGCGCCACACTATTAGTTAAGTTTTTTACTTCTGAGGCTGCCTTCACACTTGCGTTTGTGTCTGCATGCGTATGGCAAACGCAGTGCAACACAGCCCATACTTATGTGAACGCAGCGGAGAATCTTTGCATGCGTTCATATTAGTATGCAGCCTGCCAGCCAATCAGCTGTCTCGGGGGCGGCCGGGAAGAGGAGATCAGCGGCAGAGATCTCCTCCTCCCGGCCACAGCTGACCTCCCGCCGGTGTCGGCACAGGAAATTTTAAGTAAATTTGAAGTAACAGCTGATCTGACAGCTGTTTAAATCTCCCGCGCCGACACCGAATAAGGTGATATTGGTGCAGGAGATAAGAATCAGCTGATCAGCTGATTCGGCGGGAGATCAGTGGAGGCTCCAGCTGATCTCCCGGTGGCCGCCGGCGACCACCGGGAGAGATTTTAATGTGATCCGCAGCATTCTCCTGTGCTGTCATGCGGAGGACACTGTGGATCCATTGAGATCCATGCATTGTTTGTGCGCTTGCAGATAAAACAAGTGCCAGTGGCCGCAGAAAAAATGCAACAGGCTGCGTTCAGAGGGCGCACAAATTGTGCGCATCCGAACGCAATCGCAACCGAACGCAGCCAATATGCAGGCACATGCGTTCCCATGTTAAACATAGGAACGCAGTGCGCAAGTGTTTGGCTGTGTTGGGTACGCTGCGCTTGCAAACGCAAGTGTGAAGGCAGCCTGAGCACTGACCAGCAGTGAGCCCAGCCTCCCTCCATCCCCTCCACTATGGTATCCTGACCGGCCCTCTTCCCCACAAATTCTCCCTTTTGTAGAAGCCTCTGGCATCAAGGTAGATGTCACTAATTTTACGCCCTTTGATTGTTTACAAATTTTTGATACTCCAAAAGTCCTCAAATTAATTGTCCACCAACACAAATATTTATTTTCCTGTCAAAATATTTCCCAAATACCAACTGCCTTTCAAAATGAGAAATGACCTCAACTATGATCGGCTAAAATAAATTGAGACCCCTAATTCCCCTCCTAAAAGATTTGTTTTTAAACTCCTACATCCCAGAGCAAAATGTTGCAGACACGGTTTCCTGTGCGGCGCTGTAAAGCGCACTCCAAGTCTCTGCCTGTGTGACAGGTCGTTAAGGTACACATCGGGTAACTAAGGGCAGCGTTTTCCGGCACCGCATAGCGGTAACGCTATGCGATGCTGGAAAAATTTCTAAGTTGAAACCGGAATCCGGCAGGCTAGGGTCAAAGCGCAAATGTGACCCTGGCCTTAGTTGGTTTTCAGTCACAGTTGGTGTCCAAATATTTGGAGAAAGGGACGTCCTGCTCACTGGCAAATGGCCAAATACTTGCAGTGAAGAGGAATAACCTCAAGGACGTCTACATTTGACAATGCTGCATAAGGACACTACTGTGACTGTCAGAGACAGCGATGCCTCCAGGGGCAAAAGAAACCAGCCTGCATAACAGAGTATATTAAATTTATGGGAGGCGTTGACCTGTCGGGCCAGGTACTTCAACCATATATGGTGAAGTGAAAGACAGGGGCCTGGTACAAAAAATATAGCAATCTATGTTATCTAGATTGCTGCTTATAACAGCTTTGGTCTATACAAAAAGTTACAAGGAGCACTCACATTTCTCCAGTACCAGGAGAAAAGTGTTGACTCAGGATCATGTGCTTCACTGGATATCGCTGTGGATTACCATTGGTGGGTATGTTTAGAGTTAATAAATGGGAAAATTAGGGCTGTCTGTGTGTTTTATTTCAAGTAAAGGATTTTTCTGTGTCTGTGTTTAACTATTTTCTTATAGGATTGGTGATGGGCAGGGCTCGTAGAGGCTTGACATGACCAAACTGGGCTCTATGACAGCTGTCAATACTCAATTATAATATATATACTGTATATAGATATATAATGTGTGTATGTGTGTGTGAAGCGGTCTTAAGGAGGCACAGTGCCTGTGAAAAGTATAGTTGTGCATTGGAATAAATTGGCTTCACTAACCTTCCATGTAAACCTACCGTCTTAAGCTCTGTCACTTCCGTTTCCAGACGTGCTGCGGCATAGATCAGAGTAGACACACTCTCAGCCAAGTTTGGGTCCAGATGTCTACAGAGAAATAAAAGACTATATAAAGCCACCAGTGGCGTAACTTGAAGCAAAAGCTTCAAATAATGCAAAAGCACCAACGGGGCCCCCAATTATTGCAAGTCTTTAATAGTATTAGTCTTTTTCTATAGGCCAAAGTGAATTTTGGGGCCCCCTAGGCTCCGGGGCCCCGGTGCGACTGCAACCCTTGCACCTGTTATAGTTACACCCCTGAAAGCCACTGAAAAGGGAGAAAAGCTTGTGCCAGAATAGATTGAAAAGATAAGCCACATCATTACAGTGCAAGTGAAATACTTGGGTATTTACCTACAACCCAAGTCATTAAAAAAAGTGCAATTACTGAGTTATGCACTAGCCACAGAGGTAATTCATGGCAGTCGTTATATTGTAAAAGAATCAACTATTAGCACACCTGTGCAGTAGCAGTACTATCTATATGCATTCTTAAATTATTAGTACCAGATGCAGATACTGTAATAGTATCAGCCAGCCGCCTACATATAACATGCAATATATATGGAGAAAGGTATTTTACACATGCCTCAATCATTGAATTCAGGGTCTTCATTCAGTTCTATTGCCTCCAGTGCATAGCATTCGGCTCTTCACCCCACAAATTTATAGCCTCCTGTCCCTCGTCCCCAGCATATAACGTAATGACCCAGACCAGATTATGTCTGTCCTTTAAGTACTTCTGGACTGTGAGAAGGCTACACTGCAGCTCACTCGCTAGCTACTCCTTTACTGTTATTATTCAGCTTTACATTCATTTAAATCATATCTCATATACAGTCATATGAAAAAGTTTGGGCACCCCTCTTAATCTTACTCTTTTTAGTTTTAGTTTAAAATTGTTTTTTTGCAACAGCTATTTCAGTGTGATATATGGAATAACTGATGGACTCAGTAATATTTCAGGATTGAAATGAGGTTTATTGTACTAACCGAAAATGTGAAATATGCATTATTTAAAAAATTGACAGGTGCAAAAGTATGGGCACCTCAACAGAAATGTGACATTAATATTTAGTAGATCCACCTTTTGCAAAAATAACAGCCTCTAGTGGCTTCCTGTAGCTGTTAATGAGTTCCTGGATCCTGGAGTATCCTGAGTATTTTTGACCATTCCTCTTTACAAAACAATTCCAGTTCAGTTAAGTTTGATGGTTGCCGAGCATGGACAGCCCGCTTCACAACATCCCACAGATGTTCAATGATATTCAGGTCTGGGGACTGGGATGGCCATTCCAGAACATTGTAATTGTTCCTCTGCATGAATGCCTGAGTAGATTTGGAGAGGTGTTTTGGATCATTGTCTTGCTGAAAGATCCATCCCCGGCGTAACTTCAACTTTGACACTGATTCTTGAACATTATTCTCAAGAATCTGCTGATACTGAGTGGAATCCATGCAACCCTCAACTTTAACAAGATTCCTGTCATTGGCCACACAGCGCCAAAGCATGATGGACCCTCCCCCAAATTTGACACTGGGTAGCAAGTGTTTTTCTTGGAATGCTGTGTTTTTGTGGCGCCATGCATAACGCCTTGTTGTATGACCAAACAACTCAATCTTTGTTTCATCAGTCCACAGGACCTTCTTCTAAAATGAAACTGGCTTGTCCAAATGTGCTTTTGCATACCTCAGGCGACTCTGTTTGTGGCGTGCATGCAGAAACAGCTTCTTTCGTATCACTCTCCCATACAGCTTCTCCTTGTGCAGTGTACGCTGTATTGTTGACCGATGCACAGTGACACCATCTGCAGCAAGATGATACTGCAGGTCTTTGGAGCTGGTCTGTGGATTGTTCTTGACTGTTCTCACCATTTTTCTTCTCTGCCAAGAACTGTCCCTGTGGTCTTCCATTTCCTTACTATGTTCCTCACAGTGGAAACTGACAGGTTAAATCTCTGAGACAACTTTTTGTATCCTTCACCTGAACAACTATGTTGAACTATCTTTTTTTTTCAGATCATTTGAGAGCTGTTTTGAGGAGCCCATGAGGCCACTCCTCAGAGAAGATGCAACTAGGAGAACAACTTGCAAGTGGACACCTGAAATAGCTTTTCTCATGATTGGATACTCCGGGCTATGAAGTATAAAGCTCAATGAGGTTACCAAACCAATTTAGTGCTTCAATAAGTCAGCAAAAAGTAGTTAGGAGTAATCAAATCATGAAAATCAGAAGGGTGCCCATACTTTGGCACCTGTCAATTTTTGAAATAATGCATATTTCACATTTTCGGTTAGTACAATAAACCTCATTTCAAACCTGAAATATTAGTGTCCATCAGTTATTACATATATCACATTGAAATAGCTGTTGCAAAAAAACAATTTTAAACTAAAAAAAAAGAGTAAGATTAAGAGGGGTGCCCAAACTTTTTCATATGACTGTATTTCTCAGGTATGTTTCATTTGTTGTGTTCTAGCACCATCTGCTGGCGAAATATATGATTTATATCCCATTTGCATTAGAAAGATATGACATGAGAATTGAGTGTTGTCCTATTGGCCGGTGACAAAGACACAAGGCTCAATAGGTGGAGCTACTCCAGTCTTGTCTAGACAAAGAGCTGGAAATCCCCAGTCTGAGAAAAGATGTGACACTGAGCAGAGCTCCTATGAGGGTTCTCCTCACCATTTCCAGGCTCCATAACTGGAAGTTCATGCTTCCTTCAGCTCAAGATTTCCAGCCAGGCTCAAAGCCAGTGATCTACTGTATCTCTGACTTCTACCACTAAGATGACTTAAGAATTTTAACCCTGGATCCTTGCTGTCCAGATTTATGCATGCTTCTTCAGTAGTAGGACGTACTGAATGTACAGAAGAACCTACTGCCCGCATGTTGAGGAATTTGAGGGTCTCCCGTCTCATCGCAATTGTCCGTTATTTGCTTCATATATTTCTGCATGTGCTGTGCAAGCTGTGAAAGTACAACAGGATTCCAGGTCTGTAAAAACCTCTTGCTATATATCTACTCTTCTGCTTTAAGACACAAAGGACTGGGAATTGTACTATAACTACCTACAAATACTACCTTCAAATAATACAGGTTCTTAAAGCTCCAGAATCTCAATTCCATGTCAGAATTTAACTCTGAACTGTATCTGCCATGGACTACCCATGTGAACTGTAAAGAATTTACTCCATGTTATATTTCCCCGTTCCTGCAAAAGTAAACACAACTGTTATCCCCGAGACCTGTGACTGTGGTCATTCATGTGGACGCTGCATGGGGATAAAAAGCCCCATTACAAGGGCTTTACAGTAATATCTGGCCCCATTGCCTCCTGGTGTATAACATCTCATCCCATTATCCCCAGTGTATGACATTCAGCCTCTTGCCCACCTGTATATAATCTCAGCCCTCCCACCATGCCGTTACTATCATGTGACACCGAGGCCGGTTGTGCAGAGCTCACTGATCCTGGAGAAGACGTGTTCTGTGCAGTGACGGATCGCACTACTCTATCTGCGTCTGACGGAGGAGTCTGGGTTTAGTGAATATCAGGAAAATATTACTTGCCTGACTGCATTTTTCAAACTTTTCCAGAATGACCATGTCCAGTGCACAAGGTCCATACAGGTATGGTTAGGGGAGTTTGGTCTGGGTAAACATGACTGGCTGCACAGAATCTGGACTGCAACCCCATCCAACACTTTTGGCATGAACCAGAACATAGATTGTGAGCTTGGCCTCTCCTCCAACTTCCAAGAAACTACTATAGCTACCAAGGGGGCAATGCCATATCTATGGATTTAGAATGGGACATCAGAAAACCTCCTTTAGTTGTAATGCTTAAATATCCCAATATTTTTGCCCATATTCTATAAGTACATGCTTACATTATTAGTACCAGATATGGGGCATATATACAATAATAACAGATATTCCTACTGTTGCTTGATCAACAACATGATACTTTCTCTTATATATGCTATGAAGAATTTGGGCATACTTCTTTGATAGGAGAGCAATATGCTGGATGACCACATCACAATGATTTTCCAGGCTATCCATGGCATGGATGAGTTTTTCTTCTCGAATTACGCTCACCACCTTAGTCCTCGCGCGTTCTTCCATTCCATTAGCCAAGTAGTATGATATTTCCTTCTTCTGCTTGTCTATAGTCTTACCTAAGAGGCCAAAAGAAAAACAACATTGATCCTGCAAGAAAAATACTGAATAGGAGCTGTCTCCATGAATGTCCCAATGGACAGTACTCACCTTTCTCAGTTTTAACCGTGATGAGCATACTTTTCAGATATCTAAGGGAAGTCAACAATTTATCAGATTTATATCCTATTCCTAAAAGATTGCTGACTTTTCCTAGAAAAAAAAATACATGTATTTATTAAACTGACTGTCGATACCTGTTCACAATTGGTCTAATATACAAGGGCTAAAGGGTTTACGAGTTTAATACTTACATGTTCTGGCCCTATTGTGAATATGGGACTGGTTGACTTATTGCAGATCACTGAATCAGCTATCAGAACAATCTAATAACATTTATGGTACCCACCACCCTGTGTAAAAGCCCCCAGGAAGAATACAGAATGTGCCTCCTGATTATGAAGACAGAAAATTAGATTTTTTTTTTTTTATATAATTGAGCACTTCTAGTCTGTAGCTTGACGAAGAGCCATCTGTATGCTAGGGTCGAAACATTGCTACTTAGTTCTGTATCTTTGATGGCATAATAAATTGGGATTAATATTATTTGGATGCTGTCAGTTTCTTTGTCTTTTGAATTAGATTTAGTTGAGGATTGGGTTCATCCTACATTTTGTGGACACGTACCCTTTGGTAGAAGAGAGTTGGTGCTGTCCCACTACAACACTTGTGGTAAGGTGGAGATATTAGACCTGTACTTAAACAAAGTTTTTGACATACAGGCAATCAGTATTCCATAAGTAGGGTTATATTGGACTGCCAGAGCAGAAGAGGATCCTTCACATTGTAAGGGGGCTAGGATTAATTTTTCTCCCCTTATATGTGTATTATGTAGAGTTAATATGTTTGAATATATGTGTGTGGACACCTAACGACCAGGGAAAAGACTGTTCCCTGGTCCCCTTTCATTTATAACAGGAGTTAATAATAATAACTGGGATTCTTTAGGGGATGGGATTAAGTTCAAGGGGATAGCGGTGTGGCAGAAGAGCGGAGAGTCCCAACAAAAAAAACAGAAACTGGAACAGAAATTTATATCCTATTATAATCTGTCTGGACACAGAGTGCAGCAGGTGAAGGGGTTGCAATTGCACCCGGGCCCTAAAGCATAGGGAGCCCCAAAAATCCTTTTGGCCTATACAAAAAGACTAATGCTATTACAAAATTGCAAGAATTGGGGACCCCGTTAGAACTTTTGCATTGGGGCCCATGAGCTTCAAGTTACAACACTGGCTGGGCCCTTTGGATCACCCCCTGAGATTTGGGCCCAGGAAATGAGATGTGGGCACTGCACAGATTGTGAGTGTGTTCCTCCTGGTACTGGTACTTGTTGTCCACCTCTGGGTGAAAATGTTGTGGAAATAACCAGTATTTTTATTGCAATTTTATTAAATCCTTGGAGTATTAATTACGTCTCCTGCAGTCCTGTCCAAGCGCCCGCTACATCCGCTGTTCTTTCGTTTTGTTTTGATCAAAGCTCTATGGGCAGACTAAGATTTTAAGAAAGGGGACATGACAATTTTTTTATAATGAGAAAACATCTTGTTTTGGAGTCTGGGAAAACTGTGTGAGCTGCAAGAGTTGGGTGTTACAGAGAAAGGGCACAAAGGGTCTTTTTGCCCCATATAGGGAGGCCAATTACATAAATCATTGCAGATGGGGGATCATTACAGATTTTGTATTGGGGCCCGTGAGTTTCAAATGAAACCTTCTCAATATTATTTAGTGCTACGGCAACAACTTCTCAAAAAACGCCAATTAATTGATACCCTGAGCTTTTATGGCCATTACAACCCTGGTATAGTACAAACTAACATGAGTTTGATAATATGAGGTGGTTAATTGAAAATTCAAAAGAATATAAGAAGGAGCTCTATTTTTGCTTCGACTACAGTAAATCCTTCAACTGTGTTAATCACCAGAAACTTTGGAATACCATGAAGGATATGGGTGTGCCAAACCATCAGATCAGCCTCATCAGGAACCTTTACATCAACCAAGAATCAACAGTCTGAATGCAATACAATGGTTCAAAGATGAGCGAGGTGTCCGACATGGTAGTATCCTGTCACCATCACTCTTCAATTTATATGCAGAAGCTATTTTCAGGAAGGCAGGACTTGCCAAAAAGGAAGGAATCAAAATTGATGGAAGTATCATCAACAATCTAAGAGTACCGTTACACAACACAATATTGCATGCAATTTCAATGGCAATTTGCTGGTTGCAGTGAAATCATGGACACATTGTTCTATCTTGTGGCTGTGTATAAATGGAACAATGTCTCCATGATTTCACTGCAACCAGCAAATTGCAAGTGAAATTGCCTAGCAATATTGCGTCATGTAACGGTACCCTAAGATACGCAGACGATACCACACTGATAGCAACAAGCGTAGATAGAATGAAGCACTTAATACCAAGTGTAAAGATGGAAAGCTCAAACATGGGACTGCTACTCACTACAAAGAAGACAAAGATTTTGACTACTGCCAGGTACAACCGGGACACGTGAGACGGACAGCGACAAACTGGAAGTGGTAAAGGACTTCCCCCTACTTGGATAAATGAGCACTCAATACGCAGCGGCGCGACCGGAATTGTATAGGAGAATAGCTATGGGAAAATTACCAATGAAGTCACTAGACAAGGTCTTCACATCAAGGAACATTTCACTGGTGATGAAGACACGGCTCGTACATAGTCTGGGCTTTTCTGTAATAACATATGGAAGTGAAATATGGATCATATAGAAATAAGACAGAAGAATGAACGCATTTGAAATGTGGCACTGGAGAAGGATTTATCAATACCATGGATGGCAAGAATCAATTCTGGAACAAATCAAGCCAAACATCAATGGAAGCAAAGATCATCAAGCTACGACTTGTCAATGTGGCGCCCCTGCGTACAGGTGGCCACAGAAGGGTACTGCAGCCAGGCAGTTAGGACATAGTAAACACACTACACCCTCACAGCCCACATCCCCACGTATAGAGAGGGTTCACATCCAGCTCTGAGGTCGGAGACTATATGAGACCAGAGGAGTGGTGGATGATGAGTGGGTTGGGCACACCAGAAGGTCAGGTGACTGACAGTATATAGAGAGGGGGAGGAGAAAAGGAAGTCAGTAAGCCATGGTGCTGAGATGAAAAGGTTGAAAGAGATTGCACGTCCTGGAAGAGCCTAAGCTGAGGAGCGCAGACCCGTACTGAGCCAATGCGAGCCAGATGGGGGGGAAAGCCCGTCCAAGATGCTGAAACCACCAGGAGTGTGATAGACAGAGAAGGGACGGTGCAACCCGTGCCCTGGACAGCAGCAGAAGCTACTAACAGCAGGTGGAGAAGCCCTCCTAGATATCTGAAGGAAACAGAGGAAGGAGCCTGGTAGTTTAATGCTGTGGACTACTGCAGGCTGGGCTAAGGCAGAGTGTCAGCTCTGAAGGGGACCGACGATTCACCCGGTATCCCCAGATTCACTGACGGGGAGCTTTAGTTTCAAGCTGGAGTTCCTAACCCAAAGAACAGGCAGCTCAGTGACACACTAGGACTCACAGAAGCCCGAGTCACCGCCATACTGTTCAGCGTCCGCATACACCCGTGTAAGACGGAGAAAGAGAGTAATAGCCCGGAAAGGCACACTTAAAGACTGTGTGAGGGGTCACAAGGAGAGAGGAGCCTGGCTGCAGGAGAGAAGGGAACCCGGAAAGGGAGAATGCAACTGAATGTTAAGAGCTGTGTAAAGAATTGCAGATGACCTGTAGACTGCTTGAAAGAACTTAAGTAAAGCTTTGGAAACCCTGCATTGTCTCCTGCCTGCTTCCATCTGCAGACCCTTTTCTCCCATACAGGCTGCATCAGGAGAACCTCAACCTGCAGAGCTACAGCCTGTCAGCACCAACGCTGAGGAGAGATCCCTGCAGTGTCTGCAAGTAAGTGTGCTCCACTACACCAAATAGACTTTAACTCCTTACTGCCCCGGGGGATACAGTTCTCCCCACTAGAACTATACCATCTCCGCTGCCATTCCATCACCCCCGGAGGTTCTGCAGCAGCGGCGGCCCCATCGCTGGCCGCACCAAGTGGGTGGCGTCACCCGTGACAATCCCTTGTAAATATTTCCCCTTTTATTGTGCTGAGCCAGGGACACGGTCCGGACCAGGCCACCAGTGACATCCCCAGCAGCAGATCGGTCCGGCACCGAGTACCCCACGTCCCTTGGGGCTCCACATCTACACATCATACGAAAAGAGAAATCACTGGAGAAGGACATCATGGTCAGTGTAATAGAAGGAACAAGGCGAAGAGGAAGACCAGCACCCCAATGGCTTGATAGTATCAAGATAACGGTGGAGAAGACCCTAGTGGAGCTTTCTAGGCTTAGAAAAGACCTTGGTGGACCTATCTAGGCTTGGAGAAGACCCTGGTGGACCTATCTAGACCGCAGAAGATCGATCCTCCTACAGAGTGTTGATCTATCAAGTCGCCATGGCTCGAGATCAAGCTGTAGGCCAGTAAATAATAATAAATTATAGCATAAACAGTTGCCCCCCTATATTCTAGAAGTAGTAGTGCAGCTTACCAGGGTCCATGGTGGTAATAGCAGGTAAACAGTATTAACCTCTTTCAGACACCTATACGTCAGACAGAACCTTCTTATTGAAGTAGTCTACAAATATGGACTCTACAACACAAGAAATGAAATTACACTTTGAGCCAATGAAGAGGTTAGAAAACTTTAGAATGAGGGTAGGTCTTACCTGTAGTGACTTATACTACATGGTCTTGTCAGGGGAGGAGGGCAGCAGGTAGTAAGTAGACTGAAAATACTGCAGTTTATATGAGTGCAAAGTGTGTAGGTTTATATACTGCCCGTAACTGAGGTGCAGCATTATATACTGGATTTGAATATTTATCATTAAAGATAAACTATTAGTAATGAGGAAACTAACCAGGAAAAAACATCCATGAGCTGAAGGTTCAATGTATACTGCTGAATCGTCAGGTAATAACGATGATAAAAACTTTGCATTTCAAATATTATTTCTGAAGTTGTTCCTTTTGTAATTATTGAGATTTTAAGAATCATTTAAGAGCCATGACTTTCTTATTTTTCCGGCAACATAGACAGATGAGGGCTTGTATTTTGCGGGATGACTTGTACTTTTGAATGACATTATTCATTTTACCATTTAGTGTACAGGAAAACAGAAAAAAACATTCCAAATGTGGTAAAATTGCAAAAAAAAAGAAGAGAAATCCACAGTTGTTTTTATTTTTTTTATTTACCACTAGCTGGGTGCCCGATGCACATGCATCGGGATTCTAGCAGAGCGAGTCTCTGACTCGCAATGGCCGCTTCGCGGCCAATGCTTCGCGCTGCTAAGGCGACTCGCCATGCCCGCTGCGCGGGCATAGCGAGTCGCCTTAGAACTGCTCGCAATGGCCGCTGCGCGGCCAATGCTTTGGGCGTATCCACATGACGACACTGACTCGCAGCGAGAGCGGACTCAGAAGGGGCAAAAATCCCATTCGTGATTATATAATAGATGTTCACTATATGGTAACACTGACGTGTCAGTATAATACAGGAGAAGGGGAATTGGGTAAGCTCACCCCTCCTTCAATGGAGATCCAGGTCAGGTGCCAGCAACCGCCTAAGTCCAAGGATTCATGAATGAAGGAAGCCGACACCCGATCCAATAGAACGAACTTACTTTGTTTTCATGTGAAAATCACAACAAAATTAAAAGGCATCTTAGCAGGCAAGTGCCTTGTCAGACGCGTTTTGGTAAAACCTTTATCAATGACAAAGAACTGTAAAACCAGCACACAATATATACACATAGTCACTGCACATGTAAAATCACTAATCGGTATCAGGTGGAAATAATCAAAATGATTTGTTTCAGAACAATTAGAACACAAGACTTTTTTCTTACAGAGAGAAAGAACTCAATGAACAGTGTATGTATACATAGAAATAGATAAATGAACCAAAATGTATGTTTAGACACTAGTGAGGACATAGTAAAATTATGGAAAATATATATCCATCAATAAAACTCTGCACAATAGCATTTGGTTCAGCCCCATGTACAAAGTATACATCTATGCATATGGCCACTATCAAGCAAGCATGGGAACAGATGTTGAAACTGGTGTAAAAGATTGTAATTGCTGATATTCAATAAAAATATTCAATAAAAATACATGAGATCATTTCTGAAATTCAAATCTGTGGGAATCTGCTATTCAGGGAGAAGATCCAAAAAGTTTCCCTGCTTAACAGGTCCCGGATTCGATTTCCCCCTCGTGCAGACCTTCTAATATGTTCCAAGCTCCTAACCACTAGGCTATTTGTTCTGCCGCTGTGTGTCTCCAGAAAATGTTTAGATAACCCAGAGATCGAGCGTCTGCTACCGGAGGTGGTCGGATCCGCACCCGTGATATGTTCAGAAATGCGTTTTTTAAGCGGCCGGCTAGTGAAACCGATATAGTCCACATTGTATTACAGTACAGGTCCCATGTGGACTGTAAAGGTGCTGGCACAATTCATGTAGCTCTATATTTTAAAAATACTCGAGGCTATAAGAAATGGATGGTTAATTGTGCTAAAAAGATTGTCTCCAAAAATAAAACGGAGGATTTAATAGAATATAATATTACAAATTACGCTGGCATAGTGAGTATACTGCACAAGTATGTACCTGTATTGTACCAGGATACGTCCTTGTGATACTGGAGGGAGGCTTTAGGTGTGAGAAGGGACCTTGCTAATTATATCTCACGAGCATGTTTAAGGCTAGGGTCACACAGAGCAATCTGTTTTTGTAAGGGTTTTCCATGCCAAATCCGTTTTTCCTAGGCTGCATTTTGTGCCTCCTTGTGTCTCTGGACGTTTTTTGGACTTAGTCATTTTTTCATAAAAACGCATGTGCGTTAACGCATGGTACCTATATGTACCATGCATTAACATATGCGGTTCCCATTGGGCCCCATGTTAAAAAAATGCATGCGTTTTTAAACTGCACCCAAAAACGATCCTACCAACGTTTTTGGGCTAAAAAAGCTCCTAGCAACATTTTCGGGTGCAGTAAAAAACAGATAGGGTATTTATTGCATATAATCCGTTTTTGCATCAGTTTTTGGACTTAGAAAAAAAAATGCAAAAACTGATGCCAAAAACGAACCAAGGGCTTATGTGTGACCCTAGCCTAATTCAGATAGGTGCAAGACTAAACCATCCTGGTTGTATTACACTGGGAATTATAGATGTGGAAAGCCACGGTGCAACCTGTGTAAATACATGTTAAGAACAGACTATTAGAGAAAGCGGCAAAATATTTAAAATATAAAGCTATAACAATTGTGCCAGCACCTGTATAGTCTACATGGGACCTGTACTGTAATACAATGTGGACTATATCGGTTGCATTAGCCGGCTGCTTAAAAAACGCATTTTTGAACATATCACGGGTGCGGATCCGACCACCTCCGGTAGCAGACGCTCGATCTCTGGGTTATCTAAACATTTTCTGGAGACACACAGCGGCAGAACAAATATCCTAGTGGTTAGGAGCTTGGAATATATTAGAAGGTCTGCACGAGGGGGGGATCGAATCCGGGACATGTTAAATAGGGAATGTTTTTGCATCCTCTGCCTGAATAGCAGATTCCCACGAGGTTTGAATTTCAGAAATGATCTCTAGGGATGAGCGAGTATGCTTGTGACTACTCAGTACTCGCACGAATATCTCGGTACTCGGGGTACTCGGCGAGCACCGAGTAATCCCGCGATACTCTTCCTATGCTCGGGGTCCACCTCCCTGCATGTTGGCGCTCTTTTCAGAGCCACCCCGCATGCAGGGATTGGCTGACAGACACTGTAATGCCACAGCCATGTTGGTTGTGGCATTACAGTGATTGGCTGGCCGCACAGCGTCATCAAGTCTTTATAAGACCTGACCGCGCTGTGCTCGTCACTCTGCTACACAGACAGTCAGTGTAGGGAGAGCTGCTGCTGATTGAGGGACAGATTTGTGGCCTTTCAGCTAGTGTAGGTGCAGGGCTGCTAATCTAATACCACAACAGTCCTTCTGAGGACTAATACAGCTGTATACAGGGAGGCAGGGTATATAGCAAACGTCTTGTGCTAGTATACCAGCCTGCATCACATCTGAGGCAGGTTTACAGGCTGGAAATCTCCAAAATAGTCTTTTTAAGGATTTATTTAGCTCTCTATATGCAGTAAGAGGTTAGCTCCAATTAGTATACGCCAAAACACGGTATACTCGTCAGCGTTTGTGTATGACCATTCCAGCTGCTGTGATTAAACTGCTCTAATCTGTAATCTCAGTGTGCAGCTAAAAACCACTCTTATCTGCATTCATTTACCATCTTAGTGCGACAGGAGTGGCTTGTAGCTCCAAGCAGTATACACCAAAACACTGTATACGCATCAGCGTTTATGTCTGACCATTCTAGCTGCCAGGATTAAACCACTCTAATCTGTTATCTCAGTGTGCAACTAAAAAACAATTCTTGTCTGCATTCATTTACCATCTTAGTGCGGCAGGAGTGGCTTGTAGCTCCAAGTAGTATACGCCAAAACACTGTATACGCGTCATCGTTTGTGTCTGACCGTTCCAGATGCCGGGATTAAACCGTTCTAATCTGTAATCTCAGTGTGCAGCTGAAAACCATCTTTTGGACGCCTTCATTTAGCTGTATACAGGCAGCACAACATTGAAAATGCGCAAGGCCGGTGGCAAGGGACAAGGAACTGGACGTGATGGTGGTGCAGGCAGAGGCCTAGGCCGTGTGCAAGCTCAAATTGCGCCACGACACGCCCACATCATCTTGCTCGACCTCCCTGTTCCAATTTCTACAGGACCACAGCAGTACACCACCATTAAACCAAGACCAGTGTCAACAGGTTGTTAGTTGGATAGCGGATAATGCTTCCAGTCAGTTCGGCACCACCACAAATACCCTGTCTTCCACACGGTCAAGTGTCAGTAGCCGTGAGACTGGACCGCACATTCCACACCCTGATCTTCCTTCCTCCCACCATGCCGAGTGGGTGAGCTGGTCCTAGCTTAACCAACTCCTGTACAGGGATTGTCTTGGGCAAGCCCAGGGGGTCTAAATACCACAGCTGCTAGTACCAGTGGGGCGGCTCGTAGGGTTAGCCTATACTACAATATAGCTAAGGAGGATTCGAGGGATCAGAGCCCAAGGCTAGGGGAGCAGGAATGGGTCCACCGGAGGAGAGCACAAGGAGGGCCTGACCGCAGCCAGAGAAGCAGAAGCTTACTAACTCAATAATCAGGCGCCTCCCATTAGTGGAGGTAGCCTGATATACCCAGAGGACGGACAGCTATTGGTCAAGGGGAGTGGCAGGTTGAGCCGTGTCGGCCCCTACATTCATCCTTACACCCTTTAGGTGTAAATCAAAAGCCGCCCATACGCAATGCGCATGGTGAGGTCGGCGGTACACCTAAATGGCAAATAGCGTCACACCGGCTATTACGCCCATACAGCAGGGCGAGGAGGAGAAGGATTATTTATCACGCCCATCGGGGCGTGATAATGAGTGGCTCAGGCGGGCTTAGGATCGCACAGGGAACGCCCTGTTAGACTTATTCAAGGAGATGAAGTCGTAGATTTGTAAGTGGATAAAGGTCTTTTTGGCAATGTGACCTCACTCATTTTTTACACAAAAGGACAACTAGAAAGGATGTCTCAGGGTGCAGGGACAGGTATTCATAGGGATGGGGGTGATTTGGAGGGTCAGGTTCCATTTAAGGACCAGTTACACACACAGATAATTGTGCAGAGATTGTTAGCAGATCTCTGGTTGCAGTGAAATCATGGACACATTGTTACATTTGTACACGGCCACAAAATGTAACAATGTGTCCATGATTTCACTGCAACCAGGGATCTGCTAACAATCTCTGCACAATTATCTGTGTGGGTAACTGGGCCTTTATATGCAGTTTGCAGGCTAATTCACAATGCAGATTTTCTCTTCAATGAGTGTCTCTCTCGATAATATAGGCTGGATGTGAGATCTGAGTGCTGTTACTGTGGCGCCCCTGTGGTTCGGCTGCCACAAGTAGTACTGCACTCAACACCGTGCAGTGTCATGCCTGGAGAGGGGTACGGATCATGCTGCTGGAATTGGCCTGAACATCCAACACATCTGAACTGTAACCAGAGGGCTGGACACAAGAGGCCTGTTTGGGGCTGTGACAGACTCTGGTTGGAGGGAGGAATTAGGATAGAGAGGGGTTAGGAAAGAAGAGTTAGTGAGCAGTCTTTAGCCGGCCTTCGGGCTGTGCAGAGCTCAAGCAGCAGGAGGGGTTACCAGCAGTGACGTAACTTCAGGCACAGGGGCCCCGATGCAAAAGCTCCAACGGGGCCCCCAATTATTACAAATCTTTAATAGTATTAGTCTTTTTCTATAGGCCAAAAGGACTTTTGAGGCCCACTAGGCTGCAGGGCCCGGGTGCGATCGCAACCCCTGCACCTATTGTAGTTACGCCCCTGGTTACCAGGAACCCTTAACTGTTAGATCTTTATGACTGGCAGTGACCATAGAGGCTACTGGGCTTCAAGTTGTAGACCTGTCCGGAGTTTTTGTGACATGGTGGGTTCAGTCACTCCCAGAGTCCGTGCTGTCTGTCTAGCTGGAAGGATCCACAGAGCCAAGGAGAAGCTGGAGGAGTTACAGAGGCTAGAAAAGTGGGAACAAGTAGCAGGAAGGACGACACACCTTATTCCAGCAAGGTGGTCCCTTCCCTCTCTGGACTGGCTGAGCCGCACACCTGGTTCAACACAGAAGTCCTGGCTGTGCTACAAGATCTCCAGTAAAAGTACAGAACTGTGATCCTGCCTCCTTGTCTCCTTCTGCACCTCTCTGTACCCCTGCACTTTCAGCTACTACGACCACCATCATCCACCTCACTCCATTACTAGACCCCAGGGGCCCGCTCCATCTGAGGGGGTGCTCCAACTTGCTGCTTCTCCATCTATTCCCTGGGACCACTACTAGCAGTGTTGGTCATTTCTGACCAGAAACCTCAGATGGCATCACGATAAAGGCTCTAAAATCCCCTGTAAATACCCCCTTATTAACATGTCCGGTCAGGGTGTTGGCTTCTGGGGAGGCCACTGTGAACTATAGACTGTTGCCCCCGATAGTCCAGGTACCCCTGCCTTTGTGACTGAGACATTACTCTTCATTAGCATAGCTTCTACCCTGCACCTATACTCTCATCAAGTGCTTTTCTCTCTATTTATACTCTGTTTTCTCTGCCCTTCTCAAGATTGTCCATGCTTTCTCCCCTCTCCACATTGTGAACATTTGTGTACAACTCCTTTCCTTTCTTTGATGATACATTAAAACCTGAGAGAATGGGTGTGGGTGGGAAGACAGCCATCAGTAACAGGAGCTCTAATGGCTTTGTAATATTGTTTAAGAGCATATATTAATTCAATCACACCTATGGACATAACTGTACATTGTCATGAGTGTGTCCCGCCCTAGAGAAACCGTTGATGAGTCCGGGACCTGAAGGTCAAAACGCCATATAGATCGCAGGTCCATAACTTGTATTTATATGTATATACTTTCTTTCGGTGCTGCAAAGGTTAAGGACTCCTTCTTTTCTTGTTGTTCCTTTTAGCCTTAATCTCACGTGAAGCTTTAGTGAACACTCATCTCCCCTATAAAAAGTCACATGGCTTATCAGCTGACCCCCGATGATAGAATCTCATTCTATGCTGACCACTTTGAAGGAGCATATGTGGTGCCCCACCGGGTGAGCCGCCACCAGATGTACTGCATTCGCGCGGTTAGGAAGTCTAGTGCCCCTGTTCTTCACGTGTCGGGATGGTGCAGTTGAGCCCACAACACACACACAAAAGTAGTGACAGGCCCCTGGGACATGGGTGGACCCTGAGGGAGGACCCAGGCCTCAAAAGGGGGACAAGACAGTAGTGAGTAGGTCACTAGAAGGAGACCGGAGAAGTAGCATCAACTGACGAGTAGTGGTAGTCAGGAGTGTAGATGCGGTGTGGTGCCGACTCCCGTAGGCTGGAGCCTTACCACCCCACTCGCCCACGGGAGAGAAAAACTGACCAGCATACAGAAGAACCCTGGGGTGCAGAAGAGGCAGCGAGCCCCCGTACACCCGAATCTGACGAGACAGAGGGGTTGGTGCAGACAGGGACCCAGCCCTGCAGATGTTGCAGATGCTTCACACCCAAGCCATAAATCCGGAGGCCCTAGACTTCTAATGGGAGCTGTGGCCGAACACCCAACACATGTTGGGGAAAGTTGGCGAACTAGAGAGCAGTGCCCGGGACTGGAACCTAATGACGCCCAGGACACAAATAATCACTCGTGGCTACCGGTACATGAGCTCTGTGCTGCGGAGAGTATTGAGAGCCTGGGGGGCAGAGTGACGACCCGCTCGCCTCAGAAGAGAACTACTCCTTATAAAGCTGAGAGAGGAAAACCACCAGAAATTGAGACACCTAGAGAGGACAGAAAGGGCACCAACCATGTCTTGACTGCACTAACCCGACTCTGGAGAAAAAGCGACCCGGAGACAGGCAGGAGCATACCCGGCGGCCATGTTTAACATCTGAGTAAAAGTAACAGAACTGAGTGCTGCCCTGGGGACTGCGCTCCACCTTCGGGGAGCTGATGATCACCGACCCCAGAGGTTCTGAAGCAGTGGCGGCCGCCCTGGCAGCACACCGCAGGTGGCTTCACGAATAACCCCTTTAATCCCCTCAGAGTTTCTCAACATGTCCCCGTTTATTAAAATGACACCGCCATGGTCACGGGACTGGGTCTCGGTCCCCATCTGTCCCTGTGAAAAGAACCGAAGAGAGGTGAAGAAGAACAACGATTAACCGCCTGGTTCCCGAGTCTTCCCTGACCCTGGAGTGAGCGTGACACCTACATGGGAGCCATGTAGCATCCTGTATCTTTTCCTACCACATATCTACGTTTTTACAGGACATCAGTCAACTAAAGATTCCTGTCTGGCTCACTGGATGTTTTTGCCTGTGGGCGGGTCAACAGCCTGGAAATCATATGACTTCCTTCAGACTGTTCTGACATCATTTCTCAGTTCCTTACTCCTGTGTGCACTCCCAAGTCTAATGGCCACTTTACACGTCCCAACATCGTTTCGATATTGTATCCAACGGCACGGGAGCGCACACTTTTTTGGCTGAAATCCAAGATCGCATAGGAGCTGTCACACAGGGAGAAATCGGCAGGCAACACAACTGCGATGTCTACACCCTCCTTGTACGAGCGACCCAGGAATGACCATTTAACATGGGAGTGAATAGGGGAAGTTGTGCTCCAAGTCGGTGTTGGGCTGTCACACACCACGATCCTGCCAGATCGTCCATCCAATATCGGGCAGTTGGAGAGCATGCTCATTTCTTCCCTGATATCGTTTTGGCATCGTTCTTGCGTCGCATTGTACATTTACACCATACAACGCACGAACGATATCGGGGACAACGCACGAACCACGTGACTTTTTATCGAAGTTGGACGACGATATCGGGACGTGTAAAGTGGCCATTAAGGCCCCATTACATGGCACGACATCGTTAACGATATTGCTTAAACGTCACGGGTTTGGAGTCATTCAAGCGACATCGTTAGGACGCTGTTTCGTCTAACACCGAGATTAAACTACGATAACTCGTTGGATCACTGATCGCAGGTTTGAGAACATGTTCTCAAATTTCATGATCAGCGATCAGCCAACCTGGTATAACGTTGTGTGTGACACCACAATAAAGAATGTCGTTTATGACTTCACCCATTCACAGTAGAGAGCAGGGATCGTTCGCTGAGTTGTGTGAACGATACCTGCTCACTACATCGTTGGTGCGTCGTCCACGATATCTAGACGTGTGACACCTCACCAACGATGTCGAAAACGACCGCACGCCCACAAGATCGTTGCCAACATCGTTCCAACATCATGCCGTGTAACAGTACCTTTACAATGATGTCAGAGACCCTCTGGTAACAAACTGCATAGAATCTTACTATGGTTTGTAGCTTGAGCGTCTGTTCGGACGTGATTGCTGTATTGTGTTGATGATTAGCTAGTTAACAGAAGATTTCAGTGAAAGAATGACATGTGTCTGCACATGTGTCCCCCCACCACACTGACCCAACACTGAAGGAATCTAGTGAGCGGCTCCGGGCAGCACGGTTGCTCAGTGGTCAGCACTGCACTACATGTAGGACAGCACAGTGGCTCAGTGGTTAGCACTGTTCTGCATGTAGGACAGCATGGGGGCTTAGTAGTTAGAACTGTATACGGATGCTCTGTGGTTAGCACTCCGGTCATATCCCACCACTCCTGCAAGGAGTTTGTATGTTCTCCCCGTTTTGGCATTGGTTTCCTTCTGGTTCTCTAATTTCCTCGCACACTCCAAAGACATACTGATGGGATGTGTAGATTGTGAGCCCCAGTGGGGACAGTGATGATGTATGTATGTAAAGCGCTATGGAATTAATGGCGCTATATAAGTGAATAAATATTATATTATTATTATGGATAGTCCAGCTCCTTTATCTCCAATCATCAAAAAGAGCCGGATATTTTGGATCCTAAATGGATCCCTATTAAATGTGTTCCCGCTAGGTGAACACATATTTAAGATGGCGTTGATTCGGATGAAACCTTGCCCATCTGTGGCCAATCACCTGGGGGCGGGGTTTGTTCAAATGGGCAGAGTTATGTCCACCAAACACCAGAATTTTATGCAAAGTGAGAGCCATTAAAAGAATTTAGTGGCTCTCACTTGTGCGTCAGCTCCCATCGTTCACAACAGTGAGACGGCATTTTGACTTGGATCAGTCGCGACTGACACATCACTAAAAGAATCAAGTGCTGCTTTGAGCAACTGCCTTTAAAATTAGGATCAGGGTTAATGTGCCATAGTAACAACACTAAAGGTTAATTCCCCACACAACCCACAACACTACACTAGCACCTCCAGGCCAGAAGGGGGAGTTAAAGCTGCTTCCCTATATATTCTGGGTGGAGAGGAAGTGGCAGTTAGTTCATTTCCTGAGAGGACTGAGGGAAAGGACCTGGGTGTAAAAGGGCTGCATTAGGCCATCCCCATGGTCCACTCTCCAGTTCCAGGCCAGCCAGGGTCTGAGGAGTAGGAGAAGCAGAGGAACACACCCGGGACACAGAGTTACCCTAAACTCACCCCGGTGAAGCGCAAAGACCGGATACCGGATCTGCAATTGTGCCTGACATAAGCAGCACAGAATACACCGGATAAGTGAAGATTATATATCTTCACTGTACCACAGCAAAGCCACACGGTGGGGTCAGAAACAAAAAGATAAGACTCAAGTTGCCTAACAAGTTTGGTACCCGTGAGGGGAGACAGGGCCAGCAGCCTAGCTAAAGCGGCAGCAGGGCCACACACACAGCACAGGAGTAGGAAGCCAAGGACCCGGCCAGGGTGGGAGCAACCCGGCCCCAGTACAGACCCCGTGGACAATATCTACTAAATACCATCTGCAGTAAAGACTTGGAAAACTACAAAACCGTGAGTCTGTGTAATCCTTGCGCTCGAGCCCTACTCTCCCTCACAAACTGTTATCATCTCTACCACTACCCCTGCCCTGCATCATCCATACACAATCGTCATCACTGCCCCGAAGAACAAGGCTCTGCCCGTGGAGAGCCGTTACATCACCGGCTGCCAAACATCATCCCCGGAGGTTCTGCAGCAGCGGTGGTCACCCTGACCACACACCACGGGTGGCGTCAAAACAATATCCCCTGTAAATAACCCTCAAACCCAATACTTGTGGGCTCGGGATACGGTCCGGACCAAGACCACCGTGATTCCTCGTGATACTCCGGTCCGGTACCGAGTACCCCGTCCCAGTGGGCTCCACAATATCCCTTCATTTATTAATAAATAATTGAAAAATATATAAAATAATATAATTATAATAATAATTTCTTTAAAATAATAAATACGGTACTCAGTTAAGGGAATTTTTTTCCTCTAATTCTTCCATTAATCTTTATTTTTACTTTGATCCATTCAATTGAAGCCTTCTATTGTAATATATTTTTATTTAAAATTGATTTCTAACAGAAGTGATTTTACAGCTCGCAATGATGGAAAACATTAACCCAAGCTTTAAGTTAAGCCGCTACTGTAAGATCTATTTTTGGCGCCACTAACCCAACTTCAGTTCAGTTCTGAATTACCTCTACAAGATATTGAATTGTAGACCGTATTATATATTAATGTATAAATTATTGGCAATCCTAAGAAAATGTAGCGGTATAGAAAAATATAAAACTATATAGTACTAGTGTTCTATTACAGACTGAAGAGATTTGAATGTGTAGGTATCGGCTCTGCTCTTGTGTTGCTGACATCTCCTTCACTTTTGTTGGCTACTTGGTCTTCAAATAAAGGTTTTGTTATTGGCACAACTTTGACTAAATGCTGCCTCCAACACTGATAACCAGAACCTGAAAAAGACAAGGACAAATAGAGTAATTTTATACATTATATTATATAATGAAGGGTAAGTGCAGATCCTCCAAGGCAGAACACCAAAGTACAAGCCATCAAGAGACTTCAAGGTTGAACCCGTTGAAGAGCAGTGTAGCGTGAAACGGCAGTTGTTCAGCTTGCTGTCATCCCCCACCCTATTACCATGTCCATGTGGTTTTAACCGTGTCTAATAAATGAATAAATGAAGTTCTGCCTGTCATCCGATGAGTGCTGTCCGTCTCCTTAAGTGGCTGGATTTGACTAAAGACTACTATACCGAGGAATGTGCACCTGGAGACATATGAGCGATATCTGGATGCTGAATCTGGTGATCCCATCGATCCCAAGGATTAAGAGAGCGTGCTATTAGGTAGTGACCAATTTTTTCAATTTTTACGTGACTTCAAGGTTAGGCAAAGCTTGTAATTTATCCTTAATTCATTCGATAGGGGACAACTTCTGGATTGCAGTGGGTCCCATAAATAGGACCCCCACCAATTCCTGAAGTGTCCTTTCTGAATCTAATGGAGGTCAAGCCTGGGCACCTCCTCCTTATTCTCTGAGACTGCAGGAGTCCTCTACACTAACGAGGGCGTAGGACAAGCTTGCGCACGTCCACTAAATAAAAGGGGTTGTCTGGTGATAAGAAGTTATCACTTGGATAAGTGATAGGACAGGTCATAACTTGTTGATTGGTGGAGGTCCCGATCGGCAGAACGAGAAGCTGTCATTCATGTTAGAATGGCCCCGCAGTGCACACACTCAACCACAGCTCTAGCGAGAGCCGCACTTGGGTTTTCCAGCAGGCTCATTGAGAATGAATGGAGCAGTGATCAGGCATTCAATCTGCTGCTCCATTTTGTAATAGCGAGAAAAGTGCCCTGCCAGTAATAAAAATGCCTCATTTCACCGATTGGTGTGAATCCCTGTGGTCGGACACTTACCAGTCAATAAATTATCACCTATCCTATGAAAAGGGGATAAATCAACTTCAATGGACATCCCCTATATTCCTCTACTGAGCTATCTCCTACAGTCTCAAAAAATGAATGCAGCGGAGGTGTGCATGCCTGACCTCCGCTACGTCAACACCCCCATCACCTCCCTATTCAACAATCCTAAGTGACTATTTCACACTTTCAGCTCTCTCCTCGGTCCAGGAGTGCAGGCCCCAACCACCAACCAAATCTGCATCTCCTGGCAGGACAAAAACGCAAAGCATTTTTAATGTGTTTTTGATGCATTCTTTTGCATACATTTTTCATGCATTTGCATTGCAAAAACGCTGCAAAAGCAATAAGTGCACAAAATATCAGAATTCTAATTACCTTTGTTCACATAAGGATCTGCCTGCAGATTTGTGACAATACTGTACTACAAAAATGCATGAAAACTGTGTGCACAGGGCTTAAATGGCCTCCAGTTGGTTTTAGTAATAACAACTTTCACTTAAAACTCACCAGATGAACCATAGGTTTCTGATTTAACCTAAAAAAAGAGAAAAGAGTCCATAGTTAGACCAGAAAATCCAAATGAAAAATCTACAATGTCTGCATTACATACGACCCATGTGATCATTCCCTTACATTGATTCCAAACACAAAGGGACAGATTTCAGTAACTGAATGTAAATCTGTCCTTGTTGGCGTACTGTTCATGGCAACCAATCACAGTGCAGCTTTCTTCTTAGCAGAGCTGATGAAAGCTGAGTGCTGATTGGTTGTTAAGGGCAACACAGACACTTTTTTATTTGTCAGGCAAAAATGTAGACTGTGATTTATTACACAAACATTTAAAATAATACCAAATGTGTTTTACTTTTGTTGTGTTTTTTCACCTTTTTGGGCCTCTGAGTGTCCTAGGTGCGGCATTGTTTAATAAAAATCTTCAGGAACACATTTTATGGTGATTTTTTTAAATAAAAAAGGAAGCAAAGAAAGAAAGAAAGCCCACTGCATTACTTATGGGAACGATTGATGGAGCAGCGTTTACTACATCACTTTGCAATTACATGTAACACCTGCTATGGAAGCTATGTATAGAGTGCCCGAAACTACAATTCCCATGAGTCTTAGTTCCTCACAACATCTTGGGAGAGAAGCAGCAACAGGAGCAAAGGACAGAATTTATTGGCTGGACAATCTGCAGGAGAAGGGGGTAGTGAACTGTAGGGGAGAGGTTTGTGAGGGGTTTCAGTGCAGGTGCTGATTCCTGAAGCTGCTACTCTGTGTGATGATAGACTGATTTCTACAGCTACAGGAGTAACTAGCTACAGGAGTAACTGAAGATAGGAGCTGTCCTCCTCCAGGTTTCTCACTGAAAAGAAGGATTTTACCTGCTGTTCCCCTCTTTTCCAAACAACTGAACCCTGAAGCTGCAATCTGGAACTCTGGGAGAACAGAGATCTGCAAAAAGGAGTGAGTAGCATTGCTGAGAACTGTATTTCAACTGCTGGAGAAATGTGCTGCAGTTATCTATAAAGCGGCATTGTTGTGTCCCATGAATGGGAACAACTTGTAATGTTTATTCTTTGCATTGAGTATTTTTCCTCCAAACAGTAATTTTTCTTACTGTTACCAGGTAGATTAGACTGTGCATGAAGATTGTCCCTATGTCCCTCCCTTAGTTGGCCTCTGTACAGGATACTCCTCCCTTCTTCCCCAGTTTAGTTTAGAGAAGCCATTGCTGAAGACACATGTCTGCAACCCTGTACAGATTATTCCTTTTCACCTGCTGTTACGTTGAACTTAATACAAGATTCTGGAAGAAAACTGCAGCGTTTCTACTATCTTACTACAAGTCATCGTTCTAGTCAAGTTCAAAGCTGTCTGTTGCCCCTGATGGTGTAAGTACAAGCATACAATTATCTAAGGGACTGGTAATTAGAGCGCTTGGGATTTGCCGTCATCAGAAGGGGACAGAACAGGCATTGCTGGACCCTGTAGTTCTATTGCTGGAAAAGTGTGCTGAAACTATCTATAAGAAAGTGTGCCTGGGACTTGTAGTTCTACCTTTTGAGAAGTATGCTGAAGCTAATTACAAGGTCGTGCTCAAGGGACTTTTGATTGCACTAACTAGGAGTTTATATATGGCCAGCTCTGGAGGGAATATTGCTATTATTACCTTAATTGCACCAACGTATAGCAAGCGCACCAACATCCACTGCAGCTGGGGCCCAAACGCGGGACTGTTTCATTTCCCAGGCTGCAACCATTTTTAGTTTAATTGCAATTAGTTAGGAGTGTGTGTCATAAGTTAAAGGGGAAGCATCACCCCTACCATTCAGGTATATTGCAAAGCGCCTCTTGTACAGTACTTCTGTAGATCACTGCATCACTTTTCATCCTTTAAATAAACCTGTTAAGATTTCTAACCTCATCTTTTGAGAGTGTGTGCGGAGCATGGGCAGGGTTCTCCTGAGTCAACCCCTAGCAGAATACAAATACCCCTTCTGCATTCCTGTAGAGCTCCCAGCAAAATTCGGGTGGAGGCACTCCGCCATATCAAGGAGACAACTACTGTTACAATGTTTTTCAAAATTGCAACAGAACTACGGCTTTTTTTGTGTGATCCAAACATGTGAGCACTTACATCATCTGTAGAAGGTGTATTGGGAATTCTTGGTGGTATAGGTGGCGGATTTTGGTCACTGTACATATTATAGATCTCCTCCTGTAATATAACAATGGTGTCAGTAGAAGAAAAACATTGAAACCATAATTGGCCTCATTTACAATTGTATTAATTTTCAGCGCCATAATCCAACCCATAATGCAGCCCAGGGCTCCTACATATAATACTTACAGGAGACCGATACCACGCGAGCAGATACAACTCCTTAGTGTTAGAGGGATCTGTAAATATTAATTGTTAGAAACAAATACATTTTAGTCCAGCTCAGATAACTGCACTCTATCATCTTATTTATTAATTTATTTGCTTTTATTCATTAGCTACTTACTGAATCTTCACCGATTAGAATAGGATCATCTGCAGTTCTGGTGACTGGACAGGAACATTTTCGCTGTTGGTTCCCCTGTATACTATCAGGCGTCTGCATAAAATATTAATTCTAGTGATGTAAACAGGTAAGTCATATTCTTTATTATGTTTCATAATTCCCATCTTCAACACATTTTATCTTAATCAGGGAACAACCATTCAACTTGTACACTCCCTTTTGATACATAATATTCTGGGACACATTTTGATTTCTGCATCAATTTAACTCTGATATGTACCGATCCTAAGTTACATTATGTATTATACTCCTGAGCTGCACTCACTATTCTGCTGGTGCAGTCACTGTGTACATACATTACATTACTGATCCTGAGTTACCTCCTGTATTATACTCCAGAGCTGCACTCACTATTCTGCTGGTGCAGTCACTGTGTACATACATTACATTACTGATCCTGAGTTACCTCCTGTATTATACTCCAGAGCTGCACTCACTATTCTGCTGGTGCAGTCACTGTGTACATACATTACATTACTGATCCTGAGTTACCTCCTTGTGTTATACTGCAGAGCGGCACTCGCTATTCTGCTGGTGCAGTCACTGTGTGTATACATTACATTACTGATCCTGAGTTACCTCCTGTATTATACTCCAGAGCTGCACTCACTATTCTGCTGGTGCAGTCACTGTGTACATACATTACATTACTGATCCTGAGTTACCTCCTGTATTATACTCCAGAGCTGCACTCCTATTCTGCTGGTGCAGTCACTGTGTACATACATTACATTACTGATCCTGAGTTACCTCTTGTATTATACTCCAGAGCTGCACTCACTATTCTGCTGGTGCATTCACTCAGGGCCGGGACGATAGGTAGGCGACCCTAGGCGATCGCCTAGGGCGCCATCTTGTGGAGGGCGCATTGCCTAGAGGGCCCCGTCTGACCGCCGGCGGCCGCGCCGGCCAGAGAGGAGGGAGGAGGGGACTTCCTGTCCTGCAGCTCTGCCCGGTGCCCGCCCCTCCTCTCCTCCAACATGGGGCCTATGGAGCGCGGATCCGAGGAAACAGCTGAGTTCCTCGGACCCGATGTTAGTGTACTGAGCATGCTCAGTACACTAAAATCGCTCTGTGCCATAATATCACTTCTGCAATGTATATTCATACATTGCAGAAGTGATATCCTGTGAAATGAAAGGGTTAAAAATAAAAAAATCATTATCCTCACCTCTCCACGATCCAGCGATGCCTCCTGCGCTCGGCTCTGTGCTTCCAGGACCTGGCCTGACGTCACAGTGCAGTCACATGACCGGTTACCGCGGGTCATGTGACTGTGACATCACGCTAGGTCCTGTGCATCAGAAGAAGAGAAGCTGGAAGCAGCGTGGGTGTCGTGGAGAGGTGAGAATAATGATTTTTTTTATTTTTTAAGCTCTGCAGAAGGAGGACAAAGAGGGGGCAAAGAGGGGGGGCAAAGAGGGGCTGCAAAGAGGGGGGCAAAGAGGGTCTGCAAAGAGGGGAGCAAAGAGGGGGTCCAAAGAGGGTCTGCAAAGAGGGGGGCAAAGAGGGTCTGCAGAGAGGGGAGCAAAGAGGGGGGCAAAGAGGGGGGGCAAAGAGGGGGCAAAGAGGGGGGCAAAGAGGGGCTGCAAAGAGGGGAGCAAAGAGGGTCTGCAAAGAGGGGAGCAAAGAGGGGGTCCAAAGAGGGGGGCAAAGAGGGGAGCAAAGAGGGGGGCAAAGAGGGGGCAAAGAGGGTCTGCAAAGAGGGGGGCAAAGAGGAGGGCAAAGAGGGTCTGCAAAGAGGGGCGCAAAGAGGGGGTCCAAAGAGGGGGTCAAAGAGGGCTGCAAAGAGGGGCTGCAAAGAGGGGCTGCAAAGAGGGGGGCAAAGAGGGGCTGCAAAGAGGGGGGCAAAGAGGGGCTGCAAAGTGGGGGGACAGAGGGGACAAAGAGGGGAGACAGAGGGCAGACAGAGGGGAGAAGGGTGACAGGAGGGTGACAGGAGGGGACAAGGTGACAGGAGGAGCAGGGAGAGGATCCAAACTGATGCTGCAAAACATCGGGATCGGATGCCTATTTGGCATCCGATTGCAGTCATTAGTTTGGATCAGTTGCTGTCCGAGGGGTGCTGCAAAAAGTCTGATCCCCTCGGACAGCACAAAAACGCTGTGTGAAAGCAGCCTTATTTGGCACGGATCAGGTCGGATCCAATTCGGTCCGATTTGACCCGCTGTGACAAAAATCGAAGCAGGCTGCGATTTTGGGCACAGCAAAAAATCGGCCAGAATCGGATCCGACAAAAATCAGATGCCAATAAGGCCAAATCCGATGTGAACCGTGCCCATAGGATAACATGGGGCCAAAATCTGATCCGTGGCTGTCCATTTTACAACGGACAGCCACGGATCACAGAAAAACGCAGTGTGAAAGCAGCCTTACAGCAGACGCACGGTGACGGCGGCCGCGGTGAGTGTGCAAAGGCGCGCTTCCCCCCCCGGCCCCCGCATACTGGGCCCTGTATACACCACTGGGCCCTGTATACACCACTGAGTCTTGTATACACCACTAGGCCCTGTATACACCACCACTGGGCCCTGTATACACCACCACTGGGCCTGCTGTATATACTGCTGGGGCCTGTATATACCACTGGGGCTGCTGTATATACTGCTGGGGCCTGTATATACCACTGGGGCTGCTGTATAACCCCTGGGGCTGCTGTATAACCCCTGGGGCTGCTGTATTACCCCTGGGGCTGCTGTATAACCCCTGGGGCTGCTGTATTACCCCTGGGGCTGCTGTATTACCCCTGGGGCTGCTGTATTACCCCTGGGGCTGCTGTATAACCCCTGGGGCTGCTGTATTACCCCTGGGGCTGCTGTATAACCCCTGGGGCTGCTGTATTACCCCTGGGGCTGCTGTATTACCACTGGGGCTGCTGTATTACCACTGGGGCTGCTGTATTACCACTGGGGTCTGTATATACCACTGGAGAGGCTGCTGTATACCACTTTGCTGGGGGCTGTATACCTGTGCTGGGGTCCACCCTCGGCTTATACACGAGTCAATAGGTTTTCCCAGGTTTTGGGGGCAAAAGTAGGGGGGTCGGCTTATACACAGGTCGGGTTATACACGAGTATATATGGGTAGTAATCCTACAATGTCTGCTGGACATGGTATGAGGAGGTTTATGGCTCAGTACACACTCCATACTTCATGGTAAGGGGAGGGTTTATGGCTCAGTACACACTCCATACTTCTTGTTATTAACCAGTTAATGCTCTCTTGTCCACCGCACTGCAGTTTCAAAAAAGGACTACAGCGAGACAAGCAGCAACATGGCATCAGAGAGTCCCTGACCTCGAAATAGAAGATCCTCAGATCCTGGTATTGTGACATAATATTAAGAATAATACTTTTTGCATTTATATTACACTATGAACTTCACAGCACTTTACATACATCATGAACACTGTCCCCATTGGGGCTCACAATGTAAACAACCTATCAGTATGTCTCTGTAGTGTGGTTGGACGAACCTTTTATAGGTCCCCGTTAAATTAAATTTACTTTCAAAGTATGCTGACATTTTTATTCCCAGACATATTTCGGGGGGGGGGGGGGGGGGGGAAATGGGCGCCGTTTGCCTTACCTGCCTAGGGCACCAAAATGCCTTGTCCCGGCACTGCATTCACTGTGTACATACATTACATTACTGATCCTGAGTTACCTCCTGTGAAGCTGTAGTAATTTTTGCAGTGTCTATGGACAGTAGGATCCTCAGTGAAGGATAGTGTGGACCCTTATGACAATCCCACACCCAACAGAAACTGTCCACCATTTAATACTTACACTGTTTGCAAGCAAATAATTACTTATATAACGATCATAATAGCTTTCCCCAGGCTCAGAAGTGTTAGGATTCTGCAAGAATGATAGTAAAATATTAATGGTTAGTATTAAACTCACATACATATACTGTATGTTATATATAAAAAGTTTCAGCTGTAACAATAAATGAACTGGTAAGGCTGCCTTCACATTTGCGTATGGGAAGGCAGCGTATTGCTGCGTTCCCATACGCAGTAAAACGCATGCGCACTGCGTTCCTATGTTTAACATAGGAACGCATAGTGCCTGTGTTTGCTGTGTTCGGGTGCGGATGCGGACGATATCTGCTCCTTCCGGTGTCCAGCATCCGCACCCGGGACGCAGCCAGTTGCATTTTTTTGTGCGCTCGGGGAGCTTGGGCAATCAGCAAGCGTCCCCAAGCGCACAAAAAATGCATTGGCTTCAATGGGTCCGCAGTGTTCAGCGCTTGACAGCGCTGGAGAACGCTGCGGACCCATTGAAAAATCTCCCGGTGGCCGCCGGTGATGTCACAGGAGCTCACCGACGGCCACCGGGAGATCAGCTGAGCCACTGCTGTCCTCCTCCTCCCCGCCGCCTGTAATCTGCTAGCGATGTCGGCGGGGAGAACAGCTGATTTGACAGCTGTTTGAATCTTCCCGCGCCGACATCTCCTCTCGGTGTCGGCGCGGGAAGATTCAAACAGCTGACAAATCATCTGTTCTCCCCGCCGACACGTCCCGGTGCTTACCGGCGGCAGGGAGGAGGAGATCTCCGGCGCTGAACTCCTCCTCCGGCCCGCCCCCGGACAGCGCCGATTGGCTGCCGGGCTCCACAGTGATGTGTCCGCAGGCGGACATTATCCGCTGCGGACACATCATTTCCCCACTGCTTTTGACAGCGTTTGTGTCTGCATGCCATCAGCATGCAGACACAAACGCTAATGTGAAGCCAGCCTAACAGAAGTGAATAACTGGTTATCTCATGAGAATGACATCTATCAGGGTCTCGGTCTTGAAGGCGATGTGTCTGAAAAAGGAAAAATGGTGAAGTATAAGGGTCTTAGGCTGCCTTCAGACTTGCAGATGCATCTGCAGCGTTTTGCAGATGCATCTGCAAGCATCTGCATGCAGACCGCGGTCCCTATGTTTATAATGGAGCGCACGGCGGTCTGCAGATGCTTGCGGACCGCCGTGCGCTCTCATTGCCCGCCATTAGTGATCTGTGCCAGGCGGATGCCTGCGCACAAATCACACACTCCCGCCCGCACCATGGACGCGAGATGTTGTGTCCCTGGTGGGGGCGAGAGTGTGTGATTTGTGCGCAGGCATCCGCCTGCGCACAGATCACTAATGGCGGGCAATGAGAGCGCACGGCGGTCTGCAAGCATCTGCAGACCGCCGTACGCTCCATTATAAACATAGGGGCCGCGGTCTGCATTCAGATGCTTGCAGATGCATCTGCAAAACGCTGCAGATGCATCTGCAAGTCTGAAGCCAGCCTTATAGACTTAGATAGGGGTCAGATTTTGATGGTCCAGAACATTCCCATTGGGTTGTGTGGGATGTTCCCAATACAGTGAGGTTAATGTCGACAAAGTGAAGGATGACCAAGGATCTCTAATTCACGTAGAAAATGAAGGCTCGTCTGGAGTTATTTCTGGGGTAGCACAAATAACAGAGTAGCTTGCTGTCCATGGGTCTGTGCAGTCACAGATTGCTGATAGTGCCTGTACTGATCTATGTAATCTCCTACAATGGGGCACAAGTGTGGACCATGGAGTGATGGAAGAAGGCAGAATTTCTGATCAATCACATTTCTTGCTGAAGGGAAGATATCTTTGTATCTAAGGCTCCTTTCACATCAACGTTTATTTTAGATTGCGTCAGATTCTGCAGATTTACCACATCTGCCACCTAACGGCCGCACTTGCGGCACGCCCCATGCATTGTCTATGGGGCTTGCGGTTGGGTTGCAGCAAGTGCAGTTCTGCCGGATGTGTCAGAACTGACGCTTTCGGCCGCGAAAAAAAGCACTGATGTGAAAGGGTCTTACTCGAGGAAGTGATGACCCTATGATGCATAATCGAAAGACGAGAAGGTGGTGGCAGTATGATGCAATATTTGGCTGCAAACCTCAGGACCTTACATCATGTGGGTGGTACATACACCACTTGACACCATTGTACAGACCAAATAACTCCCTTATTAGTACTTCCTAATGGCAGACCATCTGATGTTGTTTAGCAATAGTTAACGAAGCAGGCCAAAGATCAAGGTGATGGCTCCTGGTCTCCAAATTCTTCAGATCTCAATCTGTTCAATCATCTGTAGGATGTGCTGGAAATATAGGAGACTATTCATGTGAACAAAAAACTATTTCTGGCAGCTTCCATCAAGAAGCTGAAGGTATTAGTGGGGTGTGGTGTTTTCCAATAGGCTGAAGCTTAAGAGTTCATGACTTCAGCTTGACAGCACACACAGACACATACACTCTGTCAGACTGTGAAGTACCAGCCATTCTAACCTTAGTGTTCCAGAAGCCACATTTGTTCACTACATTTTGCATAGTTTGAAATAGTGGCATAAAAAAAAATTAACAAGCTCTGATCTGGCTAATAAAATGAAATAAAATAAAATGAAAATGTTAAAGGTGTGGAGGAAAAATGTAGACAAAAAAACCTAAAATGGCTGCTTCACAGACAAGAACAATTGTTATTAACTAACTGCCTTGCAGATGGAAATCTAAAAGATTGGAACACCTTGCACGTTGCATCATAAATAAATAATTTCCTGCTACAATTGTAGATCTTAGTCTATTGTCTTCAGGTATTGATGAAGCTTCTTACATGTCAGGCTCCTTTTTTCATGGTGTGCAGCTGTTGGGGTGGTGGCACAGGGCTGTTGTAGTCGAGGCAAAGGCGCGTATAAGCCTTTGATGGTAGTCCGCGCCCCGGCCACCTCCCCGGTGCACACAGATGAAACTTTACAGTTCTATTTCATGTAAAGACACAAAGAACTTTCTTTTCAATATTGGAACTTTTCATTGCATTTTAGATAACCGAGGATTCACTCGAATATTGTGTGCTACTGCTTTTTCAACAAATGGGGTTTCATCATTAACAGTCACAATTAATTCAATAGCTGACCACTTCCCTGGAACTTGGCCTCCGAAGACATACTCAAGCGTCTCATCCTCCCCATTACCATCATTTTACATTCGCGGAATCAGTGTCTCTGGGTCACTCCATCCCACCCATAGGGATTTAGCATACAACTATTGTAATTGCCAATGAGACAACCCTCCTCCGCCACACATCTAAGGCCCGGTAAACAGAGCCCAGGGGTCTTCGACTACTGAAGGGAATCTTTGAGTTACCACCAATAGAAGTCGGATGCCACCCGGGAATTCCCATGGTCTCAACTCTGGATGAATGTCTGGAGGAAAGCAGTCACTTGTCTGACACAACCTGGTCTTCTGTTTTCTAAACCACTACATGCCTGGGTCCTGAGTCTGACCCGAAGGTCCAGCAGTCTAGATTCTTGGGGCTCCTACTCACCACACCTCCCATAGGCTTTGCAAATCACTCTACCACATTTTTGTTCTTCTCCTGGCTCCCTATTTTCTCAACCACTCTAGGTCCATGCTTAAGGGGAGTGCACACCACCCAACTACTACTAACCCTAGGCAGTCCAAAGGTGCCAGGGAAGAGGTCATTTCTACACCGGCCACAAGGTAGTCACACAATACCAATAGTATTCAACATTTCCATTTTACAATAATATGAAATCAACAGTAACAGAACTCTCCAGGGCGGGGGTGGCAGTGCTGCAGCCCCCCTACACAGCCAAGAGATACATTTGCAGGTGTAACCATCCCCTACAACCAAAGGCTTAATTTTCATCTCTATAATTACACCTACTATTAACACTTACGGTAGTTCCAGGGTTTGGGACAGCAGGTGAGGTTATCAGAGGATCATTTTCATATCTTCGTCCTGGAAATGTATTCTGTAAGAAGAGTAGTTGATAAGTATATACAGTATATTTGTCATATCAACAGTGAAATAGGTGAATGTTATGAATAAGGTCAGATCGGTCATATTTCACCTTTTGTTAAAATGCTCCTGTGTCAAAATTGGATTGACCTACTAGAGAACAAAAGGATATATCATTGTGTCCAGGCTTACAATATCAGATCCAGCGAACATTCTCATCAATACTTTGCAGCTATAAATGTGGTTTTATTAATATTTCAATTGACTTTATTATAAAATATGCAACAGATGGGGTTTTTTATGCTTGAAAAAAATTGTTACAACGCAGTAATGATATTTAATACGTGTGAAGAAGTCCCAAGCAAACCAAGTTTCAGAATAACATGTTATCATACTGTATCTGTGTAAGTAGAGCAAACTTTATTTCATAAACCCTCTCTTCAGTGCATCTAGGACGCTATAGAGATTATGCTGTGACTGGTATCTGATGTGCTGGGCTGTCAGTATGCTGATTTTCAGCACAGTTTTGGTTCTGGGAGGGGTTGAGTTTCTCAGGTGTTCCATATTTCCAGTGATTGCTCAACTACTTTACTGAGCAGCCCTCTCCAGAATCCTGCCAGTTGTACATTCTGTGTGAGTGGTGCTGTTGACCATCATCCCTGTATCTGTTCTGATGATTGTTTACTGACCCCGTACTGTTGTTCGACTACTCCTCTGCTTGCTCAACATACTTGACGTGATTTCCAGTTATTTCTACCTCGGACCTTTACCTGATCATGTCTTATTTGACTCCCTTTGTTTTCAACATGCCTTCCTGGAATCCTAACCCCAGATCATTACCTGACAACACCACAGTTGATTCCCTTTATTCTACATGCCTTCCTGAAAACCAGAATCCGAATTGCTACCTAGCTACGCCTCTGAACACTCCTTGAATCCACTATGAGTCATCCTGGTACCTCGGCTTATCTGACTACCCTGTCTTCTGCATTACCAGTAGGTAGTGACCAGCATCACACTATACTTATGAAGCACATATGGTCTTTTAGGATGGCAAAGTTACTAAGTCAGATGCAAATGAGACTTTGATGCCCAATGGCTTGCTGTATGTCTCATAATGTAAAGACTATGGACACATTTTCAATAATAATTTTTAATAATCATTGGCATTCAGAATGTTTAAATAAGCAACTGGTCTTCAAGAAAGAAATTCTTATTATTTTGCTACTGTACAGTCTGTGCAACTCCTTCACATAGTCGGCTGTGCTGCTGCTTATCACATAAAAATGGCAGCACACTGCTTCTGAATGGCCTAAGACCTGGACTCATCATCAGCTCCCTTTACTATCCAAGACTGACACTTTTGTAATTGAACATAACCATTGGCATAGTCTAAAATCTTTCAAATGTGGGAAGAAAGTGAGCATTCTTTATAAGATCAGCCATGCTAAAGTGAGGAGATGACTGAAATTGTTACATTTTTGTTAGCTGTCTCAAACTACATTCTAGCGCCTAACATTTGGAGCTGGTGGAGCACCCATGCTTCTCCGTACATTCACGTCATATGTTTCCTGTAGAAATAATAATAGTACATCTGACAGTAAGTGGTAATAACCTGGATGTTACCAAGGCATAAACAAGACAGGCAGCATTGTGAGCAGGAAGATTAATGTTTTCTAGGGTTTACTAAAGTCTAGAAAACCAGATTCATGCATTTTTACATCAATTGAAAGGACATTTGGGGATATCACATCTTTGAACAGACCCCAGTTAGAGGAAAATTAACTTTTGACACTTCTTATGTGAATTGTCTCCCATGGATTTACGGCTTTCTACACTCACTGAGGAATCTTCAGGTCTCCACTGACCACTAATCTTAGAACATTAATACAATCTGTTCCTCTTATCTCGGAATTTTGATGTTACCTCCCCAGCTCCTCTTCCTCTCCCTAGCCTGACTCTGCTTCACGTCACCTGTCGTATTTACTGCATTATCTCACCCTGCTTATGTGTATATGTGTGTGTCTTCAGAATCTGTGTAATTATTAGCCTGATGAAGGGGCCATAGTGTCCCGAAAGCTTGCTATGTTTACCATCTTTTCAGTTAGCCATTAAAAGGTATCAACCACTGAGGATCCTCAGATTGTAATATTTGCCTATCTACTGGCTAACACGGTACACACATATTTTACCTTATCAGATACGTAATTGTAATTTGTCACCAATAATGATTGCAAAATCCTGGCAAAATGGAAGATGAATGTCAACCAAAAATCTCTTGTGCTTGTTTATCAGACCCAATGATATCATGTGTAAAAATAGTTTGTCATGATCCCTCCGCGCAGCACTACTGGGACGCTATTTTATGTTACTGTTACTTGTATATGCTGTTAGCATGTAATGTTCAGAGTTAGGTTGTGTGCTCACGATCCAGAGGAACTACGTCTTAGACACAGTGCCTCCGAACCTGCAGGATCCTGCAGGTGCATGCAGGGAGACCACAGCCGCCATGTGCCCACGATCTGCATCCGGTGCAGGGCGGCTCCTTCGTGCATTCACCCGATGGTGACCGCTTCCCTATTCCGCAGCATGAAATTAGTATGCTGCAGAAGTTCAGAAACCTGTACCGTAGGTGAAAACTCTGCAGTCAGGTGAAGCACAGTGAGCATGGGATTTCTACAAATCCCATCCACTATGCTTGCACTGTACAACGCAGTAATTTGAATGCAGTGGCAATACATTGAATCCAAAACGCTGCTTTTAGTGATCGTGAGCACACAGCCTTATTCTCGATGCTGGTTCTAGAACAGTTCGATTACTCAAGTGTCTTTACTTCTTTTGATTGTTCTGTTACTTAACTCAGCAGCTTTACCCAGGTTGCTGCCAGTTCTACATTTGACTAAAGAGCTGTGTGGCCATCTCTCCTGTGTATATCTTGATCTCTATTATCTGACCTGGACATGTTGTTTGACTAATCTTGTGCCTGTTCCTTGTACTTGTTATCTTTTTTCCTGGTATTGTGACAGAATATAAGAGTATAAAGACATTACAGCCAGAGATCGCAGCTCATTCTTTCTGTGATGTAAAACAAGTTTTCTGGTCGTCATAATGGGAGACCCAGACAATGGGGTTTAGGGCTCTGCCCTCCGGAGGTCACACTAGGTACTACAAGTTTGTAGACACCGCCTCCTCCGCTTATAAACCCCCACCGTAGGAGACATCCTCAGTTTTAAACTTAGTGTGCTCGGAGGATCACGCTTTGCTTGCACTTCACTGCATTCTCACAGCTTACGTGATGGCGTATGAAGACAAGGTAAAATGGTCCCGCTCGGGACCTTCGACAGCCTCCCCGCTCACCCTCTGCGGAACACGCTGGTGGAGGTACCGGAGGGCTTTTAGCCTGGACACTTCAGTGTTCTCCCGGTACGCTGTCGCGCTCCTTCCTTTCCATCCCTCCATGGAGGCTCTGGTAAGGGGGAGCCTGGAGCCTTGCACAGCTCCGCTCCGTCCGAGGCCTCCCTAAATGGTGCTTACAGACCGGACGGAGCCAGCCCAGTCCGAGGCCTCCCTAAATGGTGCTTACACTCCGGACTGGTGCTGTACCCCCGTCCGAGGCCTCCCTAAAGGTGCTTACAGACCGGACCGGCACTGAGGCACCTGGTGTGTCTCCTGTGTGCCTGGGGGTAGTGTCTGTCACTTGGTGTCATGACACTCAGACCGCGCGGTTACCCTCGGGTCCGCGGTTCTGGCGGTGACCCTGTGCTGGGGTCTCCCTGGCTGACCGCCCTGTGTTTCACAGGGGCTGAGGCTGTAGACTGCGGGTGTTTTGTGTGTACATGCAGTCTGAGTGTGCGTATGGTGATATGTCACACTTTTTTCCCGCGCTGCGGGCTCCGGCACCTCCATTACTGAGGCAGCCTGGAGGAGGAGGAGGCAGCCCTTGTGGTGACATCACGCTGGGCGTGTTGTGTGTTCTTCCCGCGTGTTCCAGGCTCCGCCCACATCTTCACTGTCGGCGGCCATCTTCTCCCTCACTTCCCGGCTGGGATCTGACGGCAGCGCGTGTCTGCACTTACAGGGGAGACCGGAACTCGCGGAGGTCACACACACACACCGCTTCCTCCTACCGCTTTACTGCGGTCGGTAAGCCACCGGGATTCCCGGTTTGTTTGTGAACTTTGGCTTATATTCCCCTCACTGTGGAGATGTCCTCAGTTGGGAAGCATGCTGCTAAGGCAGCGGTGGTCACCATTGCCTGTACTACATGCAACGGGACACTGGTGGAGGGGTCCTGCAATAACTGCGGACGCCCAGAGGCCCGGTCTGCTACTACTGAGTCTGCAAATCCGGGATTATACCCTGAGGTTCAGGTGATCCCAGGGCCATGGGAAACGCAGAATAAGATCAATGAATCTCTGCTGTCCCAGATGTCCTCCATGTCGCAAACCCTGGAGGCACTGCATAGGAGACTGGAGAACCCAGCTACTCCTCCTAGTTACCCCCGGGTGTCTCTTACTTCTGCTGTAAGACCCCCTAAGCGAGCCCGTGAGGCTTCTCCTGAGCTCCAGACTCTCTCTGAGGAGGAGCGTTCCTCTGATGGTGAGGAAGATGATGGGGGTTCTACTCTCGGGTCTATGTCTGAACCTCCAGATGGGGTGGAGGATCTGGTGTCCTCCATCAATGAGACATTGCGTCTTGTCACTCCTCCTGAGGAGGTGACTGTACACCCCAAGGAGGTCTATCAATGGCTGCGGCCAGAGGCTAGACCAAGTGGCTCCTTCATGGACCACACTAATTTTGGAAGGGTGATTAAAGCTCCCAGGTTACATCCTGGGCGGCGTTATGTCCGTAAAACTAAGGACAATCGCTTTCCCTTTCCCCAGGAGGCGCTCCAGGAATGGTCGCAGTCTCCCAAGGTGGATGCTTCCATGACTAGGATTGCTGCGCGCTCCTTGTTTTCTGCCTCTGATAGCTCCTCGTTGAAGGATGCTACTGATAGACAGGTCGAGCAACTCGCCAAGTCGTCCTATGAGGCTGTGGGGGCTTCGTTTGCCCCTAATTTTGCCGCGGTCTGGACCCTACAAGCGATTACTATCTGTTTGGATGGTATCACTGATCTAGCTAGGTCCAGTCCAGAGGTCCTGGCGCTCACTGAGAGAGCAAGGGCCTATGCGGACTATGCCAGGACGGCATCTTTGGAAACTGCCGCTCGCTCAGCTGTGGCCTCGGCCAATGCAATTGCGATCCGCAGGCTGTTGTGGCTGCGTCTTTGGGACTCAGATGCCACATCTAAGAAGATTTTACAAAATCTTCCGTTCGCTGGTGACAGGCTTTTTGTCACCGAACTGGACAAATTGATAAAGGATTCTGCTGAGTCTAAGATCCCGCAGAATAAGCCTAAGCCACGGTACACCGTGAAAAGGAACCCAAAACAGTGGTCCTTTCGCTCCGGTTCACAGTCATCAACGACGTCCACTCGCTCAGACCGAGGGGCAAGCCTGCTACTCAGATGGCGTTCCAAGAGTCGTCAAAAGAAGCCGGCGGGGCAGCGGCTGCCACCCCCAAGCCCGCCTCGACATGACTCGCTCTCTCATCCTGCCTCCCCACAGGTGGGGGGCCGCCTGTCTCGCTTTCAGGACACGTGGCTTCTTCACATTCAAGATCAGTGGGTTCGAGACGTAGTCTCCAGAGGTTACAGGATAGAACTGACGTCACAACCAATACCCCGATTCCATCGGTCGGTTCCATCTCCAGAAAAGGCTCAGGCTTTTCACCTGGTGTTGGAGGGGCTCCGCAGAGACGGAGTGGTGGTCCCTGTGCCCACGGAAGAGAGGTTCAGGGGTTTTTACTCCAACCTCTTTATTGTCCCAAAGAAGGACGGCTCTTTTCGCCCGGTTTTGGACCTCAAGTTGTTCAACCGTCACGTGTTGGTTCGGAAGTTCCGCATGGAATCCCTGCGCTCAGTGATCGCGGCTGTGTCACAGGGAGACTTCCTAGCGTCCATCGATATCAGGGACGCTTACCTTCACGTTCCCATTGCACCAGCTCATCAGCGCTGGTTGAGATTCGCAGTGGGGGAAGAGCACCTCCAATTTGTGGCACTGCCATTCGGGCTAGCCTCGGCACCACGGGTGTTCACAAAGGTGATGGCCTCCATGATGGCTCTCCTGCATGCGCAGGGACACGCCGTCATACCCTATTTGGACGACCTGTTGGTCAGGGCGCCATCGGAAGACCTTTGTCGGGTGAGCCTGGAGGTGACCATGAAGTCTCTGGAACGGTTCGGGTGGCTTATCAACATTCAAAAGTCGACCCTGGTTCCGACCCAGTCATTGACATATCTGGGCATGGACTTCCACACGGACTCGGCCCTGGTGTCCCTACCTCAAGCCAAGCAGCTTGCGATCCAATCAGGAGTGCAGAATGTCCTCCTGTCGCCACAGTCATCCCTACGGGTATTGATGAGACTGGTGGGTCGCATGGTAGCGGCGATAGAGGCGGTGCCGTTCGCACAGTTTCGCCTCCGTCCTCTCCAGCTGGAGATTCTTCGCAGATGGGACAAGAGGACGATCTCGCTGAATCGGCTGGTGACGCTGTCACAACCAACCAGGGACTCTCTACAGTGGTGGCTCCAGCCACATCACCTGTCACGGGGCCGGTCCTTCCTAAAACCGTCATGGTTAGTGGTGACCACCGACGCCAGTCTGAAGGGCTGGGGTGCGGTGTTCTTGCACCACAGGGCTCAAGGCCTCTGGACTCAGTCGGAGTCGGCGTTGCAGATCAACGTGCTGGAGATCAAGGCGGTCTATCTGGCGCTACTGGCGTTTCAGAAATTCCTGTCAGGACAACCCATTCGGGTACAGTCCGACAATGCGACGGCCGTCGCCTACATAAATCATCAGGGAGGGACCAGAAGTGCTCAGGCCCTCGCCGAAGTCCACCGCATTCTACTCTGGGTGGAGGAAAACGGCTGCCTGATCTCCGCAGTTCACATCCCAGGGGTCGAGAACTGGGAGGCCGACTATCTGAGCCGACAGGGGATGGACGCCGGAGAGTGGTCCCTACATCCAGACGTCTTCCGGGACATCTGCAGCAGATGGGGCACTCCGGACGTGGATCTGATGGCCTCACGACTAAATCATCAGGTGCCCCAATACATGGCGAGATCTTGGGATACTCAGTCTCTGGGGGCGGATGCCCTGATCCTGAGTTGGTCCAGCTTCCATCTACCGTATGTGTTCCCACCTCTGGCTCTGATTCCCAGGGTCCTGTGGAAGATCAGGACAGAATGCAGAGTGGCCATTCTAGTGGCTCCAGATTGGCCCAGGAGGTCTTGGTACCCGGACCTGTGGCAACTGTCAGGCGGACACCGGTGGGCTCTTCCAGAACGCGCAGATCTACTCGCGCAAGGCCCGTTCTTCCACCTCAATTCCAGGGCCCTCAGATTGACTGCATGGCTCTTGAGGCCTGGCTGCTAACATCCAGAGGTTTCTCCCCTACAGTGGTTGCCACTATGAATCGGGCGAGGAAACCTGTTTCCAGGAAGATATACCACAGAACGTGGAAAATCTTTTTTACCTGGTGTGCCTCTGGTGGCCGCTCACCGTGGCCTTTGTCTATCCCGACATTGTTGGCCTTCCTACAGTCGGGGTTGGAGTTGGGATTATCCCTTGGCTCTCTGAAAGGTCAAGTTTCAGCACTTTCAGTGCTGTTTGACAGGCGCTTGGCGCTCCTCCCGAAGGTACGTCAATTTCTGCAGGGGGTGTCTCGGGTGGTTCCGCCTTACAGACGACCTCTGGACCCTTGGGACCTCAACATGGTCCTGGCGACATTGCAGAAACCGCCGTTTGAGCCACTGAGAGAAGTCTCTCTCTCTCGTCTGTCCCAGAAGGTGGTCTTTCTGGTGGCGATTACGTCTCTGAGACGGGTCTCAGAATTGGCTGCACTTTCGTGCAAGTCTCCTTTTCTGGTGGTTCACCAAGACAAGGTGGTGTTGCGCCCACGGCCCGAATTTCTGCCAAAGGTGGTTTCAACTTTTCACCTAAACCAGGAGATTGTTCTCCCATCATTTTGCCCCGCTCCCGTTCATCAGGTTGAGCGCGACCTCCATACTTTGGATCTCGTGAGAGCTGTACGCATTTATGTGTCCAGGACCGCCTCCTTTAGGAGTTCGGATTCCTTATTTGTCCTCACGATGGGTCGCTGTAAGGGGTCCGCGGCTTCGAAGTCGACCTTGGCCAGATGGATCAAGGCTCCCATTCAGGAGGCGTACCGATCTTCTGGTTTGCCTCTCCCGGTGGGTTTGAAGGCACACTCTACGAGAGCTGTAGGTGCCTCCTGGGCCTTGCGACATCGAGCTTCTGCTCTACAGGTGTGTCAGGCGGCCACTTGGTCCAGCCTGCACACTTTCTCTAAGCACTATATGGTGCATGCCCATGCCTCTGCGGATGCGAGTTTGGGCAGGCGGGTTCTCCAGGCGGCGGTTGCCCACCTTTAGAGGGAACCATGTGTTATCCGTCTTGTTGAGGAACTCTTCCCGCCCTGGGGTATTGCTTTAGGACATCCCCATTGTCTGGGTCTCCCATTATGACGACCAGAAAAAAGAGAATTTTGTTTACGTACCGTAAATTCTTTTTTCTTTAGTCATCAATGGGAGACCCAGCACCCACCCAGTTGTTCCGTTGCATATTTTGCACTTGTTCTGTTCTCTGTTGAGACAGTGTTTGCCGGGTTGTGGAACCGTCTGTGCACGGCATTCTTCCCGATGTTTCGGGTGTGGTTTAATTTCTCCTCGCAGCTTATGGACTAAACTGAGGATGTCTCCTACGGTGGGGGTTTATAAGCGGAGGAGGCGGTGTCTACAAACTTGTAGTACCTAGTGTGACCTCCGGAGGGCAGAGCCCTAAACCCCATTGTCTGGGTCTCCCATTGATGACTAAAGAAAAAAGAATTTACGGTACGTAAACAAAATTCTCTTTTTATAAACAGACAATGAAATGTTTTACTTCACAGAAAAAATCAGCTGCGATCCCCGGCTGTAATGACTGTATACTCTTATATTCTGTGATCCCTGGCTGTAATGTCTGTATACTGTTATATTCTGTGATTCCTGGCTGTAATGTCTGTATACTCTTATATTCTGTGATCTCTGGCTGTAATGTCTGTACACTCTTATATTCTGTGATCCCCGGCTGTAATGTCTGTATACTGTTATATTCTGTGATTCCTGGCTGTAATGTCTGTATACTCTTATATTCTGTGATCTCCGGCTGTAATGTCTGTATACTCTTATATTCTGTGATCTCCGGCTGTAATGTCTGTACACTCTTATATTCCGTGATCCCCGGCTGTAATGTCTATATACTCTTATATTCTGTGATCTCCGACTGTATTATTTGTATAGTCTTATATTTTGTGATCTCCGGCTGTAATGTCTGTATACTCTTATATTCTGTGATCTCCGGCTGTAATGTCTGTATACTCTTATATTCTGTGATCCCCGGCTGTAATGTCTGTATACTCTTATATTCTGTGATCTCCGACTGTATTATTTGTATAGTCTTATATTTTGTGATCCCAGGCTGTAATTTCTGTATACTCTTATATTCTGTGATCCCCGGCTGTAATATCTGTATACTCTTATATTCTGTGATCCCCGGCTGTAATTTCTGTATACTCTTATATTCTGTGATCCCCGGCTGTAATTTCTGTATACTCTTATATTCTGTGATCCCCAGCTGTAATTTCTGTATACTCTTATATTCTGTGATCTCCGGCTGTAATGTCTGTATACTCTTATATTCTGTGATCCCCGGCTGTAATTTCTGTATACTCTTATATTCTGTGATCTTCGGCTGTAATGTCTGTATACTCTTATATTCTGTGATCCCCGGCTGTAACGTCTGTATACTCTTATATTCTGTGATCCCTGGCTGTAATGTCTGTATACTCTTATATTCTGTGATCCTGGCTGTAATATCTGTATACTCTTATATTCTGTGATCCCCGGCTGTAATGTCTGTATACTCTTATATTCTGTGATCCCCGGCTGTAATGTCTGTATACTCTTATATTCTGTGATCCCTGGCTGTATTATTTGTATAGTATTATATTTTGTGATACCAGTCTCGTCTGCACCACGAACGTGACATGTTGCATTTCTGGTGCGGACGAGATGGGTGATTTGTGCGCAGGCATCTGCCTGTGTACAGATCACATATGGCAGTGAATGGGTGCGCACGGTCATGCGCAGCACCGTGCGCTCTCATTATAAAGATAGGGGCTTGCGGTGCTGCGGTCACATTGCGGATCCCCTCCGCAGAACGCTGCAGAGGGGAACGCATATGTGAAGATAGCCTTACTTCCCCCACCCTGCCCAGGAGCTGTGGTATGTGCCACCTGTTCCTGCATGGTCAGACACATCCATTACACAGGGGCACATTCAGAATATCTCTGGACAGGAACTTTTTTATTTAGCACATCCAATTGTAGAACTTATTTTTAGACTAAGATCTATTGATTACAATGTACAAGTGTTCGTGGTGCAACCCCTTTAATTTATTCTTACATTTATGGGAGGAACAATAAGGAACCACATTAAGAATGCTGACACAGTGGAGTGCTCCAGTAGATGACTTACAGGTTTAGGTGGTCTTGGTGGAGCTTGCTGTAGGAGCACATTTGGTTTGGGGACCTGTTAAATCAAAATTGATTAGGAGATCCATACAGATGTATGTGTCAAAAAAAAATTTATATTGCAAGAAGATATGAAACAGATGTAATTGTTTCATAAGAGCCAGCGCTGATCTCATGAAGAATGAACTCTCAATCATCAACTATCTACCATCTTACATGTGGAGGTGGTGGCATAGCAATACTTCTCCGATTTCCTCTTGCAGCCAATGTATTCGCTTCCTGTAAAAGTATTAATGTTTACCACTTATGAAAAGATTTATGGAAAGAAAATAAAGTAATCAGGCACAAATCTCTAGCAACAGTTGATAAATTCTTTTAGTGTCTTAAAGGGAACTTGTCAGCAGGTTTTTGCCATCCCATCTGAGGGCAGCATAATGTAGAGACAGAGACCCTGATTCCAGCGATGTGTCACTTACTGAGCTGCTTGCTGTCATTTTGATAAAATTAGTGTTTTCTCTGCTGCAGATGTAACAGTTTGTGAATATGCCAGACAGGCAGACTAATGATAATCTACAAAAGATTAAACAGTGATTTTATCAAAACTCCACCGAGCAGCCCTGTAAGTGACACATCACTGGAATCAGGATCTCAGGTCCTATATTATGCTGCTCTCAGATTAGGTTGTAAAAACCTGGTGACAGGTTCCCTTTAAGCTTCACCAGTAGATAATATGGGGAGGGGACCCACAATTACTGATGTCCTCATCTATTGTTTGCACCAGATTATAGTTTATCACAAACACTGCTGTATATGTCTCAAAGTACGGTGCTCCCTATGCATTTCACCTACATAAGCTTTTATGACCTCCAATTATATAGCCCTAGGCAAAAATATCTCGTTAATCCCCACTTTTTAGTAATAGAAGTTTGCACTCTTCTGGTAAGATTTTCTACAAGAAAGGAGGAATGTGTAGACATTTATGTTCCTTCTTCAATGTGAGTTCATGTTGGAGGGGTTGTTGCACACGCGTTCTCTATGTATGATTTGTGATTATTCCGGCGTTGCCGCAATAGAGTGTTGAGGAGACGTTATTTCATATTTCACTCTGAATATTCCAATTTCCTGTGATCCTCATTAAGGATGTCAAACTTTATTCTTGACATTTATTTCCCCCCTTTTTTGTAACACTGTTTTTCACCACTATTCAATAAAGATAAATTTAACAAAAAATAAATAAAATAGGACAAAATTACATAAAATACCTAACTTTGCAATCTAATATTCTTCTGTTTCCTATGGGGAAGGAGGAATGAAAATATGGATCATAGCAGTATTTCAACTGCCCCAAATCTGTGAACAAGCTTTCTTTGTGGAGTGACCTAATTGATGGGCTCAGTCTGGAGGTCAGATTTCTAGACCAGCCTTCCATTTTAATATTCTAATTCTGTGTCTGTGACTGGATCATGGCTTCATTAACAATGAATACATTTTCAAATGTTCTAGTCTAAAATTATCTTCCTTCCCTCCCATAGTAAATAGAAAATATAACTAGGCCCCATTGGGTGGAATCCTTCAAAGGCATCAGAAGAGAGAGAGAGTACCACTTCTGTGCATTCTCAGGAAGGATCCCTGGGATTCAGATCCTGAGCCAGAGAGATCAAAAGGTCTTGCTCAAGATAACAAAGGTGGAGAGATGCAGCCTGCGAACAGATACTAATTTGCTGCTGGCCATACATTGCCTTACAGTAATCTGTAATTTACCAGTAGACTGCTTCTCTGGCGCTTGCGCTTCTACTGAAATCTTCAAGCCTCTCATCCTCCCTGTTAACATCATATGTTTGACCATTGATTCAAAAAGTCTTACAAGTCTATTCCATCCAACCCACAGGGATTTAAAAGGACCTGTCACCAAACCAGGCATGGTGATCTAATTACAGCACTGGATGCAGCATGTCTGCAGCATGCAGACAAGGGGTCCCCCAGCACTTGAGCAGCCCTGTGCCCTGATGTAATACACTTAGAAAACTTACATGCTACAGCCACTAAGGAGGTGGCTAGGGGCTGCAGCCAAGGGCAGATTCACCCCCTGCCTGTGTAATCTGCCCACCGCTGCCAATCATTCTCTCCCTGTCTGCAGCATTTAAACTGAGGTTTGTTTTTTTTCTCTCCCAGAAAGTCAGTTTAACCCTGCCCCCTGAGGGGTGGGGCTAAACAGGAGAGAAGAGAACCCTCTGTTTAAATGCTGCAGACAGGGAGAGAATGATTGGCAGCAACCTCTATATTATATGTACACATACGGCCCACAGGCTCTATATACTATAATCATGAATTTCAGGTTATGCTATCATGTTTACTTACCCCGTACTGGGTATATGGAGCATAAATATCATCAGCCGCTGTCTGTAAGAAACAATCATAGCAATGGAAAAAGGGTAACAGTTATGTATAAGATGTTTTGGGTCATATTTTACCAGTTCAGTATGTTCCTCTATCATAAGGTTGTACTGACCTAGTAGAGAACCACAGGATTCACCAATGGTCCCAGTCTCTGGCCTACTATTTTAACATAGTAAAGCCTTTAAAGCTCAGAGGTCATGGAAGAGGAGTGCATTACTTATTCTTTTCTTTGACATAATTTTATCTCCTGATTCCAGCACTTTCTGTAACTCTCCACAGATTGTCCATAGCTCTTGTACAACGCTTCTGATAAATATTTTCTTTCCTATGTCTGATATCTTGCAGGGTGCACCTGGTCATGGCCGGTTTATGGTGAAATTATGTTCTTTCTATTTCCGGATTATGGCCCCAACAAAGCTCACTAGAGCCTTCAGTAGTTTAGAAATTCTCCTGTAACCAATGCCATCAGTATGTTTTGCAATAATAAAGTTGAGAAGGTCTTGAAACAGCTCACTGGTTTCACCCTTCATGAGATGTTTATTGTGTGGCACCTTTGTCATGAGACACCGTTTTAACGGCCATCAGTTGAACCAGCTGATATTATTTCTCACTTAGTGAGATAGATTTGCTGCTGGCGTGATGGCTTTTTATGACTTTTTGCACCTCTCTTTCTTCTTGTGTTAAATAGTTTTTCCTTGTGTCATTTCTCATTATTACACATAACCACATTTATGGACATCTATGGTTTGATTTCTTTGCCTTTGTGGATTTAATGGGCTGTTACCGACATCTGGTGTGAAATTCTTGTCAATAGCACCTTTAGAAATATATATACTTAGAAAACTGGACATAGATAGATCTCCTACTCGCTATGTTGCACTCCATCGGCATCAAGGACCACACCTCTCTCCTGGTTCTCTTCCAATCTTTCTGGCCGCTCTTTCATTGTTTCATTTGCTGGCTCCACTTCTTCCCTCTTCCTCTCACTACTGAAGTCCCTCAGGGTTCAGTTCTTGGACCTCTTCTCTTTTCTCTCTACACGGCCCCGATTGGACAGATCATCAGCAGATTTGGCTTTCAGTATCATCCTTATGCTGATGACATACAACCTACACTTCTTCCCCTGACCTTACCTTCGCTGTACTACAGAACACTATTGACTGTCTAGCTGCAGTTTCCAATATCATGTCCAATCTCTATCTGAAACTCAACCTTTCCAAAACTGAACTTCTTCTGCTCCCGCCCTCCACTAACCTCCCTAAATATGACATCTCTCTCAGTGTGCGGCACCACGATAATGCCAGCAGGCTCGCTGTCTGAGTGTTATGTTTGACTCTGATCTTTCCTTCACCCCATATATACAATCTCTCGTCCGCTCTTGTTGCCTGCACCCAAAGAACATCTCCAGAATTCACCCATTTCTCACCTTTGAAACAACAAAAACCCTCACCGTGGCCCTGATCCATTCCTGACTTGATTATTGTAATTCTCTAATTCTTGACCTCTCCTAAATAGACTCTCCCCTCTCCAGTCCATCCAATTCAGCAGCCAGGGTCACCTATCTGGCTAATCGTTACTCAGATGCTTCTTCTCTGTGCCACTCATTGTACTGGCTGCCCGTACAATGTAGGATCCTATAAAATCTACAAAAATCCTCCCTACATCTCCTCACTCCTCTCTGTCTATCACCCTACCTGTTCTCTACACTCCACAAGTGACCTTCAACAAACATCCACACTAACCGGCTCTAAGACTTCTCCCAAACTGCACCAATTCTCTGGAATGCTCTACCCCAAGAAATTAAGTCTATCCATAACGTACACAGTTTTTGTTACTCCTAAAAACACATGTTTTTTTAGCTGCCTATCATGCTTCCTAATCGAAGTCCTTTATATTTAACCCATTCACTATTTCTCTGATTGTAATTCTCCATCAAACTCCACAAAACCAAAATGCAGTACAGATATTGGCTGGTGATGACTCATGCAGCTTTAATCTATCCCCCATTTCTTCAAGATAGCTGGACCATCATTGTAAATAAGTATCTGTACTTTGTATCACTCCCAACTCATTGTAGATTGTAAGCTCTTATGAGCAGGGTCGTCATTATTTTTGCTTTAAGTGCAGGGACGTCGCTATGCATTAAGAATCGGGGCTGCAGCCCCGATTCTTAAGCATAGAGCCCCGAACCTCCCGCGCCGGTCTTCTGTGCTCCTGCTCCGTCCGCCTACATCCGGCCCCGGTCCCCAGCTGTCGCGAGTAACAATGATGTCATCGTGCGACGGCCGGGGACGCCGGATGCTGCCGGACGGGAGCATGGAGGACGGAGCACAGAAGACCGGGGATGGTAAGTGAAGCAGCGAGGGAGGAAGCTTACAACAGAGGGGCGGGCGAGTGCCAGCATTTGGGGGCCTATATACCACTGGGGCTGCTGTACACCACTGAGGCTGCTGTATACTACTGGGGCTGCTGTACACCACTGGGGCTGCTGTATACCACTGGGGCTGCTGTACACCACTGGGGCTGCTGTACACCACTGGGGCTGCTGTACACCACTGGGGCTGCTGTATACCACTGGGGCTGCTGTATACACTGGGGCTGCTATATACCACTGGGGCTGCTATATACCACTGGGGCTGCTGTATGCCATACCACTGGGGCTGCTGTATACACTGGGGCTGCTATATAGCACTGGGGCTGCTGTATACCACACCACTGGGGCTGCTATATACCACTGGGGCTGCTGTATACCACACCACTGGGGATGCTGTATACCACTGGGGCTGCTATATACCACTGGGGCTGCTGTATACCACACCAATGGGGCTGCTGTATACCACTGGGGCTGCTGTATACCACACCACTGGGGGATGCTGTATACCACTGGGGCAGCTGTATACCACTGGGGCTGCTGTATATACTGCTGGGGCCTCCTGTATATACCACTGGGGAGGCTGCTGTATACTACCACTAGGGAGGCCTGTATACCACACTGCTGGGGGCTGTATACCTGTGCTGGGTCCACCCTCGGCTTATACACGTAACATGAGTCAATAGGTTTTCCCAGGTTTTGGGGGCAAAAGTAGGGGGGTCGGCTTATACACGGGTCGGCTTATACACGAGTATATACGGTATATACCTCATAGTGTGTGTGCCTGCCTGATGTATACATATATATACCTGAGGTATATATATGTATACATCAGGCAGGCACACTATGCCTCATCAAATAAAAATTGGAGGCCGCACGATCGGGAGTGACCAGCTGGGTGCAGCTCGGCGCTGCGGAGATGTGTTTGACATCTCCACAGCAATGCCAAGCGACGCTACAGCGATCCCGGGCGACGGAGGTCGCTGTTGGGATCGCTGTAGCGTCGCTACGTGTAACAGGGCCTTTACACTCCATGAGAAGATAAGGGGAGGACACGAGTTGACAGACGGTCGTAAATATTTTACTGAACCTAGGGAACCTGTTAAAAATTTGAATCCCACCCTTGCAGCTACCGCTCACTGGACCTGCCGCTCCTTGGTCCCGCTGCCGCTCACCGGACCTACCACAGACAAACTTCCTGGACCCGCCAACGTCCTCTGTAATCACTGGAGGTACCTGCATTGTAATCACTTATAAATGTCAGTGGTATTAATATTATATGGCCAGTATGGTCAGTGGTGATGTAATAGTGGTCTCTGTGTAGAGGTGGTATTAATATTATATGGCCAGTGTGGTCAGTGGTGATGTAATAGTGGTCTCTGTGTAGAGGTGGTATTAATATTATATGGCCAGTATGGTCAGTGGTGATGTAATAGTGGTCTCTGTGTAGAGGTGGTATTAATGTTATATGGTCAGTATGGTCAGTGGTGATGTAATAGTGGTCTCTGTGTAGAGGTGGTATTAATGTTATATGGTCAGTGTGGTCAGTGGTAATGTAATAGTGGTCTCTGTGTAGAGGTGGTATTAATGTTATATGGTCAGTGTGGTCAGTGGTGATGTAATAGTGGTCTCTGTGTAGAGGTGGTATTAATGTTATATGGACAGTGTGGTCAGTGGTAATGTAATAGTGGTCTCTGTGTAAGGTGGTATTAATGTTATATGGTCAGTGTGGTCAGTGGTGATGTAATAGTGGTCTCTGTGTAGAGGTGGTATTAATGTTATATGGTCAGTGGTAATGTAATAGTGGTCTCTGTGTAGAGGTGGTATTAATGTTATATGGTCAGTGTGGTCAGTGGTGATGTAATAGTGGTCTCTGTGTAGAGGTGGTATTAATGTTATATGGCCAGTGTGGTCAGTGGTAATGTAATAGTGGTCTCTGTGTAGAGGTGGTATTAATGTTATATGGTCAGTGTGCTCAGTGGTGATGTAATAGTGGTCTCTGTGTAGAGTGGTATTAATATTATATGGCCAGTATGGTCAGTGGTGATGTAATAGTGGTCTCTGTGTAGAGGTGGTATTAATGTTATATGGTCAGTGTGGTCAGTGGTGATGTAATAGTGGTCTCTGTGTAGAGGTGGTATTAATGTTATATGGTCAGTGGTAATGTAATAGTGGTCTCTGTGTAGAGGTGGTATTAATGTTATATGGTCAGTGTGCTCAGTGGTGATGTAATAGTGGTCTCTGTGTAGAGGTGGTATTAATATTATATGGTCAGTATGGTCAGTGGTGATGTAATAGTGGTCTCTGTGTAGAGGTGGTATTAATATTATATGGTCAGTGTGGTCAGTGCTGATGTAATAGTGGTCTCTGTGTAGAGGTGGTATTAATGTTATATGGTCAGTGTGGTCAGTGGTGATGTAATAGTGGTCTCTGTGTGGAGGTGGTATTAATATTATATGGCCAGTATGGTCAGTGGTGATGTAATAGTGGTCTCTGTGTAGAGGTGGTATTAATATTATATGGTCAGTGTGGTCAGTGGTGATGTAATAGTGGTCTCTGTGTAGAGGTGGTATTAATGTTATATGGTCAGTGTGGTCAGTGGTGATGTAATAATGGTCTCTGTGTAGAGGTGGTATTAATGTTATATGGTCAGTGTGGTCAGTGGTGATGTAATAGTGGTCTCTGTGCAGAGTGGTATTAATATTATATGGTCAGTGTGGTCAGTGGTGATGTAATAATGGTCTCTGTGTAGAGGTGGTATTAATATTATATGGTCAGTATGGTCAGTGGTGATGTAATAGTGGTCTCTGTGCAGAGGTGGTATTAATATTATATGGTCAGTATGGTCAGTGGTGATGTAATAGTGGTCTCTGTGCAGAGGTGGTATTAATATTATATGGTCAGTGTGGTCAGTGGTGATGTAATAATGGTCTCTGTGTAGAGGTGGTATTAATATTATATGGTCAGTATGGTCAGTGGTGATGTAATAGTGGTCTCTGTGCAGAGGTGGTATTAATATTATATGGTCAGTATGGTCAGTGGTGATGTAATAGTGGTCTCTGTGTAGAGGGGGTATTAATGTTATATGGTCAGTGTGGTCAGTGGTAATGTAATAGTGGTATCTGTGTAGAGGTGGTATTAATGTTATATGGTCAGTGGTAATGTAATAGTGGTCTCTGTGTAGAGGTGATATTAATATTATATGGCCAGTGTGGTCAGTGGTGATGTAATAGTGGTCTCTGTGTAGAGGTGATATTAATATTATATGGCCAGTGTGGTCAGTGGTGATGTAATAGTGGTCTCTGTGTAGAGGTGATATTAATATTATATGGCCAGTATGGTCAGTGGTGATGTAATAGCTGTCTCTGTGTAGAGGTGGTATTAATGTTATATGGTCAGTGTGGTCAGTGGTGATGTAATAGTGGTCTCTGTGTAGAGGTGGTATTAATGTTATATGGTCAGTGTGGTCAGTGGTGATGTAATAGTGGTCTCTGTGTAGAGGTGGTATTAATATTATATGGTCAGTGTGGTCAGTGGTGATGTAATAGTGGTCTCTGTGTAGAGGTGGTATTAATGTTATATGGTCAGTGTGGTCAGTGGTGATGTAATAGTGGTCTCTGTGTAGAGGTGATATTAATATTATATGGCCAGTATGGTCAGTGGTGATGTAATAGTGGTCTCTGTGTAGAGGTGGTATTAATTGTATATGGTCAGTGTGGTCAGTGGTGATGTAATAGTGGTCTCTGTGTAGAGGTGGTATTAATGTTATATGGCCAGTGTGGTCAGTGGTAATGTAATAGTGGTCTCTGTGTAGAGGTGGTATTAATGTTATATGGCCAGTGTGGTCAGTGGTGATGTAATAGTGGTCTCTGTGTAGAGGTGGTATTAATATTATATGGCCAGTGTGGTCAGTGGTAATGTAATAGTGGTCTCTGTGTAGAGGTGGTATTAATGTTATATGGTCAGTGTGGTCAGTGGTGATGTAATAGTGGTCTCTGTGTTGTGGTTTTTATTCAGTAATGGACAGTAATATTCGGGCACAATGTACCATATATACTCGTGTATAAGCAGAGTTTTTCAGCCCGAGTTTTTGGGCTGAAAATTTACCCCCGACTTATACGCGAATCAATAGAAGATAAAATCTTGCACATGGCGCCATCTGACCTAAGGCCGACCTTGCTGCAGAGAATAGGCAGGCTCAGGCACCCAGCGTCTGAGAAGCTATTTATTTAAGTACATTTTACTTGGGTTTTATTTAAATTTATTCCGAAAAATGCAGCTCAGTGGGCCCGAGCCCCGGATGTTTTTTGACCCTAGCAACGCCCCTGTTTAATTGTATTAATTATAGCTACCCGTATATACTCGTGTATAAGCCGACCCGTGTATAAGCCGACCCCCCTACTTTTGCCCCAAAAATCTGGAAAAACCTATTGACTCGTGTATAAGCCGAGGGTGGACCCCAGCACAGGTATACAGCCCTCAACAGTGTGGTATACAGCAGCCCCAGAGGTATATACAGCAGCCCCAGTATTAGTATACAGCATCCCCAGAGGTATATACAGCCCCAGTGGTAGTATACAGCAGCCCCAGAGGTATATAGAGCCCCAGTGGTAGTATACAGCAGCCCCAGAGGTAGTATACAGCAGCCCCAGAGGTATATACAGCCCCAGTGGTAGTATCCAGCAGCCCCAGTGGTAGTATCCAGCAGCCCCAGAGGTATATACAGCCCCAGTGGTAGTATACAGCAGCCCCACATATATATGCCCCAGAGGTATATACAGGCCCCCCCATCTATATACAGGCCCCCCGCCGCAATCCTGTAAAGGAATAGATTAGTATACTTATCCATCCGCTGCAGCTGTCCCGCCGCCATCGCGATTCAGCATCTTCCGACTTCCAGCGTCTTCTTCCGGTTTCTTCCTCGGTCGCACAGGCAATGACGTCATTGCCTGCGACCATCGGAAGAAGACGCGAGACGCTGGAAGTCGGAAGATGCTGAATCGCGATGGCGGCGGGGCAGCTGCAGCGGATGGATAAGTATACTAACCTATTCCTTTACAGGATTGCGGCGGGGGGCTGTATATAGATGGGGGCACTGTATACTGTATACATTGTATACAGTATACAGTGACTCGCGTATAAGCCGAGGGGGGGACTTTTCAGCCCAATTTTTGGGCTGAAAAACTCGGCTTATACGCGAGTATATACGGTATGTTACTTATGACTGTTTGTACATTGGGATTAAAATTAGAGAACAATGTATGATTCCTTGATTGTGTCAGACAGAGTGTAATCTACATTGATGAACATTTGGCGTTTTTTATGTAAGGGGTGCACCGTGCCACTAGAACAGTATACCCAAAATAATCAAAGTTTATCAACTTAAAACCTTTATTTTACACAAAATGTGATGATCATAATTAGAGAACAGCAATGATTGTAGCACAGGGAAAGATTAAGACTAAATGTTTTGAAGGTTAAAACAGTCACCAATCAGTAAGAAGTGTACAGGTCTTTGCTTTGTACAGGCCTTTGTTGTGAATGGCAGCCACAGGACATCACTAGTCTCTCTCTCTGCTCTGGGGGGATTTTGCCCCACTCTTTTTCTGTGATTGTTGTGGGTTTCTTGGCTATAACTTTGTCACCAAGGATTTTCCAGAGGTTTTCTACTGGGTTTAGATGAGGACCTTGAGCGGCCATTTCATTGTTTCAATGTTTTCTGTTTCAAGGAACTGTTTTACCCGTTTTGCTGTGTGATAGGGGGCATTGTCTAAACTGAAAATTGCAGGCTGATTGAATGCTGAACGCAACCACGTGTGTTGAAGAAGGTTCTGATACACACTTGCCTCCACTCTACCATGTAGCTGTATGAGAGGTCCAACCACTACAGCAGACAACATTCCACAAACCATGCCACTTCCTCCACCACATTTCACTGACGTCTTTACACACTTTGGGTTCAGTCTTTCCTCAGTTTGTGGATGAACATAAGGTTTCCCATCAGACTCAAATAAATGAAACTTGCTGTCATCACTAAAATGAACTGTATACCACTTCTCCTCTGTTCACACAACCTGCTGCTCTCCAAAGGTGAGTCTAGCCTTTTCATTCTCTCTGCTAATGAAAGGTTTGGTCACTACAGAGTGGGCTTTCAGTCCTCTTACACTGTACAACACTGTATAATGAGACAGATTCTTACCCTGTTCAGTGCTGAACTGGCGAACTATTCCAGCTGCAGTGTTGAAACAATTACCTATGGTGAGTCTCCGCATTATCCTGTCCTCTCTTGCATTTGTCTTTCGAGGGTGACCAGCCTTCTTGGGGGACTTGAAAGAGTTTATCATGTTGTAAAGATGCAATATTCTAGAAATCACAGACTTGGAACAAGCAACCTCTGTGGCTATGGCTGATAGGGTGATCACTTTGGCTTCATCTGGACATTCTGCTGCTGGAGGGTTTCAGTCACTTTGGAATGGCACCATTTTTGCAAAGTGAGTGCAAACTGGAAAGTTAGGCTGCCAGTTACATAGGGTTTGTCAGATAATTAAGGAAATTAGCACCAGGTGCCAGATTAACTCCAGTAACTGTCAGGTATCTGAAAGTGTTCTCTAATTTTGATCAGTTCTTTTTCATTTATCTCATTTACATTTTTATTTTGTACTTTAGAATATATTCACTTTATGAAATAGGCTTAAAATTTACTCATGTTGGAAAATTTTCACATAGGAGAACACAATGACCTGAACATTAAGGAAATTGTGTGTTGTTCTCTAATTGTGATCGCCAGTGTATGTGAACCTCTGAATTCTAAAGTGTTGCAGAATATATTGGCGCTATATAAATAAAGATTATTATTATCATAGATAGATAGATAAAAAAATACACAAACATTTCCGTCTCACAGACAAAAACTGAGCGAGAAGATTGAAACGGTTATATTTGGTGTAGTCCTCACACTACAGTCTTACATTGGGAGTTGGTGGAACAGCCATGGTTATCCGGGCATTCACGTCATATGTCTCCTGCAGAAATAATAACACATCTGACAAAAGCGATAATAACCTGGAAACATTATATAAATTACTGATGCAATGATATAAGTTCCCTGAGATTCTGGGGTCGATGTTACCATATTACCGTAGTTGATATTTTGGCCCAAAATACGGAAGCTTGCAACCCATACATTCTGTCCATTCAGACTCAGTAAGAGAAAGTGGCTCCAGTTTGACACTTGTCATAATCTTTGAGATATCATATGTTAGCTTGTATGGTGTTTAAATAGGTTTAGCACAATCAGAGTATTCCTGAATATCCAGGTGTCTTCTCCTTTAAGAGCACAGTGTGGTGTAGGTCCGCCCTCTCCTCTGGGAGATGCAGCAGCCATTTCAGTTCAGTGCCAGACAGGATCATGCAGCCATATGTGTTCTCTTGTTACTACAGCCTTTCCTTCTTGTGAACTCCCAACTTCCTTGTCAAATCAATCTGGTGAGAGTCATTATTCTATCTGTATCTATAAAATGAGAATGCGCATAGGGTCTTATCCTCAATAGGAATCAAATCCCATACAGTATGAAAACTGCTCACCTGATTTAGTTGTGAAGCCCACAACTAGCTTGATCGCTCAAACACAGCAGCCGCAGCCGGGACCACACTTCCACAACGTGGGGGTGAAACTCTATCAGGGACCAAGTGTCTTTCGGTCCGCGCCGCTGCTCCAATGAGTATCAAAAAACACTGGAGTGCTTTGAAACAAGATATCTTCAGTGTTATTTTCCAACGCGTTTCGGAGCTAACACCCAGCTCCTTCCTCAGGGAATGATTCCCTGAGGAAGGAGCTGGGTGTCAGCTCCGAAACGCGTTGGAAAATAAAACTGAAGATATCTTGTTTCAAAGCACTCCAGTGTTTTTTGATACTCATTGGAGCAGCGGCGCGGACCGAAAGACACTTGGTCCCTGATAGAGATTATTCTGTGTATGATAGTACTTTAGAACCTGTTAGAATAATACAGCAGTTGTGTACATAGGGATTTTGTGTGTAGAGATATGTGTTTCTCCTCCAGCTTCCATCTTGGAGTACTGTACACTATCAGGGCTGTTTAGATGTGTACTCAGCATTTATTTATGCTTTCTGTACTATACACTGTCATAGCTTTGTGAAGATATGTGTATACACTGCTCATGTATTATCTCTGCTGTGTTTATATAATATGTTTGGCACTGATTTGGTTTAATCTGTATTCTTATAGTTTTACCACTCACATCACATGATTGATGAATCTCACTCATTACATCACATGATTGAATCATCTCATCATTGCTCTCCGTTGAACAAAAAACAATCGACTACAGAACCAACAGTCTGTTTATTTGGGATACAGAGAAGGTTTAGCTGTATGCTGAAACTCATCACATAACGCGAACAAAGGCAGAACACCATACATCAAGGGGTCTCACACTTAATTGAATACATGAAACACCAAGAAAGAGATCATCAAAAACCTACCACCATTTTCGAGTCTGTCCCGTGAGATACACTCATATAGTGTTAACTAGCCCACCATATCTGGTGTCTCTAATAGGCTATTGTTCAGACACTGTGTATTTCACTTATCTATGTGACAGTTTCCCTATTCAAGCTTTTTTAGGCTGCATTCACGCATTGCGTGTTTTGTTGCGCTGTTTTGTGCGTGCGCTTTTTGCCGCGTTTTTCAGCCGCGCAAAAAAGCGCAACAAAATACGCAGGGACTTTCACACACTGCGCTTTCTTTGCCCCAGGAAGCGCAGTGATGTCACAGAGGATAGGAAGAATCCTGCTTCCTCCTCCCCTCTGTGACAGCTGTGACCGCCCAATTAGATTTCGCAGTGTATTAATATACACTGCGAAATCTAAATTAAACAAAGGCAAATGCATGAAAAATAAAAAAGAATGAATACTTCACCTGTCCGACGCCTTTTTCCGATGTCCGGTCTCCGGTGCCAAGTGATGTGTAGTGCTGCCAGGACCTGCGGTGACGTCAGAGGGGCGTTCCCGGCGCTGATTGGGCGCTCGCGGTCATGTGATACATATCACATGACCACAACAGCCAATCAGCGCCGGGAACTCCCCTCTGAAGTCACCACAGGTCCTGGCAGCACTACACATCGCTTGGCGCCGGAGACATCGGAAAAAAAGGCATCGGACAGGTGAAGTATTCATTCTTTTTTGTTTTTCATACACTTGCCTTTCTTTAATTTAGATTTCGCTGTGTATATTAATACACTGTGAAATCTAATGGGGCTGTCACTGCTGTCACAGAGGGGAGGAGGAAGCAGGATTCTTCCTCCCCTCTGTGACATCACAGGGAGAAAACGCAGGAGCAGCTGCATAAAGAATTGACATCTCAATTCTTTACGCAGCTGCATTTTTTCCCAAAAACGCACTGCGTATTTTTGCGCAATGTCTGCACTGCAAAGTGAATTTCACATTTACTTTGCTGGCAGACAAAAGGCACATTGCGTATTTTGAAAAAGCGGGGGAAAATACGCAATGTGTGAACGCAGCCTAAGTGTGCAATTCTTATGTTAAGCAGCCTCCCCCTCCATTTTGGAAGGCTGTGAGTGGCTGCTTCAACAGTATTTTGCACCCATCTCAATGATGGAGGTTACCTGCTCCCTATGAGTGCAATTGGTATTACATTTGGCTCCACTGTGGTAAGTATTTTATTATTCCCTTTTTGGTGTTTTATTTAATCAGTTTAGGGACTTGCAAGTGTGAGGACCCTTAAAGTATGAGTTACAAGCTTCCGTATTTTGGGTTAAAATATCAACTAATATTTCACATTTTATACATTGCTGCTGTGTGTAGTGGAGCCTTCTGACTTTAGGTGGTGGTACATTGATGAGTTTGTTCTGTGAGATACACTCATATAGTGTTAACTAGCCTGCCCTACCTGGCATCACTAATAGGCTATTATTCAGACACTGTGTGTTTCACTTATCTATGTGACAGACTCCCTATGCAAGCGTTATTAGTGTGTAATTCTTATGCTAAACAGCTGCCCCCTCCATTGTGGAAGGCTGTGTCTGTCTCATCAGCATTCCGCACCTGTGCTGCACCCATCTCTATGATGGGGGTTCCCTGCACCCTGTGTATGCATTTGGTATTAGGTTTGACTCCATAGTGGTAAGGACAATAAATACTTGGTCTGATCAACCAACAAGTAGATAGGTTTGTACACTGACAGACACTTGGCTATGTGAATTCTTTGTCTCTGGGGCATCACTCTTAGGCTACTTTTACATTGCGATTTAGTTAAATACGATGCTGTCTGATGAAAATCGGACAGCATCGGATCCAAACTGATCCCTGCAATCGGATGCCAAATAGGCATCCGATTCCAACATTTTGCAGGATCAGTTTGGTCTCCTGTCACCTCGCTCGCCCTCCTCTCTGCCTCCTGTCATCTCGTTGTTCCCCTGCTGTCCCCCTGTTCTCCCCTTGCTGTCCCCCTGTTTTCCCCTTGCTGTCCCCCTGTTCTCCCCTTGCTGTCCCCCTGTTTTCCCCCTGTTTTCCACCTGTTCTCCCCTCTCCTCTCCTCTTCTCCCCGCTCCTCCTGTCATTCCAACATAAAAATCTTTATTCTCACCTGTCAGCGCTCCCTCGGCGTGTCCATAGAGCTCCCGATCGGTTTTACAGGACCTGCAATGATGTCAGACGCGTCATCGGGTCACATGAGCGGTTACTGCGGTAACTGGTCATGTGACCCGATCTGCTGATCGGGTTGTGACATCATCACAGGTCCTGTTACCGAGCGGAAGCTGATGGAGATGCCGGAGGAGCGCTGGCAGGTGAGAATAAAGATTTTTTATTTTAAACACTTGATTTTAGTTATATTTCCCTTCCGCAATGTATGTATATATGTATATGTATGTATATACATTGCGAAAGTTAAATTAGGCGGCACACAATAGGTTTAGTGTACTGAGCATGTACTGAGCATGCTCCGTACACTAAAATCGGGTCTGAGGAGACATCAGATGTTTCCTCGGACCCTGCTCCATAGGGCCCCATCTTAATAGAATCGGATCGGATCGGATTTGGCATAATTGCCATCCGATTTGCCTCCGATCCGATTCTGTCCGATTTTTTTCAGGAGCCAAAATCGCAGCAGTCTACAATTTTTGCTCCTGCAAAAAATCGGACAGAATTGGATCAGAGGCAAATCGGATGGCAATTATGCCAAATCCGATCCAATCCCCATTGGATAACATGGGGGCTGATTCGGATCCGATGCTGTCCGATTTTCATCAGACAGCATCGGATTTAACTAAATTGCAATGTGAAACCAGCCTTAATTGGACCAACCCAGGCAGATCTGGATATCTCGTGTACCTCACCCCAAATTAGCTCTCCCATTAAAGGGCTTCTAAGACACTGCCAAGAGGAGGAGGGTCTGGAAATGCACGAAAAAGACCCCCATGCTTTATACTTCTTTGTTTTCTCTTTACATCATCTTTATTTGTGCCTGTGTCTTTCTTCCCTACTTTTCACACTTTGTTGAGTTTGGAGGACCCCTCATAGACTGTTTTGCCCGTTGCTTAGTCCATAGTATGTGTATGGTTGTGTGTAGTTCAGTTTATATGATCATAGTTACTTACCCTATACTGGGAATATGGATCATAAATATCATCAGCCGATGTCTGTAAGAAACAATCATAGCAATGTGAAGACAGTAAAAGTTGTGTATAAGGTCTGACAAGTCATATTTTAACAGTATGTCCCCCTGTCATGGGGTCTGACTGACCAAGTGGATTCACCAATGGTCCCAGGCTTTAGCTAATATTTTATTACATTAAAGGGTTCACCAGGCCTAGTGGACAGCCTCATCACAAACAGCAGTCACAGAGGCTTTAAATGCAGTTTTATTAACTTTTCTATTGACTTTATTAGAAAAAATGCAAAAGGTGGAGCTATCTAGGTTTTACCTCTACAATTCGGGAATGAGACTCTATTTGTGTGGAGAAGTCCTAAGCAAAACAAGTCTATGAATAACATATTATACATATGTAATTAGAGCAATACCATGGATGTCAAGAAGAACAAACAAGGCAATACTGGAACAAATCAATCCAGACATGTCACTGGAAGTAAAGATCACCAAGCTACGACTTGTCTACACATCATACGAAGAGAGCAATCACTGGAGAAGGACATCATGATCAGTGTAATAGAAGGAGCAAGACAAAGAGGAAGATCAGCAATCCGATGGCTTGATAGTATCAAGATGATGGTGGAGAAAACCCTGGAGGACCTATCTAGGCTTGGAGAAGAACCTTGTGTGATCCCCAGCTGTAATGTCTGTATAGTCTTATATCCTGTGATCTCCGGCTGTAATGTCTGTATACTCTTATATTCTGTGATCCCCGGCTGTAATGTCTGTATACTCTTATATTCTGTGATCCCCGGCTGTAATGTCTGTATACTCTTATATTCTGTGATCCCCGGCTGTAATGTCTATACTCTTATATCCTGTGATCCCCAGCTGTAATTTCTGTATACTCTTATATTCTGTGATCCCCGGCTGTAATGTCTGTATACTCTTATATTCTGTGATCCCTGGCTATAATGTCTGTATACTCTTATATTCTGTGATCCCCAGCTGTAATGTCTGTATACTCATATTCTGTGATCCCCGGCTGTAATGACTGTATACGCTTATATTCTGTGATCCCCGGCTGTGATGTCTGTATACTGTTATATTATGCAATCCCCGGCTGTATTGTCTGTATACTCTTATATTCTGTGATCCCCGGCTGTAATGTCTGTATACTCTTCTATTCTGTGATCCCTGGCTGTAATGTCTGTATACTCTTATATCCTGTGATCCCCGGCTGTAATGTTTGTATACTCTTATATTCTGTGATCCCGGCTGTAATGTCTGTATACTGTTATATTATGCGATCCCCAGCTGTAATATCTGTATACTCTTTTATTCTGTGATCCCTGGCTGTAATGTTTGTATACTCTTATATTCTGTAATCCCGGCTGTACTGTCTGTATACTCTTATATTCTGTGATCCCCAGCTGTAATGTCTGTATACTCTTATATTCTGTAATTCCCGGCAGTAATGTCTGTATACTCTTCTATTTTGTGATCCCCGGCAGTAATGTCTGTATACTCTTATATTTTGTGATCCCCGGCTGTAATGTCTGTATACTCTTATATTCTGTGATCCCCGGCTGTAATGTCTGTATACTCTTATATTCTGTGATCCCCAGCTGTAATGTCTGTATACTCTTATATTCTGTGATCCCCGGCTGTAATGTCTGTATACTCTTATATTGTGTAAACCCTCTCGGCTGTAATCTCTGTACTCTCTTACTTCCCTCCTGCCAGGAGCTGTGGTATATTCCATTTGTTCCTCCATGGTCGGACATATCCATTACACAGGGGAACATTTCTAAGAATATCTCGGGATAGGAACATTTTTTTTTAACACATCCAATTGTGGAACACAGAGTCAAATTCCCCAATCTTTGACTTACCGATGGTATTTGTGGATTTGATTGTATGGGAATATACTCATCAGGAATCTGTAAGGGCAAAACTGATGAGCAAAAGTATACACTTATCTGGGAAGAAGTTTTATTTCTATAGCAATAAATATAGTATAGTATCTAGCCAAGTCCAGGCAAACTGGTGTGACCAAATTGTTTGACAAGCTCCCTTAGGCACATCCCTACTACATTCCTCCTATCTTCGTCAGCAAAATATTTGCTGACAAATATGTTCCATTCATGGTCTTCTGGCTTTTTTTTAGAGCCAAACCTCCTAGTTCAACCCTCTTCATTCAGATACCCTGCCATTGCCCATGGTTATGGAAATCAATATATGAAAATATCCAAAGTTTTGCCAATGTGCTCATATCCTGTATTCTGTATTGTACTGTATATCTACCATGTATGTATCCCTCTTAGTAGGCCCACTTGCCTTTAAAAGAAATAAGTAGACCCTGAGTATTTTATATAAAGTGTTGCTTACTGCAAGCTATAGAATGTGTTTTGAGAAACAATGAAGGCCATATAGTCTGGGAATGAAGCCAATGTCTAGCATGTTTTGGTAAAAAGGGAAGATGTTCCAAAACACCAGATAATGACGGAGTGTGATGGGTCAATAGCATCAAATGATGAAAAGGTACAGGGATATATAGAAAAAAAACAAAAAGAGCAGCACATGATAACAACAGCACGGGTGCAAAAATCCTCCCTTGCAATCTTAAATCTTGCAAAAAAAAAAGTATATAGATCAAAAAATAGCAGAGGCAGCACTTTAATCTTCAAAAGCTTAGTGGATTTTATTGATTTATACGTTATGAAGATGTTTCAGTACATCAGACTTTTCAAGAGTGGTGGACACTGAAACATCGTGGTAAGTGCATTGGTCACAGACCATATAACTGCTGTGGTGAGTTTTTTTTAACTTATGTCCCTTTTTATATTATTATTAATGTTCACGTCGCCTACTGGATTTAGTTTTCCTCTGTCCTCCACCTTCTCCCTTCTTCTGTCTATCCTTCCTCTCCCCTTCACCATTTGAGCCTGTGTTTTTTTCCCAGTTTCGCACATCTTGCTTCTTCAGGAGCACACCTCACCTCGCTAGTCTATCTTGCACCTTCCTTGGTCCATAGTGTGAGTATATAGTTAGTATTAATGCAGGTAATGATATTACTTTTACTTACTTCATATGGGTCAATCCGTGAATAACTATTATCAACCTCTGTCTGTAAGAAATAATTAAACCATTGGTTAGATGTAATGATGAGCAAATGTTGGGTTTGCAGTGGTAATGGATGTTAAGCATTTTCTTCACTTTTTGCTAGAAAGTTGAGAATCTGCTTAGCAAAAAGGAATCGACAGAAATTAATTTCTTATTACAGGGTTATTATAAAACAAGTGAGGCCAAATTCTTTTAGGTGTCCTCAATGCTGAGAAATACAAGCAGAACATTATAACAGCTGGACGACAACCTCAAACAAACAGCCGATATCATCTGGATCATCCCCAGTGCAGTGATGTAACATAGAGTATGATGGGCCTCTGTGGGACCTGGGCCCCCACCTGCATGTTGGTCAGATGTATGGGCCCTTGAAGTATTCTGGATTCAATAAATACACGTGTCTTTGTCCATCACATAATAATTTCCCCATCCCAGCCCCTTCCTGTAATAAACTCCACCATCCTGGACTCCTTCCATTAATATTATCCCCCATCCTGGGCCCCATTCAGTAATATTGTCCCTGTCCTGGCCCCTTACAGTAAGAATACCCCCCATACTGGGCCCTAACCTTTAACAATGTCCCCTATCCTGGATCATTTCCTGGTATATTATTCCCCATGATCTATGATATGATAATGTCATACTTCTTGGGTCTTCTATTTAATATCACCATCCTGAGCCCCTTCCTGTAATAATGTCCTCCATCCTGGGCCCTGCCAGTGATAATGCCCCCAATCCTGGGCCCCATCCTATAACAATATCCGCTACCTGAGCCTCTTCCTAGTACAATGTCACCCATCCCAAGTATAATGTCCTCCACTCTGGACCTCTTCCTGGAATAATGTTCTCCATCCTGGGCCTCTTCATGGTATAATTTTTTCTTAATCTGCTGCCATTATCCAATACATTTAAGAAAGTAATTGATTCTTCTTACCTTCCACCCTGCTCCCACGACGTGCGGCGTCCTTCTTTTTAGCCGGCGCAGAGGCCAGCAACTGACTTCTGCATACGGCTCAGGCAGCACATGATGGTACTGCCATATACCGCCCATCATGGGCAAGCCGATGTCTGCTGCTGGCCTCCGATTGGCGCTGGCATTGTGTACTGCAGTGCAGGGAGCCAGTGGGTCTCGGCTTTGCAATACATTTCGCGTATGCATGTCCATGTGAAACACGCACTGACCCCCTTTCTGCACAGTTTGAAAGCATCTCACTCTGCAGCACGATTTCCACACCTGCCTAAAACTACTGGATCCCCCCACCACTTGACTCACCATTTGCTTGACTATGTCAGAGATATATTTGTCCACTTGTTCCTTGGAGGGGTGATCTGTGCTCAGTTTCTCAACAATCTGTAGAAAAAAGTTATAATGACAGCATGTCAAATGGTCTGTGTCTTTTAATATCGAAGCCAGCCCCGACTTTGCTCATCAGGTGTGATAGAGAAGGGGGTTGGCTTGGATCTATAAATGACAAGTCAGAGAGATCCCTTCCCATGCTGTTCTGCTTTGGTGCTGACACAGAAAGCTCCTGTATCAAGAGCCGGACTGGAAGCAAAGCCAGTCTCTGGAGACAGCTGGAGAGTTATTTCTGTTGTAGCGGTGAAGTTCCCTGCTGTACATCCCTAGGAGTACTTTTGTTGTGTTTTTCCCTATCTGTTTGTCTTTCCTTCCTTGTGTTGTTTTCATTGTAGTGACTAACAAGGGTGAGTGCACGGTCAGCAAGGGCTTAGGTATGTGATGTAGACAGGGGAAAGCCGGTATAGGGATGTTAGGGGAGCACAGGGTTCACCCTCAGGTGGGTGTTAGGAGGTAACCACTGGCCCCCTATCCCTTAAGGTGACTTCACACACAGCAATTTTGCTAGGCAATTTCACTGGCAATTTGCTGGTTGCAGTGAAATCATGGACACGTTGTTGTATTTTGTTGCCGTGTACAAATGTAACAATGTGTCCACGATTTCACTGCAACCAGCAAATTGCAAGTGAAATTGCCTAGCAAAATTGCTGTGTGTGAAGGTACCTTTACACTAGCACCTTCCATTTACATCTTCACTGGTTTTCCCATCTTTGTTGCGCCGCACGCTGGGTGTTCCCTCGTCTGGGTGTGATATTGATTCTAGAGGCCCACCTAAACATTACGCTGTCATTACAAAAGAGGGATCTATTTTAAATGTTTATTTCTGTTAATGTTGATGATTATGGCCAATGAAAACCCAAAGGTCATTATTTCAGAATATTTAAGTAGGGAGGATGAAGGGTTAAAAACTGTGCTGCCGTATTCCACGAGACATCAGAAGGTGAATATAATATTGATTTATCAGTCAACGCCTTTCAGGGCTCCCAGAAACACCCTGACCTGACACATGGCAATATGGTATTGATTTTTGATAATATTCTAATTCACTAGTATATGCGGGCCTTTCATAAAACACATTTGTTAGTGTGAAAAAAAATATGAGGGTTGTATTGCAATATGACTACAGGCTCAGAGTCCAAAGAGCACTAACACCTACCTGTTGATTGACATTTCCAGTCTGGTTTAATATGCACATATTGCAAAATTCCTTGCCATATCTATGATAAAGCTGGTCAGCCACCTGTGGGGAAGAAAAATAGTTTGACATGCTTCTTAACTTTCATGGCGGTGACCTCCTGGGGAAAGACCTGAGACCTCAATGGTTCATGGAAGAGTTGCCAATTTCCTGTGTATTGCTTCTTGTATGGAGGATATATGAAAAAGACATGGAGGGGTATGGCCTGAAACATTGGGGGAAAATAATGGTGGTGCTGTATTTTGTGCACCGCATGTACTGTCCTCACAGGACGATATGTCAAAACGTTTCTAAGGATGTTATGGAGGTTGTGTCACCGGAACATCACATTGCCTTCCTCACCGGCCAGTAGGATAACACTCAATTCACATGTCAAATCTTTACAATGCAAAGGGGATATAAACTATACATTTTACCAGCAGATGGTGCTGCACACAACAAATGAGAAAATGCCTGGAAAAATGCATGAAAAGTACATTGGATATAAATGGATTTGACTGAACTGCACATCTAGCACTCAGTAATAATTATAGCGAGGTAGCTAGGGAGTGAGCTGTAGTGCACAGGGCTACTCATGGTCCAGGGGTACTTAACAGTGGCGTAACGTGAGTCTGGTAGGCCCCGGTGCAAAATGTAGACCCCTGTGACCGCGATCATTACGCCCCTGGTACTTAAAGGGGATGCCCGGGCTTTTGCTATAAATCATATATGTATCTAGGCTGCAAAATGTTGACAATTTGCAATATACATACTGTCAACATTTTGCAGGGTTTCCTAGATATCACATATTTGCGGCTGGCAGGGAATATCTGGGGGGCGTATTTCTGGGTATCTCTCCAGACGTCCAGTACAATAGAGCACAGAGCTGGTGCAGCGGTCCTCTCTATACCGCTCCACCGGCTCTATGGTACTGGAGGTCTGGAGAGATCGGGGCCCGCTCCACACAGCAGAGATCCGGGCTGTGGACCCCGGCTTCACAGAACAGGGACTAGGGCGGAGGACCTCATCTCCAATACACAAAGGGAGAGCGGCACACACATGCAGAGGGTCCCTGCTGCACTGACACAGTGTGCCAAATTGCTTTCACAGCAGGGGATTCGGCACCTTGTATCAGTGCACTGGGGATCGCTATGTGCAGAGGGGGTGGGTGGTGACATAGGGGGCTGAGGCTGACAGTAGGAGCCCTGGGGGTGGCTAAGAATACTGTACAATGGAGAGGGGGCGTGCTGTAGGAGCCCTGGGGGCGGCTGGCCATACTGGGAATAGGGAAGGGGGCATGTTAGTGGTAGAGTAGGTGGAAACAACCAGTTTTTACTTACATGCACAAACACGCCCCCTAGATGTTCTACTCCAGCCGCAAACATGTGATATCTAGGAAACCCTGCAAAATGTTGACAGTATGTATATTGCAAATTGTCAACATTTTGCAGCCTAGATACACATATGAATTATTGCAAGAGCCTGGACAACCCCTTTAAATGGACAGACACAGTCTGGACCGGGTCAGTACATTAGAACATATGGATATGTTCAACGTTTATCACCTTCACAGAATCCTCTCCTATGGTTAAATGTCTGGTCATTTATTTCTATTTCGTTATATTTGTATGGCCAACGGCAACTAACCGCGGTGTAGAGCTGATTTCCAAATCAGCAGATGCTAAATTGGCTACAATGATAAATCAGATATGTCATCTTCAGGTTTCAGCACAAAGTATTTAGATTATTATATATTTTTGAGCTGATGAAGCAGGTGTTCTTACTTTGATTATCTCTTGGAAAGGTTGTACAGATTTGACGTCCTTCCTGGGTAGATTTATGACTGGTTGGGTAGAGATTGAATACACTTGGGCTCATAATCGCCTTCACTTAAGAGCTGGGCTCATGAAATACTAATTTTAATATCATAATTATACAGCCATTCTAACATAGTTTTCAAAGTAAGTACACCAGCCTCATCAGGTTGATGAGATCTGATTGCTATTTACATTTTGAAATCTGGTTACAGATCTGCATTGTGCCTGTGACACACATAGTTACCCCAGTGTAACACATTGCCTTCACTGCCATTCATGTAAACCCACCGTCTTAAACTCTGCCACTTCAGTTTCCAAACGCGCTGCGGCATAGATCAGGGTGGGCACATTCTCAGCCAGATTTGGGTCCAGGAGTCTACAGAAAAGTGAAAGAATGTAAAAAACACTGCAAAGTGATAACATCTTCTGCTAAAGTACAGGGTGGGCCATTTATATGGGTGCACCTAAATAAAATGGGAATGATTTGTGATATTATCTTCCTGTTTGTGATACATAAGCATATGGGAGGGGGAAAACTTTTCCAGATGGGTGGTGACCATGGCAGCCATTTTGGATCCAACTTTATTTTTTTTTAATGGGAAGAGGTTCATGTGACACATCAGACTTATTGAGAATTTCACAAGAAAAACAATGGTGTGCTTGGTTTTAACATAACTTTATTCTTTCATGAGTTATTTACAAGTTTATGACCACTTATAAAATGTGTTCAGAGTGCTGCCCATTGTGTGGGATTGTCAATGCAACCCTCTTCTCCCACTCTTGACACACCGATAGCAACACCGCAGAAGAAATGCTGCACAGGCCTCCAGTATCCGTTGTTTCTTCACAGCATAGACAATTGCCTTCAGATGACCTCAAAGATAAAAGGGGGTCAGATTGGGAGACCTTGGTGGCCATTCAACTGGCCCACAATGACCAATCCACTTTCCAGGAAACTGTTCATGTAGGAATGCTCGGACCTGACACCCATAATGTGGGGGTGCACCATCTTGTTGGAAAAACTCAGGGAACGTGCCATCTTCAGTGCATAAAGAATGCAACACATCATCATGTAGCAATTTCACATATCCAGTGACATTGAGGTTTCCATTGATGAAGAATGGCCCCACTATCTTTGTACCCCATATACTACACCATACTCTTAGACTGTGAGCCCTCACGGACAGGGTTCTCTCCCCTCCTGTATCTTTATGACTTGATTGTCCATATATATTGTACTTGTCCTTGTCTGCTCTTTCCATATGTAAAGCGCCATGAAATCTAATGGCACTATATAAATAAATAATAATAATACCATAAATTTTTGTGTTCCAGCAGTCCTCGAGGGATCTATCCACTGTGGGTTAGTGTCAGACCAATAGCGCTGGTTTGGTTTGTTAACTTCACCATTCACAAAAACGTTTGCCTCATCACTGAACATAAAGTTCTGTGTAAACTGAGGATCCTGTTCCAATTTTTGTTTTGCCCATTCTGCAAATTGAGTGCGCCGATCTGAGTCATCCTGGTTGAGATGCTGCAGCAGCTGGATTTTGTAAGGAGCCATTTGTGAGTAGCTAATATCTGCCGAAGGGATGTTCAACTGACGCCACTCTCCAGTGACTGCGGCGAGTGCTACGCTGTGGGCTTCTGCTGAATGAAGCTAGGGCAGCCACTGATGTTTCTTCATTAGTGGCAGTTTTCTTGCGTCCACATTTTGGCTAATACAACACTGAACCTGTTTCACGAAATTTGGCAAGCAGTTTGCTAACTGTAGCATGGGAGATGGGTGGTCTCGTAGGGGGTCTTGCATTGAAATCTGCTGCAATGACCCAGGTACTGCGTTCACCAGACATGAACGCAATTTCTATCCGCTCCTCACATGTTAACCTCTGCGACATGTCAATGGCTGCAAACAAAGAGAAACTTGTAAATAACTCATGAAAGAATAAAGTTACGTTAAAACCAAGCACACCATTGTTTTTCTTGTGAAATTCTCAATAAGTTTGATGTGTCACATGACCCACTTCCCATTGAAAGAAATAAAGTTGGATCCAAAATGGCCAACTTCAAAAAATGCCACCATGGTCATCACCCATCTGGAAAGGTATTCCCCCTCATATATACTAATGTGCCACAAACAGGAAAATGATATCACCAACCATTCCCATTTTATTTAGGTGTATCCATATAAATGGCCCACCCTGTACATTCCTCAACATTGATTTACAACACCAAGAAGGAAAAATTTCAGGAAGTTCAGGAAATCTCAAGATGGTCACATGGTAATGATATGCAAATGATGAACAAACATGATTTTCAAAACATCCCAATTTACTCACTATGAAAGATGAGGCCACATGCAGAAATCCCCTCATTTACAGATTCAGCTACTATCAGTTATGTTATAAACAGTCATCTGAAGAATGTCCTGCAACGCTGAATGAATTGGGCATATCATCAAGATTTTTCACCGGCAGCTCGTATTGCAATTACCGACCAATGACGTCCGAGATGTGCACAATGGAAGACAAATCTTGAGATGCTGCAGCCATGGGAGACAAGTGTGGAGAGGCTGTAGTCATGAGAGACAAGTCTGGAGATACTGTAGCCATAGAGGTCAAGTGTGGAGTGCTGCAGCCATGGGAGACAAGTCCGGAGATGCTTCTGCAATGGGAGACAAGTCTGAAGATTCTGAAGCCATGAGAGACAAGTCTGGAGATACTGCAGCCATAGTGTGGAGTGCTGCAACCATGGTAGACAATCCTGGAGATTCTGCAGCCAGGAGAGTCTGAATAGTATGCATTTATGGGAGACAAGTCTTGAGATTCTACAGTAATAGGAGACAAGACTGGAGATTCTGCAGCCATTAGAGACAAGTCTGGAGATTCTACAGTAATAGGAGACAAGTCTGGAGATTCTACAGTAATAGGAGACAAGTCTGGAGATTCTACAGTAATAGGAGACAAGTCTGGAGATTCTGCAGCCATGAGAGACGAGTCTGGAGATTCTACAGTAATAGGAGACAAGTCTAGAGATTCTGCAGTAATAGGAGACAAGTCTGGAGATTCTACAGGAATAGGAGACAAGTCTGGAGATTCTGCAGCCATGAGAGACAAGTCTGGGGATTCCACAGTAATAGGAGACAAGTCTGGAGATTGTACAGGAATGGGAAACAAGTCTGAAGATTCTACAGTAATAGGAGACAAGTCTGGAGATTCTGCAGCCATGAGAGACAAGTCTGGAGATTCTACAGTAATATGATACAAGTCTGGAGATTCTGCACCCATTAGAGACAAGTCTGGAAATTCTACAGTAATAGGAGACACGTCTGGAGATTCTACAGTAATAGGAGACAAGTCTGGAGATTCTACAGTAATAGGAGACAAGTCTGGAGATTCTGCAGCCATGAGAGACAAGTCTCAAGATTCTACAGTAATAGGAGACAAGTCTGGAGATTCTGCAGCCATGGGAGACAAGTCTGGAGATTCTACAGTAATAGGAGACAAGTCTGGAGATTCTGCAGCCATGAGAGACAAGTCTGGAGATTCTACAGTAATAGGAGTCAAGTCTGGAGATTCTGCAGCCATGAGAGACAAGTCTGGAAATCCTACAGTAATAGGAGACACGTCTGGAGATTCTACAGTAATAGGAGACAAGTCTCAAGATTCTACAGTAATAGGAGACAAGTCTGGAGATTCTGCAGCCATGGGAGACAAGTCTAGAGATTCTGTAGCCATGAGAGACAAGTCTGGAGATTCTGCAGCCATGAGAGACAAGTCTGGAAATTCTACAGTAATAGGAGACAAGTCTGGAGATTCTACAGTAATAGGAGACAAGTCTGGAGATTCTGCAGCCATGGGAGACAAGTTTGGAGATTCTGCAGTTATGAGAGACAAGTCTCAAGATTCTACAGTAATAGGAGACAAGTCTGGAGATTCTGCATCCATGAGAGACAAGTCTAAAGATTCTATAGCCATGGGAGATAAGTCTGGAGATTCTGCAGCCATGGGAGATAAGTCTGGAGATTCTGCAGGAATGAGAGACAAGTCTGCAGATTCTACAGTAATAGGAGACAAGTCTGCAGATTCTGCAGCCATGAAAGACAAGTCGGGAGATTCTGTAGCCAGGGAAGATGAGTCTGGAGATTCTGCAGCCATAAGAGCAAATTTGCGCTATGCATGCGGCTCACAGTAGCATGAGCAACATGAGGCATGGTGTTGTCATATTGAAAAACAGCTCATCATTGTAGTGGTGACATCTAGTTCACTCACCAGCACTAGTCAGGATGAGTAGTGGGACAGAGTTCGGATTAGGCGCGTGACAGCGGCAGGGGGAATCACCCACTTAGGGACATTAGGGGAGCTGTGCCAGACACAGGTTAGTGTCAGGAGGTGTCCCAGCCCCCACTCCCTCTCGCCTAACATCCCGTTGTAACCTCTGTGTTGCACCCTGCCCCGGACATCCTCTAGTCCATGCATGACAACACATGATCGGCACCAGAAAGCCAGGACTTATACCCTATTAAAGGGAACCTGTCACCCAAAATCACCTTCATAACCTGTTAATACCTGTCCCTGCAGCTTTACACTACTATATAAGCCATCCCTATCTGATCTATTTTAGTAATCTAGGAGTAGAATAAAGTAGTTAGCAAACTTATAAAATCCATGACAGCGGGCCGTTCCACAAGGCGTTTGTGACGGGTAGGTGGGTCCCCTGTGCCGCGCTACCCCCGCCTTGCCGCTCTAATGGGTATCATTATAGCCTGCAGAGCTCGGGCACAATTTAAATCTCGCGCCCGCAACGTCACCTCTGAGACGCGGTCACGTGACGCCAATATTGCGGCACTTCAGGTCGCCGCAGGTCTCACACAGGCCGACTAAGCACATGCGCAGATTGCCTGCTGAAGTCGGCCTGTGTGAAACCTGCGACGAACGGAAGTGACGCAATACTGGCGTCACATGACCGCGTCTCAGCGGTGACGTTGCGGGCGCGAGATTTAAATTGTGCCCGAGCTCTGCATGCTGTAATGACGCCCATTAGGGCGTAATAGAGTGGCAAGGCGGGGGTAACGTTTGCACAGGGGACCCGCCTACCCATCACAAACGCCTTGTGGAACGCCCCGCTGTCATGGATTTTGTAAGTTTGTTAACTACTTTATTCTACTCCTAGATTACTAAAATAGGTCAGATAGGGATGGCTTATATAGTAGTGTAAGGCTGCAGGGACAGGTATTAACTGGTTAGGAAGGTGATTTTTGGTGACAGGTTCCCTTTAAACACCTTTGTGATGAACATGAATGGAGATTGTGATCCCGGCTTCCCCCCAACCTCAGTGACTGCCTCACAAATTCTTTCCAAGAAAAATGGCTGTTAAAGTTAGAAGGAGGAGAATCAGGAATTCATTTTAATGCTTATGTGTCACAGGGTGGTATAGCGGATAGGGAATCAGGAGGTAAGGTGGTAAGATTGTCAAATGCATTTAGGGGAGCTAGTCTGACCCTTAGACTGGGGTTCCCCAACTCACCCTATTCCCAGAGGTACCCCAGAAGGCAGAGATGTCTGGCTTGCCACCCTAGCCCTTCGTTCTGGATCAGCCCTAGGCTAAGAGCCCCTTCCTCCACCCACAGACCAGGAAAACCCAGCAGCTTCAATGGAAGGAATTGGCAGTGTGGAGCCTCTGCGGTCTGGTCACCACAGAGGTACTGTACCTAAGCCATAAGTGTGGCATCCCACTCCCAGGTAAGGAGGGGACACAAATCTGAGACACACGAACACCTGCACCCAACACCCACCCTAACCTCAGGCCAGGGTATCTTGGGTGGATCCTATTGAGGAAGGGCCCCATCTTCTGGATGGGGGAGGGAGTAGGTAGAGGGGGTGGGAGAAGAAGGTAGAAAAGCAGAGAGGAAGAGGAGGAGTTAGTGAGTTGGAGAGAGGAAAAGCTAGAAGATGGAGCTCTAGGGGAGGCTCACGCCAGGGGAGGAGTGGGACCAGAGAGAAGGTCGCCACGGAACCCTGGCTGGAGGGACCCCGTTCCAGCAATCACCCTGGAGGGCATTGCGGGTGGAGCTAGATTGCAAGAGGGGACCGTCCCTGATCTAGCAACATACTTCATGTTGGAGCTAGGAAGCCGGAGGATGCTGCACCTATACGGGCAGTGGCTACTGACCGTGCATACTCTGCGAAACGGTGGCTAGACCTAGGGTCAGGGGACAGATAACCTGTCGCCCGACAAGGCCCGCAGTCACCGGCTTGGGACACTGTGCACGAAGATACAGGGCAGGAGAGGCGAGTAGCCAACGTGGAGAGTTAACAAGGAGAGGCTTATGACAGGGTGTCTCAGAGGAGTGGACCCGTGTTGTCTGGGAGTTGGCTGGATCACAGACCCGGAGGACATGGTGCCCCTGCTAGGCTGGACTGCTGAACTGAACTGTGAGTGAACGCTTGAGAACTGCAATCCCAGTGTCCTGTTATTCTGCGCGCCCTCACTGCCGCCTGCTGCACCCTGACCATCATCGTCTCCATAAACTATTACACCATCCCTGGGGCCCTGCTCCACCTGTGGGGAGCGATACCATCCCGGCTGCTGCACCATCTGCCCCAGAGGTCTAATTCAGCAGCATCGGCCATCCCTGGCGGAGAAGCACAGGTGGCATCACGAAAAGACTACTAAACTCTCCTGTAAATAACCCCTTCACTGCACCTCCAGGGCCATAGTGCTGGGACAAAGCCACCGTGACCTCCCAGAAAGCCAGCCGGCCCGGCTACTGAGTACTTTCCCCCCCTCGGCCTTTACGGGTGCTGCATTCGGTGTCACGAACAGGATCTGGACCCCCGCTAAAACCGAGTCCCATGCGCCCAAAGACTGTGTGCAAAGAGTGTATTGAAAAGGACTTATGTAATGGCAACAATGATATACTGATGCCATGTGCTGGCCGAAGGGAGTGCAACCTTCCATAGTGGGTCAGATCAGTCAAGAGTGCGAAAATCTGTGCCCACCCATTACAGTGACTGCAACCACAAGAGATTTGCCAATAAATCCAACCGTTCCGCCCCCTGATGTGACTGATGATGCAGAGAGCGGGAAACACCCACGAAGGGGTGGAGGAGAAAGAGGAAGTGCTGCAGAGAGCAGTGCGGAGTTGCATGAGCCCCATGGCAGGCAGCGGAAGAGAAACGCCATCTTGGGCGCCATCTTAGCCCAACGGTGAAAAGGCGGGAAAGTTCTTTTAGGGACGAACAAAGTCCAAATTGTAGACAATAAAGTCATTTTCAAGCACATTATACCCGTTGGGTAACGGGCCTGCTCGTATCCTGTTCGTGACGCCATTTTCTGACTCACCGTGGCCTGGACTCCGGTTTAGACAGGCTGTGCTTCCTTCCTCCTTGTCACGGGTGGACCGCGCCTGCCGGTAGTGGGGCCCGGTGTACTGCAGATCAAAAGTGAAGACGTCTTGGTGGAACAGATTAAAGGGGTTTTTTAATTTATTCGTGACGCCACCTATGAGTAGTTTTGGTAAGGACTACCGACGCTGCGGAACCTCCGGGGGATGGACAGCAGCAAGATGTTACGCTCCCCACAGGCTGAGCGGTGATCCCCGGAGGCTGGAGCTGCTCAAGATGTTGTGCGGCAGCTGCGGTTACCTTGTAGTGCGGACGGACAGTTTATAAGGAAGCACGGACACAGAAAGTCTCTGCAACGGGTCTTTACTGTAACCAGCAGGCAGTACATGGTATACAGTTTACGGGTAGTGGACCGGGTGGACTCAGCAGTGATGGTGTCCCTTAGAAATCCGCAGTGTTTCTCCATTCTAACTAAGTAGTTGCCAGTGTCGCCCAGGAATACCAGATCAGGTACGGGGAGGCTGCTTCAATGCCCTATCCATGATGTACGTTCTGGATGTTTTGGGGAGCCTTGGATCCCTCAGTGGGTACACCGCTGGTTAGACGACTGGAAGTTGGCTGGTGGTGGGGTGCTCCTGTGAAGCTGTTCCTCCACGCTTCTGGTTCGCGTAGCAGAGGTGAACTGCTGCCAGCTTCGGTACCAGTGAACCGGCTGTGAAGTTGTGGGCACGGGAGTCTTTTGGGAGCCCGTGGTTACGATGCCCAATCCCAGTAGTTAAGGCCTCAGGTGCTGACACCCGAACGGTGACGGCCCGGGGGCTGCACGGGGTGCAGAGCCCCCGCTCCTCTCCGAGTTCTAGACTGCTCAGGTCAAGCTCTAGATCCCTTCTCCAACTGTTCTAGACTAAGGGTCTGTTCTCCTACACTTCCCTAACACTCCACCCACCAGGACCTAGGATTGGCCCTCTGTTCTAGGTGATGCATGTAGGGTTGGATTTCTGAGTTAACCAGATCACTGCTGTGTCAGAGAATATTGCGGCTGCATTTATGGCTGCAATACCCTCTTGTGACGCACTCGTTGCGGGGCGCCACACAACCACTCCATAGGCAGCAATCTCCTGGACCCTGTTGTCAATGCAAATCCCTGTATACGAGTTAAAGGGTGTGTTAGGTCCCCTGGCACAGCTCCCCAGTTCACCTCTCCTGGGTCTGCATCCTCTGCTCCTCTACCGATTGGGCATCTGGCATCCAAGCGTGCTGTGTCTCGGAGCCAACGCTAGCAGGGATATTGGATGCCACAGGCAAACAGGATGCCGGGAAGCAGGAAACCGAGATACTGGAAGCCTCAGGCTGACAGGATACCAGGATGCATGTAGCAGAGATATTGGATGCCACAGGCAAACAGGATACCGGGAAGCAGGTAGCAGAGATACTCGAAGCCTCAGGCTGACAGGATAACAGGATGCAGGTAGCAGGGATATTGGATGCCATAGACAAACAGGATACCGGGAAGCAGGAAGCAGAGATACTGGAAGCCAAAGGCTGATACGTTACCAAGAAGCAGCTACACACAACACTAGTTGCTTCTGATTGCTTGGCAAGGTACTCTCTGCTTTTGCCCATAACCTTTTTATATTGCAATTTACAGAGGACAGTTGGTAATGACCGGGATACTCCAGTCAAATTCTGAACATGATATCTACTCATTAGGAAAACCCAGTTGCATAATATGAATCATTTGGATCCAACACAAAATTTCCCACAGAACCTCAAATATCATAGGTCTTTAGTATTTGTCTGCTCATATCAGCTAAAGAGACATTTCAGCCCCCCTAGGCTTTAGGTTGGGTGTGACTATACTCCCTTGAGAAGACCGCTTTATACATTGACGTCTTATTTGTCACATTCCTGACTTTACTGTTGGGCCAAAGTCCTTTAAGCTAAGAGTTTCTAGTTATAAAGAGTTTCCAAGATTCCCCCGGGCATGCGTCATGTGTCTTATTTGCAAAGGACAGAATAATTATAAGTTTTAACTCCTTATATTTTCATTATTGCATTGGAACAGTGGCTCTAATATGTGCGGCCATTAGTATCAGTATGTATGATGTAACACTTTAAGGTAAGTGTTAGTACCGTAATAAGAAACCCTCTAATATTATTCTGATTACTAGTAAGAATGATAGTAACATATAATATTGATATAGCACTAAAAATATATAACTAACTGACTGAGATCTTACAGTATGTTGTTCAGGCTCAGGAGCTTCAACAGGAGGTTCTGTTATAGATTGTATTTGGGGCTCAGGAGCTTCAACAGGAGGTTCTGTTATAGATTGTATTTGGGGGCTCAGGAACTTCAACAGGAAGTTATGTTATAGATTGTATTGGGGGCACAGGAGCTTCAACAGGAAGTTCTGTTATAGATTTTATTTGGGGCTCAGGAGCTTCAACAGGAGGTTCTGTTATAGATTGTATTTGGGGGCTCAGGAGCTTCAACAGGAGCCATAAAACTGCCTTTCTGCTAACCATGTGATGGACCTTGATGTATGGACCCCCATACGCTCAGCCAGACCACGTCTGTGTATCCACTAATTTGGATCTCGGACTGCATTCCCTATCAAACAGAGGCCTCCATGGGCAACATACACCTATCTAACTGAGCTAAAAAGTGGAGTAACACTCCCACTACTGCATACAAGAATCACTTGATGAAGGCTCTTGCATGAGCCGAAACGTTTGATGATTGATGAACTTTCACAAACTCCACAAATAAAAAAACACCAAAAGGATCAACCCTCTCTTGCTTTTTTAAGTAGTCTCCCAGTGATATAGGCTGGAAGTGAGGTCCATGTGTCTCTCCCAATAATATAGGCTGGATGTGAGGTCTGTGTGTCTCCCAGTGATATAGGCTGGAAGTGAGGTCCATGTGTCTCTCCCAATAATATAGGCTGGATGTGAGGTCTTTGGGTCTTCCCCAGTAATATAAGCTGGATGGGAGGTCTGTGTGTCTCTTCCATTAATATAGGATGGATGTGAGGTCTGTATATCTCTCCCAGTAATATAGGCAGGATTTGAGAATTGTGTGTCTCACCCTGTAATATAAGCTGAATGTGAGGTCTGTGTCTCTCCAGTAATATAGGTTGGATGTGAGCTATGTGTGTCTCCCAGTAATATAGGCTGGATGTGAGGTCTGTGTGTATCTCCCAGTGATATAGGCTAGATGTGAGGTCTGTATGTCTCTCCCAGTGATAAAGGCTGGATGTGAGGTATGTGTGTCTCTCCCAGTAATATAGGCTGGATGTGAGCTATGTGTATCTCTCCCAGTGATATAGGCTGAATGTGAGGTCTGTGTGTCTCTCCAGTAATATAGGCTGGATGTGAGGTCTGTGTGTCTCTCCAGTAATATAGGCTGGATGTGAGGTCTGTATGTCTCTCCCAGTGATATAGGCTGGATGTGAGATATGTGTGTCTCTCCCAGTGATATAGGCTGGATGTGAGGTCTGTGTGTCTCTCCCAGTAATATAGGCTGGATGTGAGCTATGTGTGTCTCTCCCAGTGATATAGGCTGGATATGAGCTCTGTGTGTCTCTCCCAGTAATATAGGCTGGATGTGAGGTCTATGTGTCTCTCCAGTAATATAGGCTGGATGTGAGGTCTGTGTGTCTCTCCCAGCTATACAGGCTGAAAGTGAGGTCTGTGTGTGTGGCGCCCCTGTGTCCAGGAGGCCACAAAAGGGAACTGCAGCCAGGCAGGTAGGACACTTGTTGCACAACAACACCTTCACAGCCCACACAACCCACGTGTCAGAAGGAGGTTACATCCAGCCCTGAGATTAGAACTCTATGAGATTGAGGGGTGGTGGATTCAGAGGAGTGGGTTGGGCACACCAGAGGTCAGGTGACTGACAGTATATAGTGAGGGGGAGGAGTGAAGGAAGTTAGTAGGCCGGAGTGAGCCGAGATGCAAAGACCAGAAGCTGAGACAGAAAAACTTACACACGTCCTGCGAGTGCAAGGCTAGGAGCGCAGAATCCGTACTGAGCCAGTGTGAGCCAGAGGGGAGAGAGAGCCCGTCCGACGCTGATGCCACCAGGAGTGTGACAGAACGGAGAGGGACGGTGTAACTTGTGCCCTAGACAGCAGCTAAAGCCACTGACTGCAGGCAGAGAAGTCCCTCCTATGATACTGAAAGGAACAGAGAGAAGGAGCCTGGTAGAGCCTCGTGCTGAGGACTGCTGGAGGCTGGGCTGAGTAGAGTGTCGGCTCTAGAGGGGACCGTAGTTCACCCGGCATTCCCAAACACCGACGGGGGATCACAGCTTCACACTAGGATCCCCAACCCAAAGGACAGGCAGCTCAGTGACAACCAGGAGGGCCCACCAGGGGTCCGAGTCACCGCCATACTGTCCAGTGCACCACACACCACCCGTATAGACGGAGACCATAAACAGCCCGGAAAGGACACTACAGACTGTGTGAGGGGTCACAGAGAGAGAGAGGCCTGGCTGCAGAGCAAAAGGGAACCCGGAGAGGGAGAATGTGCCCGTGTACTGTATCTTGTAAGAACTGCAAATGACCTGTAAAGTGACTGAAAGAACTTGGAGTAAAAGACACAGAAAACCCTGAATTGGCCTCTCTTGTCAGTCTCTATCTGCAGACTATTCCTCCCATACAGGTTGCCAGGGGCGGGCTGGCCCAGGTGGCAGGGGGGCAAGTGCCCCCTGGGCTGGTGGTATAGTCCACATCTAGGGCCGCCCCCTACAGAAACGGGCCGGCCGCGGGCGTCGCTTTGCGGCCGGCACATGACGCTAGACGGGCCGGCCGCGGGAGTGTCTGATCAGGTAAGGGCTGACAGCACCCCCCCCCCCCCGCTTCTCAAGTCAGACCTGACAGCACCCGCCCCCCCCCCCCCCCGCATCTGCCACCCAGGGATGGAGGCTCCAGCCAGCCCCTGCAGGTTGCAGCAGATTCCGACCTACAGAGCTGCAAGCCTGTCAGCACCAGCAAGGGAGAGAGATCCTGTAGCGTCTGCACAGTAAGTGTCCTGGACAATTCCACAACCCTTAACTCTTACTGCCCCGGGGGATATAGTTCTCCCCACTGGAACTACAACATCTCCGCTGCCATTCCATCACCCCCGGAGGTTCTGCAGCAGCGGCGGCCCTCATCACTGGCCGCACCAAGTGGGTGGCGTCACACGTGACATTTTCCCCTGTAAATATCCCCTTTTATTTGCCGAGCCAGGGACACGGTCTGGACCAAGCCACCCATGACTTCCCCAGCACCGTCCGGTCCAGTACCGAGTACCCCCGTCCCGTGGGGCCCGACATGTGTCTCTCCCAGTGATATACAGGACAAGTCTGGCTCAAACCGCAAGCGTAGGTGCCCAGGGAAGGAGGAATAACTATATATAAAGCTTAACCTGGCACTCTACTTAAAAAAGCAAGAGGGGGTTGATCCTTTTGGTGTTTTTTTATTTGTGGAGTTTGTGAAAGTTCATCAATCATCAAACGTTTCGGCTCATGCAAGAGCCTTCATCAAGTGATTCTTGTATGCAGTAGTGGGAGTGTTACTCCACTTTTTAGCTCAGTTAGATAGGTGTATGTTGCCCATGGAGGCCTCTGTTTGATAGGGAATGCAGTCCGAGATCCAAATTAGTGGATACACAGACGTGGTCTGGCTGAGCGTATGGGGGTCCATACATCAAGGTCCATCACATGGTTAGCAGAAAGGCAGTTTTATGGCTCCTGTCCTTGTGTTGAAGTTTTGTGCATCATGCAGTCATGCTGGAGGGCTGGTGGCAGGAGCTCTGTGTGTCTCTCCAGTAATATATTATTAAGTGATCTGGCACACCAAAAAAGAAAAGTACAAGAATGTTGCAATAGAAACTTGTTTTCCTTTATTTGTGATTTCCTCAGATGAGTAATATATGCTTTTTCATCAATATTTGTTTATAATTGTCAAATGTTTCGACCGTAGTCTTCTTCACATGACATGCTGATTATCATACAGAAAAAAAGACAAGAATATAACATTGTGTTAATACACCAAAAAAAGGAATACGTACATACATTTTCTGTTATCACAAAAAAAGGGGGAGGAGTTCCAAAAATTCCCCCCACAATTTTTTTTTTCAAGATACATCTCTCAATAGCAAAATCTACATAAGAATATCTCCATCACAGGAAGAAAATATATTCGAAGAAGAGGACGTTACATCATCCATTGTTGTGGAGGGGAAATTGACATTATATGCAAAATTACAAAGTATACCTTATTGATGTATTGCATTAATGTGCGTTGTTATGGCACAAGTATCATGTGCTCATCTATAATAAAATAATAACAGAATTAGTGATAGATAAAGAAAAGAAGAACAAAAGACCAAAATATTACTAGAGCCAAAAGTCTAAGTTATATTTCAAGTAAGGCTACTAACATTATCAATGTTTATGGTGTCGATTATATATAAAATACTATGATTAAATGTGAGTGTTATATTCTCAACAGGTCAGCCCCAAAAACACACCTTGGCTGAATACTACAGAAACAAAAGGATTCCGAGAGGCCTGAGGGTGAATTTACGTCCCACTCTCTTTGCAGATAACACCGAATATTGTGATCGCTTCGAAAGCATACTTAATAAATGTTCGTTCGATCTTATTACCCTGACAGTGGATTTTCTACAGACCGAACTGACTAATCTTACAGATAAGATCAAGACCTTGGAAGATCAAATAAGGGACACTGTATCCTCTTCTGAGTACACGAGTATTAAGAATAGAGTTAAGAAAACTATTACGGACTTTAGGAAAACCGTACAAGAACGGAAAAGGAAAAAGTTCTTGAGGGACCAAGAAGATTATGTACAGGGACGTGTATATAGATGGCGAAGCACGGACCCCAATTGGCCAACTAATCGGAATGATTATTTTGGCTCCGGGAGTAGCCTAGAAAGTCTAGGTCTGGGATGCCCACCCATTCCAATCTATCAGCCTCGTTTTTTAGGGGCAAGACGGGGATACAGAGGAGGACGAGGAGGGGGAAGAGGTCGTGGGAGCGGCAGACAACCGGTGCAGCCGCGCCCACAGGTATGGACACTAACCTAATTTACAATATTTCTTCACAATTTATATCACCTAATGATCTTAGATTATTACAAAAAGGTCTTTCATTTTGCCCTACTCCGCACTTTGATACCTTTAGTCTTGATCAAGATCTGAGAAGGTTTTTTCGTAATTTACGTTTAAAAGCTTATTTTGATAGACCGGACAAAGATGAGCCGATATCCTCTTCCAACTCCATCGATACTACCTCTGAAGGCATAACACTTAAAGCACTAGGTATACGTGTTCCAAGTCCGTTTAATCCACCTCAAAAGTTTCATCCTATAGAAACATTTACCAATTTAGTACTACAAGATATTGCGAAGTTGGTGCATGGTATTGAGAGAGGCGAATTCCGTCTCAAAAAGAATTTGACTAGACATGAATCTGAAACTATTCGTCAGTTACAAATGAATAAAAAGATTATAATAAAGCCAGCTAACAAAGGGGGTGCGATCGCGATTATGGACCGCACATACTATATTAATGAAATCTTACAACAGTTGGGAGATAACACAACATATGCTGTCATTTCCAGAGACCCCACATCCTCTATTAGGACTCTCATTCAGCAGAAAGTGGATTCGTATTTACAGGCTTCTGTTATAGATAACAAATTGGCTGAGTATTTAGTCGTCCATAATCCGATCATCCCCGTTTTTTACACACTGCCTAAGGTTCACAAAAACCTTATGCGACCACCTGGCCGCCCGATTGTTGCTTCAACTAATTCTTTGCTTTCGCCATTGGCTATAACCTTAGACAGAATTTTGTCCCCTCTTATACCATGCATTCCTTCATATCTCAAGGATACTTCGGATTTCTTGTCCGTTATTGGTCAGTTGGGTCAGGTACCACCGAATTGCATATTGGCCACTATGGACGTGAACAGTTTGTACACGTCCATAGCACATGACCTAGGTCTTGAAGCCGTGATTTGGTTTCTTGATAAATACACCACCTTCAGCATGATAAAAAAAACAATTTTGTTGTGATCTTTTGACCATTGTATTACACAACAATTTCTTTTTATCTCAGGACCAATTTTACCTACAAAAAAGGGGGACCGCCATGGGTTCTAACATGGCGCCCCCCTACGCCAATATTTTTATGGCATACTTTGAGCACAAATTCATTGAGAGTGACGCGTTGATACAGTCGAGGTCTCTGTTATGGAGACGATATATCGACGACATTTTTTTGATATGGACAGGTACACTTATCGAGTTGGAACCACTTTACTGAAGTTGAACAATTGTATACCTAATTTGACATTTACTTTACACCATCATAGTAGAGAGATTAATTTTTTGGATACGATGATTAAGATCTCGGCAACGGGAATCATCTCTTCAGATCTTTATGTGAAGCCTACCGACAAAAATAAGTGTTCTACACTATACAAGTTGTCATCCGAAACATGTTAAACGAGCACTTCCACATTCTCAACACATGAGACTCAGGAGAATAGTTTCTGACCCTGAAACTAGGCAAGCTAGGCATTTAGAAATGACTAATAAATTCCTAACACGAGGATATCCACCACAGATATCTGTACCACGTCACACACAACCTTAATAGAGAGACCCCCCCATCACCCAGGGTTGCCTTTGTGACCAATTTTCATCCTTTCTCGTACAAGGTTAAACAAATTATTAGAGAACACTGGTTGGTTCTTACCAAATCTTACCCTAATATTATTGAGTTCTCCAATCCTCCACTTATGTGTTTTAAACGTCCTAGGAACCTTAGAGACAGTCTTGTACGGGCCGACATAGGCTCTGACAAGAAATTGTCCAGACAGAGATTCCTTAGCACACCACGGCAAGGTAATTTTCCCTGTCTATCATGTACACAATGTTCCCACATGGTTAAGGGCTCGACTTTCACACACCCGAGATCTGGTAGAACCTTCCCGATTAAGGGATATTATACCTGTGACTCTACGTTTGTCGTTTACATGCTTAAGTGCCCGTGCGGTCTCGGATATGTTGGGGAAACCACCCAGCATATCCGAGACCGCATCAGTAAGCATAAGTCGACCATTAGGTGTCGTAATATGCTGCTACCAGTACCTTTTCATTTTGTGTCAATGGGCCATAGTATTTCACAGCTCAGGTTCCAGATTCTGGAACAAGTACCATTGGCTAGACGGGGGGGGCGATCGTATTAAAAGGTTGAAAGAAAGGGAATCTTATTGGATTCACCGCTTGCAGATGTGGCGCCCCGCAACGAGTGCGTCACAAGAGGGTATTGCAGCCACAAATGCAGCCGCAATATTCTCTGACTCAGCAATGATCCGGTTAACATAGAAATCCAACCCTACATGCATCACCTAGAACAGAGGGCCAATCATAGGTCCTGGGGGGTGGAGTGTTAGGGTAGTGTAGTAGAACAGACACAATAGTCTAGAGCAGAACCTAGAACACTCGAGATAGAACAGAGTCTGAGGACTTGAACTTGGAGAGGAGCGGGGGCTCCGCACCCCGTGCGGGCCCCTGGGCCGTCACCGGTCGGGTGTCAGCACCTGAGGCCTTAACAACCGGGACTGGGCATTATCTACACAGGTTCCCAAAAGACTCCCGTGCCCACAACTCACAGCCGGTTCACTGGTACCGAAGCTGGCAGCAGTTCACCTCTGCTACGAGAACCAGAAGCGTGGAAGAGCAGCTTTACAGGAGCACCCCACCACCAGCCAACTTCCAGTCGTCTAACCAGCGGTGTACCCACTGAGGCATCCAAGGCTCCCCAAAACATCCAGAACGTACATCATGGATAGGGCATTGAAGCAGCCTCCCCGTACCCGACCTGGTATTCCTGGGCGACACTGGCGATCAATTAGGTAGAATGGAGGAACACTGCGGATTTCTAAGGGACACCATCACTGCTGAGTCCACCCGGTCTACTACTCAACCACTGTATGCCATGTACTGCCTGCTGGTTACAGTAAAGACCCGTTGCAGAGACTTTCTGTGTCCGTGCTTCCTTAAGAACTGTCCGTTCGCACTACAAAGTAACCGCAGCTGCCGCACAACATCTTAAGCAGCTCCAGCCCCCAGGGGCTCCGCAGCGTCGGTAGCCCTTACCGAATCTACTCATAGGTGGCGTCACGAATAAATTAAAAAACCCTTTAATCTGTTCCACCAAGACTTCTTCAAACACTTTTGATCTGCACTACACCGGGCCCCACTACCGGCAGGCGCGGTCCACCCGTGACAAAGAGGAAGGAAGCATCGCCTGTCTAAACTGGAGTCCCGGCCACGGTGAGTCAGAAAATGGCGTCACGAACAGGATACGAGCAGGCCCGTTACCCAACGGGTATAATGTGCTTAAACTGGACTTTATTGTCTACAATTTGGACTTTGTTCGTCCCTAAAAGAACTTTCCCGCCTTTTCACCATTGGGCCAAGATGGAGCCCAAGATGGCGTTCCCGCCACAAGAATCCGCCACGTGCAAGCCCAGGAGTGAGTCAACCCCCCCTCATCGTGGGAGGGCTAAAGACAAAAGGTGCCAAACTCTTTGTCCGCCCTGATTGCTCGAATCAACCATGGGGGCGGACCCCAAAGACTTTTCCCACCATTGGACTACAAAAGCCCAGAGGAAATGGGAGTGTCACAGACCTTCTTCACCAGCTCTACTAGAACGCTTACCGGTTGAACGGGTGTGGTTTCCCTCCGATGAAGAGAATGGCCAGTACGAGACTCCAAGACCTGATGCGGGAGGTCGAGGCGGAGGCCAGAGCAGCCCTAGGCCAACCGGGTCCGGATCCTGCCCTTACCATAGACGGCAGCCCCGACTTCTGGCTAGAGGCTCTACAAGACCTCCGGGTGCGGTTACTAGAGACTGTGGAATGGACGATTCACAGCTGGAGCGCAACCCTAGGCAGACGGCTACACCATGCGATGCAGCAGAGCCGATCGGGTACAGCTTCTCCAAGCCCAGACGACATCGCCTGCTTTTCAACCGCCTCACCGTCGCCCACCACCTGTCCTGCTTCGTCACCGGAGCCCATAGACTGCATCATTCCTGTGAGGACCACAGCACGACCCGTTCCAGCGGATAACCCCGCAGCCGACCCCGTTCCAGAGCCGGAGCTTCCAATATGCTCCCACGAAGAAGCCGACCTATACCTGGTTCCACCTGCGGAACCCGCGACTAGTTTCCACACTACTGAGACTGTCGCCCGTTTCTCCCCTGAACCGGAGGCCTCCTCTGCGAATACAGAGGCCTACCTGGTGACCGGGATCGAAACACCACTTCCCGCTGCTACAGAAGAAGAGGCAGGCAGCCTGGAAGTCCTGCACAACGACCCCGAGGAGAACTTTGCAGCACAGCCACCCACAGACCCAGAGGATTTCATCCCATCGTCTTCGTCAGCCGAGCAGCCCAACGTAGTCATCGAAGGAGAGGTCGAGGAGGATGACGACGAGACCTACAGTCCAGCTGAGGATCCCTACACCGGGTTCGCCTGGGGAGACACCAAGAATCCTTCTGCCGGGCGATCAGCTCGGGTGCACTGGTCGGGTGCTGCCGCAACACCATCTTCTCCGGTTCCGTTGAACCGGGCTCCACTCCAGACTGCCCACCAAGCTCGAGCGGTTCAACAACCAGCACGCCATAGTGACTTTATCCACACGCCGCACCACTCCGACGAAGAGGTACGTCGTGTCCGGAGAGACGAGTGGCACACTCGACTGCAAGCCAACATGCAGGCTCGCGCCGAGGCCCGCCGCCAATCTCCATTACCTGAACAATTCCGTAAAACCGGGCGGGTAAGCACCTTTAACTTGTCCACCGGGTGGGGATTGGTAAGGGAGGAGGGTGTGAGTACCGAAGTATTTGTGGGGCGTCGTGATGTGGAATCGCACCTACCGCGAGGACATCCAAACCGAGACTTGTATAGAGGGGACATAGTAACCTATGAGCGACATATATGCTGTGACGGGTGGTTCGCTATACGAGTCCGGAACACTGCCCTCCATAAGTGACTGTTGTTGTTTGAACTTCTCTACCAAAGAGACTTCTTCCTGTTTGCGAAGTAACACCGCGACTTGGCGGCTACAGCCTGAACTTTTATTCTAAAGACAGCCGACCGCCCGCCGGGCCCGCGCAATGTGTTAGCCTGTTATTTACCTTTTCACTTTTATGCATACAATGACCTGTCATTAATAAAAGTGTATAACCTGTTATAAAATATAAAAACCTCTGTAATGTGAGTAGTGTGACGCTTGGGGACAAGCGTATTCAACCAAGGGGGAGTGTGGCGCCCCGCAACGAGTGCGTCACAAGAGGGTATTGCAGCCACAAATGCAGCCGCAATATTCTCTGACTCAGCAATGATCCGGTTAACATCGAAATCCAACCCTACATGCATCACCTAGAACAGAGGGCCAATCATAGGTCCTGGGGGGTGGAGTGTTAGGGTAGTGTAGTAGAACAGACACAATAGTCTAGAGCAGAACCTAGAACACTCGAGATAGAACAGAGTCTGAGGACTTGAACTTGGAGAGGAGCGGGGGCTCCGCACCCCGTGCGGGCCCCTGGGCCGTCACCGGTCGGGTGTCAGCACCTGAGGCCTTAACAACCGGGACTGGGCATTATCTACACGGGTTCCCAAAAGACTCCCGTGCCCACAACTCACAGCCGGTTCACTGGTACCGAAGCTGGCAGCAGTTCACCTCTGCTACGCGAACCAGAAGCGTGGAGGAGCAGCTTTACAGGAGCGCCCCACCACCAGCCAACTTCCAGTCGTCTAACCAGCGGTGTACCCACTGAGGGATCCAAGGCTCCCCAAAACATCCAGAACGTACATCATGGATAGGGCATTGAAGCAGCCTCCCCGTACCCGACCTGGTATTCCTGGGCGACACTGGCGATCAATTAGGTAGAATGGAGGAACACTGCGGATTTCTAAGGGACACCATCACTGCTGAGTCTACCCGGTCCACTACCTGTTAACTGTATACCATGTACTGCCTGCTGGTTACAGTAAAGACCCGTTGCAGAGACTTTCTGTGTCCGTGCTTCCTTATGAACTGTCCGTCCGCACTACAAAGTAACCGCAGCTGCCGCACAACATCTTAAGCAGCTCCAGCCCCCGGGGGCTCCGCAGCGTCGGTAGCCCTTACCGAATCTACTCATAGGTGGCGTCACAAATAAATTAAAAAACCCTTTAATCTGTTCCACCAAGACGTCTTCAAACACTTTTGATCTCCACTACACCGGGCCCCACTACCGGCAGGCGCGGTCCACCCGTGACAAGGAGGAAGGAAGCATCGCCTGTCTAAACCGGAGTCCCGGCCACGGTGAGTCACAGACATTGGAACCTTTAGGCTTGAACAGGGAACATGAAGTGTTTTTCTGATTTTACATGTTTCTCAGATACTAAATATATGTCACCTCTCTACTATGTGATGTATATATCAATTTAATAATCGTATATAAGGTTCTTTATAAGGAATTGTTAACCAGTCTAAGTACAATGTGATATATCCTGTCATAGCCTATCATTGAGGTATTATCATTTATACTGATATTTTTCCTTTTTGCAAAGTTACTATATATTGCCCTGTCAGGTATTTTTATGTAGCTATGACCATTTCCTTCTTCTCATATTTGCTTTTTTCTTTTCTAGGCTTGAGCCCGTATACCTCTTAATCCCACTCTGCAGCCACCGCATTATTCACATGACCGGCGTTCGGATCTTTTATTTACTACTTGTGCGCATGCGCGCTACGCACAGCCGGTGACGTCATGACGTAGGCGCCGCTGGCTTGCGTTTCACCAGGACACGCCTGCGTTCCGGCCAGAGGAAGCAGGAGGAGTGTCCCTCACTTATTTCTCTACATAAGCACACGCAGACATGGCGGCGCACACCTCGCCACACTTATGCATACGCGGACCAGTAAGTACAGGCACCTGCAAGTGTCAGATAAGCGGATCCTTTCGGCCCATTAGTGGCTTTTCATTAAGGAGCTTATGTTTTATTTTGTTCTAGGTTTCTGGCTTTCCTATTACCATTTCATACCAGGTATGCGCCTCAGTAATGTGTGCTGTAGTAAACACTCCATAGTACTGATTACTTATTTAGTCTGTTTTCTTGTATAGCAGTGGCTTTATCCTATTCATAACTTGAGGGGTGTAAGTTGAATCCCCTATCACTACAGGTACATTTTGTTATCCTCTATTGTTCTGCACTCATATGATGTATATACTTTTGCCATATTATACCTGACATTAGGTTACACTTTTTTTCTTTTTTCTTTTTGCCGTAGTATTTTACACATAAAAATGACAATTGAACATGACTGGGTCATTAATTCCTATTTAAGTGCATTGATAACATATATGTTTTGCACCCATTCCTTATCAGAGGGAGGTTGTCTACACATGGCTGAATGATTTTGATAGGAATCCTCCTTTCCTTTGTGTTTTTGGGGCTGACCTGTTGAGAATATAACACTCACATTTAATCATAGTATTTTATATATAATCGACACCATAAACATTGATAATGTTAGTAGCCTTACTTGAAATATAACTTAGACTTTTGGCTCTAGTAATATTTTGGTCTTTTGTTCTTCTTTTCTTTATCTATCACTAATTCTGTTATTATTTTATTATAGATGAGCACATGATACTTGTGCCATAACAACGCACATTAATGCAATACATCAATAAGGTATACTTTGTAATTTTGCATATAATGTCAATTTCCCCTCCACAACAATGGATGATGTAACGTCCTCTTCTTCGAATATATTTTCTTCCTGTGATGGAGATATTCTTATGTAGATTTTGCTATTGAGAGTTGTATCTTGAAAAAAAAAATTTGGGGGGGAATTTTTGGAACTCCTCCCCCTTTTTTTGGGATAACAGAAAATGTATGTACGTATTCCTTTTTTTGGTGTATTAACACAATGTTATATTCTTGTCTTTTTTTCTGTATGATAATCAGCATGTCATGTGAAGAAGACTACGGTCGAAACGTTTGACAATTATAAACAAATATTGATGAAAAAGCATATATTACTCATCTGAGGAAATCACAAATAAAGGAAAACAAGTTTCTATTGCAACATTCTTGTACTTTTCTTTTTTGGTGTGCCAGATCACTTAATAATATTGACTTTCAATTCTGTGCACCCTTAATGGTTGTGAGCCAGCCCTGTTACTTATTCTCCAGTAATATAGGCTGGATGTGAGCTCTGTGTGCCTCTCCCAGTAATATAGGCTGGATGTGAGCTCTGTGCGTCTCTCCCAGTAATATAGACTGGATGTGAGGTCTGTGTGTCTCTACCAGGTAATATAGGCTGGATGTGAGGTCTGTGTGTCTCTCCCACTAATATAGGCTGGATGTGAGCTCTGTGTGCCTCTCCCAGTAATATAGGTTGGATGTGAGCTCTGTGTGTCTCTCCCAGTAATATAGGCTGGATGTGAGGTCTATGTGTCTCTCCCAGTAATATAGACTGGATGTGAGCTCTGTGTCTCTCCAGTAATATCGACTGGATATGAGGTTTGTGTGTCTCTCCCAGTAATATAGACTGGATGAGAGCTCTGTGTGTCTCTCCCAGTAATATATACTGGATGAGAGCTCTGTGTATCTCCCTGTAATATAGGCTGGATGTGAGGTCTGTGTATCTCTTCCAGTAATATAAGCTGGATATAAGGTCTGTGTGTCTCTTTCAGTAATAAAAGCTGGATGTGAGCTCTGAGTGTCTCTCCCAATAATATAGGCTGGATGTGAGGTTTGTGTGTCTCTCCCAGTAATGTAGACAAAAATAACCGAATAGGTACTAAATATCAAAATAGAAAAACTCACCAAAATTGGTCGCTTTTTTTACCCCTTGCATCTAGCAGGTGGCTGCAGATTCCCCCAGGAGGTAGTACATGCGTCTAGACACCGGTACACAGACCCCTGCAACCTATAACATGGGGGCGGTTTGTAGCAACCAGCGACCATCCATGTATGCAGGGAGAGGCTGGTGGTGAATGCAGACACATGGACACCATTAGGCCCCTGCCACACTCAGGTGTTACATAGTGTCTGAGCAGCCTATTGGTGACGCCTCCTATTAGACCGGGCGGGCTGTTCAGCACTGATATATGCAACACAGTGACAGACGCCCCCTAGAGGAAAACAACCTCAACTGCAAAAGATAAAAAGATGCAGGTTGACACTAAGATAAAGATGTAAGGTGTCAGTTGGTATTATGGCGCCAGAATATCGTAAGCTCGTGACCCACCGTCAAGGGCCCTTACACTCACGAGTACCTAGCCACATGTATAACACATGTATAATTTAGCTTTAGACAAAAATAACCGAATAGGTACTAAATATCAAAATAGAAAAACTCACCAAAATTGGTCGCTTTTTTTACCCCTTGCATCTAGCAGGTGGCTGCAGATTCCCCCAGGAGGTAGTACATGCGTCTAGACACCGGTACACAGACCCCTGCAACCTATAACATGGGGGCGGTTTGTAGCAACCAGCGACCATCCATGTATGCAGGGAGAGGCTGGTGGTGAATGCAGACACATGGACACCATTAGGCCCCTGCCACACTCAGGTGTTACATAGTGTCTGAGCAGCCTATTGGTGACGCCTCCTATTAGACCGGGCGGGCTGTTCAGCACTGATATATGCAACACAGTGACAGACGCCCCCTAGAGGAAAACAACCTCAACTGCAAAAGATAAAAAGATGCAGGTTGACACTAAGATAAAGATGTAAGGCGTCACCAATAGGCTGCTCAGACACTATGTAACACCTGAGTGTGGCAGGGGCCTAATGGTGTCCATGTGTCTGCATTCACCACCAGCCTCTCCCTGCATACATGGATGGTCGCTGGTTGCTACAAACCGCCCCATGTTATAGGTTGCAGGGGTCTGTGTACCGGTGTCTAGACGCATGTACTACCTCCTGGGGGAATCTGCAGCCACCTGCTAGATGCAAGGGGTAAAAAAAGCGACCAATTTTGGTGAGTTTTTCTATTTTGATATTTAGTACCTATTCGGTTATTTTTGTCTAAAGCTAAATTATACATGTGTTATACATGTGGCTAGGTACTCGTGAGTGTAAGGGCCCTTGACGGTGGGTCACGAGCTTACGATATTCTGGCGCCATAATACCAACTGACACCTTACATCTTTATCTTAGTGTCAACCTGCATCTTTTTATCTTTTGCAGTTGAGGTTGTTTTCCTCTAGGGGGCGTCTGTCACTGTGTTGCATATATCAGTGCTGAACAGCCCGCCCGGTCTAATAGGAGGCGTCACCAATAGGCTGCTCAGACACTATGTAACACCTGAGTGTGGCAGGGGCCTAATGGTGTCCATGTGTCTGCATTCACCACCAGCCTCTCCCTGCATACATGGATGGTCGCTGGTTGCTACAAACCGCCCCCATGTTATAGGTTGCAGGGGTCTGTGTACCGGTGTCTAGACGCATGTACTACCTCCTGGGGGAATCTGCAGCCACCTGCTAGATGCAAGGGGTAAAAAAAGCGACCAATTTTGGTGAGTTTTTCTATTTTGATATTTAGTACCTATTCGGTTATTTTTGTCTAAAGCTAAATTATACATGTGTTATACATGTGGCTAGGTACTCGTGAGTGTAAGGGCCCTTGACGGTGGGTCACGAGCTTACGATATTCTGGCGCCATAATACCAACTGACACCTTACATCTTTATCTTAGTGTCAACCTGCATCTTTTTATCTTTTGCAGTTGAGGTTGTTTTCCTCTAGGGGGCGTCTGTCACTGTGTTGCATATATCAGTGCTGAACAGCCCGCCGGTCTAATAGGAGGCGTCACCAATAGGCTGCTCAGACACTATGTAACACCTGAGTGTGGCAGGGGCCTAATGGTGTCCATGTGTCTGCATTCACCACCAGCCTCTCCCTGCATACATGGATGGTCGCTGGTTGCTACAAACCGCCCCCATGTTATAGGTTGCAGGGGTCTGTGTACCGGTGTCTAGACGCATGTACTACCTCCTGGGGGAATCTGCAGCCACCTGCTAGATGCAAGGGGTAAAAAAAGCGACCAATTTTGGTGAGTTTCTCTCCCAGTAATGTACCCTGAATATGAGGTCTGGTGTCTCTCCCAGTAATATAGGCTAAATGTGAGCTCTGTATAACTCTCCCAGTAATATAGGCTGGATGTGAGGTCTTTGGGTCTTCCCCAGTAATATAAGCTGGATGGGAGGTCTGTGTGTCTCCTCCATTAATATAGGATGGATGTGAGGTCTATGTGTCTCTCCCAGTAATATAGACTGGATGTGAGCTCTGTGTGTCTCTCCAGTAATATAGGCTGGATGTGAGCTATGTGTGTTTCTCCCAGTAATATAGGCTGGAAGTGAGGTCTCTGTGTCTCTCCCAGTAATATAGGCTGGATGTGAGGTGTGTGTGTCTCTCCCAGTAATGTACCTGGATATGAGGTCTGGTGTCTCCCCCAGCAATGTAGGCTGAATGTGAGCTCTGTATATCTCTCCCAGTAATATAGGCTGGATGTGAGGTCTTTGGGTCTCTCCCAGTAATATAAGCTGTATGTGAGGTCTGTGTGTCTTTACCATTAAAATAGGATGTATGTGAGGTCTCTGTGTCTCTCCCAGTAATATAGTCTGGATGTGAGGTCTGTGTGTCTCCCAGTAATATAGGCTGGATGTGAGGTCTGTGTGTCTCTCCCAGTAATATAGGCTGGATATGAGGTCTGTGTGTCTCCCAGTAATATAGGCTGGATGTGAAGTCTGGGTGTCTCTCCAGTAAAATAGGCTGGATGTGAGCTCTGTGTGACTCCTGGTAACATAGGCTGGATATGAGGTCTGTGTGTAAGAGACTGGTAATAACAGGATCTGCTCTGAGCAACCATGTTGTATCTAAGCCATTTTATACAGACTTTTGCAAACTAACTTTGCACCAATTAAGTGCATTGCCTTATGTTATTTCCCCTGGAGTGAAGACATAAAAAAAGAAAGTTTACAAAGGTTAAATGAAATTGGAAATATGTATTGTGTCAGTTGATAGGTGGTTATATACAGCCATGAATAATAGGTTTATTAAATTGATAACGAAACTATGTTCCCAATTGCTTAAAGTGTTAATACCTCCGTAAATAACGCAGTAACCAGTCATTTGCAACAGTGGCTATGCTTGTGCAAAGTTTTAATAGTAAGGCCAGTTGCAAGTACAAAAACTGGGACCGTACAAATTGGATGGTACATGTCACCAGGGGAGACCGACACTGAGGTCAATTTCAACAGTACATGGAAAAGTATAAAGTGCAGAGTGCAGTGCAATGAGGTAGACAATGTTGCAATCACATTCAAGGACTATTGTGTCGAGCCCACTGGGACGGGGGTACTCGGTATCGGACCGTGTCTGCTTCAGGGGAATGTCACGGGGTCCTGGTCCGGACCATGTAAAATAAAAGGGTGTATTTACAGGGGACAATAGTCTATCGTGACGCCACCCACTATGTGCGGCCAGTGATAGGACCGCCGCTGCTGCAGAACCTCCGGGGATAATGTAATAGCAGCTGAGATGGAATAGTTCCAGTGGGCAGAACTGGGTTCCCCGGGGCAGTGTTGGTAAAGTCTATGATGGGGGTGAATAGTGGAGACAGGTTAAGGAACACACACTCACGTTTTGTAGTTTCCAAAGCTTTACTGCAGATGTTGTAGCAGGTTATAGTCCACGGAGTGTGTATGGGGCCGGGTTTTCCTCCCACCCTGTCCGGGTCATCAGCTTCCTCGTGCTGCGCTGTGTGTGTGTGTGTCCTGGCTGCTACGTCTAGCTGAGTTGCTGGGACTGTCTCACTCTCTCTCTGTTCTGCTGCTGGTACCACTTGGCTAGGCAACTTGAGTCTTCTGTGTAGTGCTGACCCCTCCGTGTTGCTTTGCTCTGGTACTGTGGTAGTCTAGAAACTCCACTACTCCTGGATTCACCGTGCTGTGTGTCAGTCACAGTACCGGATCCGGTGTCCGTTCTGTGCGCTTCTCTGGGGCGAGTAATGATGGCACTCAAGCTCCCAGATATGTCTCTCTGCTTGTAGTTCTCCTTTATCTCAGACCCTAACTAGGCCTGGACGTGTGAGCAGGCTGCAGAGAAGCCTCAAGTATCTCCTTTACACTGCAGACTCTCTCCTCTTCACAGTACTGCCTGTACTGAACTCAACTCTGCTCTTCACAGCACTGCTCCATGCTGCACTTTCTGAGCTACTTCCTGTGGACCTGGAGTATATAAGAGAGCAGGGTGTGCTCCCCCTCCTGGCCCAGAGGTGCTAGTGTAAGTCGGTGTGTTGTGGGGAGGGAACCCGTGTGATGTTACTGTGGCACATTAACCCATGGGATGCCACATTCCCCCTTAGTTAAATACAGTACTCTGGGACTGTGGAAAAACAAGTAAACAACAGTTAATACAATTAATATTTACATAGACTTAAAAGGAAAAAGTACAAAAATCACTAAAGTTTGAAAAAGAGTCCAAAAAGTTCAAAAAGTCAAAAAAATAGTTTTTCCGGGGGTTTAGTCTATTGCCTCCGGGCTGATAAGTATATTCAAAAGAGAGTTCTTACCACAACCAGTCCGTGGTATATATGGTCCATAAATGAATAAGAAAAGTTCAAAGTTCATACAGGATAGTCTCTGTAGGTACTGGGCTTTTTTAATGTTGCAATAACTATGTACATTTGTTTACCGAGTTCAATTTATATTCAACAACATATTTACATTACACATTTAATGACATTTTACTCTCTGTACCTAACTGGTAACTGACCTTGGGTACTACGCTCTTATCTGCGTAAAACAGGTATATTACTTGCATATAGACTTCTAATATCAGTGTGCATGTACCTACGTGTTGTGCTTGGTATTGAGGCAGATGATGATCTGACTGCAGGACTGGCAATTTCGCTAGGACCAGGAATTTGTTCTTCCTCTTCAGATTCTACTTCCAGTTCTTCAAGTCTTGGGTCTTCTTCTGGTAAGGCAGGTTCTGGTAACACGGGATTTGGTAACATGAGTTCTGGTGTTGGTTCCACCATTGAAAGGAATGCAATCATTGGTACTAAAACTACTCCGTGGTAATTTGGCCATGTTTTGGGGAAATCTCCTAGTACCGTGTGGAAAACTTCATCTTCTTTTTCTTCCTTCTCTTGAATAGGTTGGACCTGTATGGGTTCTGTTACTCAAAGTGTCTTCAAGGTTTCAGGACACAATTTTAGCTGATCTCGAGATACGACTGCTGAAGTTCTTCCTTCATCTTTGCTTATCAAACAGGTTTTAACATTGTCTAGGTTAGATGGTAAGACTGTGTATGGGACGGTTTCCCACTGATTTTCCAGTTTGTTTGAACGTCTCTTTCTCTTGAGAACTTGATCACCTTCCTGTAATGGCATTGCTTGAGCATGTTTGTTAAAGGTCTTCTCTTATCTTGCTCTAGCTTGCTGTAGGTTCCTTTCTACACATTCTTGTACTTGTTGATACTGTTTCTGACGTTTGGTATCCCAATCTGATTCTTCTACTTCTGTATCTGGTTTTACAATTCCCATTTCTAGATCAATTGGTAGCTTACCGGGTCTTGCACGCATAAGGTAGGCTGGAGTGCAGTTTGTAGAACTCACGGGAACATGGTTGTATAAGTCTACCAAATCAGGTAATTTATCTGGCCACTGGTTTCTTTCTGACTCTGGTAAGGTCTTCAACAGTTCAATCACAATATGATTAATTTTCTCGCATAAACCATTTGTTTGGGGATGGTACGTTGTTGAGTGGATTTTCTTACAACCGTACATATTGCAGAATTCCTAGAATAATTCTGATTCAAAAGCTGGACCTTGGTCTGCAAGGACTTGTTCTGGGTAACCATGTGGTGTACAGAAATGCGTCTGGAATGCTTTTGCTGCCATCTTTTCTGTTAGATCTTTGACTGGTACTACCACTAAGAAGCGTGAATAATGGTCCACGATGGTTAAGGCATAGACATAGCCTGACCGGCTTGGTGACAACTTGACGTGGTCTAATGCGACTAGCTCAAGTGGCTGCTTGGTTATTATGGACTGAAGTGGAGCTTTCTGTGGATCTTTCCTTCTGAGGTTGCATGCGGCACATGCTCTACACCAACGTTCAATTGACCTTCTCATGCCAACCCAATAGAATCTTTCTCTCAGGATTGCTTCTAACTTCTTCCATCCTAAATGATCTGCGCCGTCATGGTATGCTTCTAAGACCATTTGGATGTCTTACTTGGGCACGATTATCTGCCAGACCAGTTCATGTGTCTTGGGATTGGTGAACCTTCTGCAGAGCTTCCCTTGATTCAAGAACAACTTGCCTCTTTCCTTCCAGAGCTGTATAGTCTCAGCTGGGGCATTCTGATCCGGGTATGCGCCTTGTTGTGTAAGCAGTTCTTTCACTAGCTTCACAGCTGGATCAGTATCTTGGGTCTCAACCCATCCGTAGTGTCTTAACGGGTTCAGATTTACTTTCTGCTCTTTTTGATAGTTGCCGGGTTGATACTTTTGTTCCTTTGAACGATGAAAGAGTTCAATCTCTTCCAACTCTTCCGGTTCCTCTTCCACGTCTCTCAGGTGTGGCATCCGTGACAAGGCATCTGCGTTCCCGTTCTTGCGGCCTGCCCTATATTTGATGACAAAGTTGTAATTAGATAGCCGGGCTATCCATCTCTGCTCCAGAGCACCTAGTTTTGCTGTATCCAGGTGAGTCAACGGGTTGTTATTCGTGTAGATGGTGAATTCTGCACCTGCAAAGTAATATTTAAAACGTTCAGTTACAGCCCAAACTACTGCCAGTAGTTCTAACTTGAAGGAGCTGTAGTTCTCGGGATTTCTTTCTGTAGGCCGGAGCTTCCTGCTTGCAAAGGCAATAACTCTTTCTTTGCCTCCTTGCTTCTGCGACAATACTGCTCCCAGTCCCACGTTTCTGGCATCCGTGTATAGAATGAACAGTTGATGGTAATCAGGGTATGCCAGAATCTCTTCTCCCGTCAGTGCATTTTTCAGCTTGTTGAAGGAGTCTTCCTTCTCGTCACTCCACTGGAAAGGAGGGTTACGGGTTGCAGACCTTCTTGAGTGTCCTACCAGGATGTCTTGCAGAGGAGCTGCTAGCTTCATGAATCCTCTGATAAATCTGCTATAATAGCCGACCAGGCCCAGGAATTGCCTCACTTTTTTCACGTTCGTAGGTCTTGGCCAATCCCTTATCACTGTGACTTTATCAGGATCCGGTGCTACTCCCTCTGATCTCACGACATGTCCCAGGTACTGTACCTTTGGTTTGAGAAGGTGACATTTGGATGGCTTGATTTTCATGCCGTATTTGGATAAGGCTTCGAACACTTCTGCCAGGTCTTGTAGATGTTGCTCATACGTCTTGGAGTAGACTATGACGTCATCTAGGTACAGGAGGACAGTTTCAAAGTTCTTGTGTCCTAGGCAGCTCTCCATCAGGCGTTGAAAGGTCCGGGTGCGTTGCATAGTCCGAACGGCATACAATTGAACTCACAGAGGCCCATCGGCGTAGTAAACGCTGTCTTCTCCTTGTCGGCCTCGGCCACAGGAACCTGCCAGTACCCACTAGTCAGATCAAGGGTGGAAAAGTAGTTAGCAGATTTTAATGCAGCTAATGACTTCTCAATCCTAGGTAATGGGTATGCGTCCTTATGTGTGATGCGATTAATCTGCCGGTAATCTACGCACATTCTCATGGTCCCATCCTTCTTTTTAACTAACACTAGAGGTGCTGCCCAGGGGCTACAACTGTCTCTTATTACCCCTGCAGTTTTCATCTCCTTGAGCATGTCTTTGGTGGTTTGGTAGTGAGCGGGTGGTAATGGTCTATACCTCTCTTTTATAGGCTGGAGGTTACCTGTGGGTATAGTGTGCTCTACCCCTTTAATTTGCCCAAAGTCTAACGGGTGTTTACTGAATATTTGCTCATATTCTTTCACTACCCGGTATACTCCATGCTTGTGACACCAATCCTCCAGCTTCTCTCCTGAGCCATTGTCATCTGCCTGACTTGACGGGTTCAAGGGCTCGACGGCTGTGATGTTATTGTTATCAACCGTGTACAACTTAGCCATGGTAGCATACTTTGGTAATGTGACCTCATCCTCTCCGCAGTTTAATAGGCGTAATGGCACTCTTCCCCTGTGTACCTCAACCACTCCTCTAGCTGTGAGTATGGTAGGTCTGCTGTCTGAGTACACGGGTTCTACCAGGGCCTGATGGTCTCGCCCTTTGATGCCTATTGCGGCTCTACACCAGACCAACATTTCAGTTTTGATAGGTATCACAATGGGTATTGGATCACTTACTCGTACATTGCCGGTCTCACCTCCGGAGATTTCTACCTGTTGCTTCAACATCAGGGCTTTGATCTCTTTGTGCAGAAGCCTCTGTTGTCCAGTTCCGGCAGTCTCGGCGATTTGCTGCAAAACACTTAACACTTCGGAAAAACATTTCTCAATTACATTCATTCCTAGCAGCATCACTGGCTCACGTTCTCGCCGGTTAACATCTATGATTATAACACCCTGGTTCTGCAATTCTACCATCCCAATCTGAATACTCATTTCTCTAAACCCAACTTGTTTTATTAACTGTCCATTACTAGCCCATATATCAAAGTTAAAGTCATCTGGTGCACTAGTAATGTGTGAATCAGCCCAGTACCTTTTATATAGAACATGGAAGATCGATGTTATCTGGGACCCGGTATCCAGCAAGGCACTAAAAAGGATGCCATCCAACACGATAGGGATCACCGGCTGTCCTCCCACAAATCTGTCAAACCAGGCTGAAGGACCTTGATTATTTATTCCTGAGGAGCGGCCCACCTGCCCAGGGAATCGTCGTTTAAAGGACACTCTCGGGCAAGATGACCTGGTTTCTGGCAACGGCGGCAAATGGGCTGTCGATCCGGTTGATAGCGATTGCTGGGTCGTCCTCCTGCTGCTGGGTATCTTCTGGGCCTCATCCACGAGACATCCTCTCTGCTGGTCGCCAACTTGATCTTGGGTGCAGGCTTTGACTCGCAGTTCCCTGATGACCTTGGCCATTGAGATCACGGTGTCTGTCAGGGCATCTAGCTTTTGATTGAGGGCTGGATTAGAAATTAGTTCCCCAGTTTCAGCAGCAGCGGCTGACATTGCAGATGTCGCTGGCGCTGCGGGTTGCTGAGGTGCTGCTGCAGTGTGCGGCACAGAGGTTAATTCTCGGGGCTCTTCCAGCTGCTGCAGACGGATAGCTCTATCCTTCAGTTCAGCAAATGTCATGTCGGGGTTCTGCAGCAGTATCATGCTCAACTGTCCTCTGTGGGAAGGGGAATGGAGGCCCTCTATGAATTGATCCAGTAGGATTTTATCAGCTCCCGGGGCTAAAGCAGGTTCTGCCAGTTTAAGGGCTTTGAGTGCCTCCTGTAGATTCAAGGCAAAGTCTCTGGCACTCTGTATAGGCTTCTGGTGGCATGCAAAGAACCTCATCTTAGCCCGGGTATCAGCAGCAGATTCAAACATTGCTTTCAGTCTGGCTACTAGATGCTCTACAGTGTCCTTATCTGTGTCCAGCCAGGACGCAACCTTACGCTGTGCATTGCCCGTTAACTGTCCCATTATCATTCCTACACGCTGGGCTTCAGTGAGGGGATACATCACATAATATTCTTTTATCTTTAGCATAAAGTCAGTTAGTGTATTAGGCTCACTGGAGTACTGGGGCAGCCACATTGCCCCTGGAGTATACGGCATCAGGAACGGCATGATGGGTGCTGTTCCTTGCGCCTCTGCACCGCCGGGCGCTATCGCTGGGTCCGGCGCTGCAGCTCCACCGACTGCTCCATCGCCGTCTTGTGCATCGGGCGGCGACATCTTGGGCCCCCTTAGTTAATATCCGCCCTCCGTCTTCTGCTTCTGTCCGGATGTCTCTGGGAGGTTCCGCGGTGCAGCAGGGATCTTCTTCCCCGCCGGATGTTATCAGCACCAAGGGAGGAGGCTTGGTTCGCGCCAATGCAAGGTACCGCCCCCTTTCTTTCCCGCGCGCCGCGCACTCCAAAATGGAGGATTCTCAAAAATACAGTTCAGATGGCGCACTTCAAAATCAGTTTTCACGTTAATCACGGCACACGCTGCCCGTTTTAACGGGCACGGAAGATCCTGTTCGTGACGCCAGGTTTGTCAAGCCCATTGGGACGAGGGTACTCGGTACCGGACCATGTCTGCTTCAGGGGAATGTCACAGGGTCCTGGTCCGGACCGTGTCCCGGGCCCTGGCAAATAAAAGGGAGTATTTACAGGGGACAATAGTCTATCGTGACGCCACCCACTGTGTGCAGCCACTAATGGGGCTGCTGCTGCTGCAGAACCTCCGGGGATGATGTAATAGCAGCTGAGATGGAATAGTTCCAGTGGGCAGAACTGGGTTACCCGGGGCAGTGTTGGTAAAGTCTATGATGGGGGTAAATAGTGGAGGCAGGTTAAGGAACACACACTCACGTTTTGTAGTTTCCAAAGCTTTACTGCAGATGTTGTAGCAGGTTACAGTCCACGGAGTCTGTATGGGGCCGGGTTTTCCTCCCACCCTGTCCGGGTCATCAGCTTCCTTGTCCTGCGCTTTGTGTGTGTGTGTGTCCTGGCTGCTGCGTCTAGCTGAGTTGCTGGGACTGTCTCACTCTCTCTCTGTTCTGCTGCTGGTGCCACTTGGCTAGGCAACTTGAGTCTTCTGTGTAGTGCTGACCCCTCCGTGTTGCTTTGCTCTGGTACTGTGGTAGTCTAGAAACTCCACTGCTCCTGGATTCACCGTGCTGTGTGTCAGTCACAGTACCGGATCCGGTGTCCGTTCTGTGCACTTCTCTGGGGCGAGTAATGGTGGCACTCAAGCTCCCAGATATGTCTCTCTGCTTGTAGGTCTCCTTTTCCTCAGACCCTAACTAGGTATGGAAGTGTGAGCAGGCTGCAGAGAAGCCTCAAGTAGCTCCTTTACACTGCAGACTCTCTCCTCTTCACAGTACTGCCTGTACTGAACTCAACTCTGCTCTTCACAGCACTGCTCCGTGCTGCACTTTCTGAGCTACTTCCTGTGGACCTGGAGTATTTAAGAGAGCAGGGTGTGCTCCCCTTCCTGGCCCAGAGGTGCTAGTGTAAGTCAGTGTGTTGTGGGGAGGGAACCCGTGTGATGTTACTGTGACACATTAACCCATGGGGTGCCACAATTGCATATAGGTTGTATGATAAAAAGTAATCACAACGTCCAAGAGTAGCAATACAACAACCTCATTGCCAGAGTAACTCACCCAAGAGAAACTGAAAGTGACCTGCAGTGTCTGGGGTCGCCCAGTAATATAGGTTGGATGTGAGGTCTGTGTGTCTCTCCCAGTAATATAGGCTGGATGTGAGGTCTGTGTGTCTCTCCCAGTAATATAGGCTGGATGTGAGGTCTGTGTGTCTCTCCGAGTAATATAGGCTGGATGTGATGTGAGGTCAGAGTGTCTCTCCCAGTAATATAGGTAGGATGTGAGGTCTGTGTGTCGCCCAGTAATATAGGCTGGATGTGAGGTCTGTGTGTCGCCCAGTAATATAGGCTGGATGTGAGGTCTGTGTGTCGCCCAGTAATATAGGCTGGATGTGAGGTCTGTGTGTCGCCCAGTAATATAGGCTGGATGTGAGGTCTGTGTGTCTCTCCCAGTAATATAGGCTGGATGTGAAGTCTGTGTCTCTCCCAGTAATATAGGCTGGATGTGAGGTCTTTGTGTTTCTCCAGTAATATAGGCTGGATGTGAGAATTATGTGTCTCTCCCAGTAATATAGGCTGGATGTGAGGTCAGAGTGTCTCTCCCAGTAATATAGGTAGAATGTGAGGTCTGTGTGTCGCCCAGTAATATAGGCTGGATGTGAGGTCTGTGTGTCGCCCAGTAATATAGGCTGGATGTGAGGTCTGTGTGTCGCCCAGTAATATAGGCTGGATGTGAGGTCTGTGTGTCGCCCAGTAATATAGGCTGGATGTGAGGTCTGTGTGTCGCCCAGTAATATAGGCTGGATGTGAGGTCTGTGTGTCGCCCAGTAATATAGGCTGGATGTGAGGTCTGTGTGTCTCTCCCAGTAATATAGGCTGGATGTGAAGTCTGTGTCTCTCCCAGTAATATAGGCTGGATGTGAGGTCTTTGTGTTTCTCCAGTAATATAGGCTGGATGTGAGCTCTGTGTGTCTCTCCCAGTAATATAAGCTGGATGTGAGCTCTGTGTGTCTCCCAGTAATATAGGTAGGATGTGAGCTCTGTGTGTCTCTCCCAGTAATATAGACTGGATGTGAGCTCTGTGTGTCTCTCCCAGTAATACAGGCTGGATGTGATGTCTGTGTGTCTCCCAGTAATATAGGTAGGATGTGAGCTCTGTGTGGATTGAGGATACTGCTTTCACTTGCTCAAATATCTGTACAACTTCTATTCTTCAATTATTTCCTCTTCATGTGCTTTCCTCCTTTTCTCTATATTGCTTTCTCTTTCTCCCCTCTGAGACTGTTATTGCTTTCTCTGCCCTCTACACTGAAATCTTCTCCAATTACTTTGAATGGGAGATAAAGTACAGCAGTGACAGCTGCCATCAAACACTGTATGGAGCTGCTGTATTCCACCAAGCTTATATATTGGGAGTACTAGAATAAATTTCACCTGATCGGTGGGGATCCTGAATGTCAGAGTCCCATCGATCTCATCCTGATCACTTATCCTGGGTATAGGTCAGCATTTAATAAGTCCCAGACAACCTTTTTAGTATTGTTGCATTATTTCAGTAAACCTTATCATATTTTATTTCAACCAACCAAACCTTAAAGAGCACCAAGCAGACATCTGTGAGCCATGGGTGGAGCTCTGGGTTCCAGCACACAGTTCAACTCCTACCGTACTAATCTGTTACAAAAACAAAAGGACATAAAGGTCTGTTCACACTTGTGGATTTTCAGCAGTATTGGATCTTATAAGGAGATACATTTTTTATATTTGACAAAACTTGTAAATGTGCAAGAAAATCAACATCTTCCAGTCAATGCCACTCAGAAATATATCTGGTATTTACTTAAGCAAAGTCATCTCCAAAGATCACGTGTTTATTGAAAACTGCAGCAGTATATGGCACCATTTCATGAATCTAATATACTGTGACGGGTGTATTAGGAGCCATGGAAGAGGCTGTTGGGGCCACACGCATAAGATCGCAGTGTCTGGCCAAACAGCCAAAATCCTGAATTGGTGTTCTGTCCCTTTAAGTGATATTTCTCTGCTTAGTGACAGCTGGAGGTCCTAAGGCCCCAGCATGTCTTCTACCTGCCGACTTTTCAGCTGTCTCTATTTATACCCTTTGGCCCTCATGATGCATTGCTGGTGAAAGCATGTTTAGAGGTAGTGTTCCTGGCTTTGCAGTGTATTGTGGATTTCCGGTATAGTTTGCTGTCTTTCTCTTTCGTTCAGCTAAGTATGCCTATCTCTCCCCCTTGTTTGTCTCTTTGGTGTTTTCTTTTAGTTGTTAGCTGGCTAAACCAGTGTTCACCCTGTCTGATCCCTACATTAGCTTTGTTGAAGTACAGACAGGGAAAAGGTATCCTGCTCGGCGACAGTTGCGGACACTGTATAGGGTTGTTAGAGGAGCCAGTTGTCAGCGCTAGTGTTTCTAGGGGTCACCGTCTCCCCTTTGCTCTTAGGCTAAATTCACACGGTGCATTTGTTTGAGGATCCCCTTTTTCAGCTGCAAAACAGATCCGCTCCTTCAAAAAACACATCATCCATTCACACGGTGCCTTTTTGATGCATTTTTTAACAGATCCATTTTTTTTTCAGCACATTCAACTATGGGGGCAATAGAGAAAGAGGATCAGGAAAAACGCACAAGAATTGACATGCTTATTCTTTTTGAGGATCCGCTTTCCACAGAAAACAGATCCTTAAAAAAATGGAGCGTCAGTATGCTGCATTTGGAAATGCATTGACATGGCTGGGAAGCCCAACGTCACTGGATATCACTGCAAGAACGGATCCTCAAAAAACGCACCAAAAAGCAGACAAACATTGCTCCATGTGAACATATCCTTAGCGTCAGGGACTCCTTCAACCCCCTTCCTCCTGCTCTGGGTGTCTCCTTACACCCAGCGTGTCATTTACATAGTAAAACTAATAGCTGTCAATGAATACTATGCAGCAATAAAGCTGTTATATACTCAAGCAAAAACCAGTAGCTTCCATTAATAATATATTTGTATATTGTGACAATACCAGCAAATAGGCAAAACCAAAAACAGGAGAATACTTATTAAACTTAATAAATAGACTTTAAAGATGTATTATTTTTATTAATACCGTATTATACATATTAACATCAGTATCAATCTGAGATAAATAGAATCTTCTAGTTTATTCCATCATTTCCTTATAACATCACTTTCCCTACTTGCCTTATTTATTAGGACATCTAAGGCTGGCTTCATATTGCGGCTGTCAGGGTGAACCAGAAAGCCCCGGACCGGATTTTGGCCCCATAGTGTCTTATGGGGCCGGATGGAGCCAGATGGCAGCTCCCTGACAGCCGGTTTCCATCTCTCCGGGACAATCCGGGAGAATTCAGAATTCTCTCATGGACACAAAAACATTGCTTGCAATGTTTTTGTGTCCGAGAGAATATCTCCTCTAATTGCCTACTCCCGAAATCGCCCTGATCCTCCCGGATCCGGGGCAATCTAGGGCTCCCTAACATGGGAGTCTATGGGGCTGGATTGCACCAGTCCAGGAGGATCCAGGAACAGGACACCTGCGGCTGCACGCCTCTGTTGTTTCAGGACCGCGGCTAGCTCTCCGCCAGCCGCGGTCCTGATTCAGCAGCAGCGGCAGCTGTGTCCGGGTGCACACCGGACCGGAGGGCATATTAGCCCTCCGGTTCTGTGTGCTGATCCAGTCCGGGGCTGTCAGGTTCATCCTGACAGCCACGGATCGAATCTGACCCGCAATGTGAAGCCGGCTTTACAGCTCTGGTGTAACACACAGTGGAATGGAGAATTAATTAATGGGACACATCGGATAATAATCTAAAGTTAAACATTTGTTTTAATTAAATTAAAACTTCCCATACCGGTGAAGGAATCAATTTGCCCCTATTTACACCTGCTTTCCTGTAAGCTCCTAATTTATACAGGAGACTGCAATGTATCCAACTGTTTGGACACACATAGCTTTATAGAAAAAATTTAAAAAAAAACTATACATCACATGATATACAGTGCCTACAAGTAGTATTCAACCCCCTGCAGATTTAGCTGGTTTGATAAGATGCCAATAAGTTAGAGCCTTCAAACTGCAGACGAGAGTAGGATTTATTAACAGAAGCATAAATCTTACAAACCAAAAAGTTATGTTGCTCAGTTGAATTTTTATAAATTATAAACATAAAAGTGTGGGTCAATTATTATTCAACCCCTATGTTTAATATTTTGTGGAATAACCCCTGTTTGCAATTACAGCTAATAATCGTCTTTTATAAGACCTGATCAGGCCGGCACAGGTCTCTGGAGTTATCTTGGCCCACTCCTCCATGCAGATCTTCTCCAAGTTATATAGGTTCTTTGGGTGTCTCATGTGGACTTTAATCTTGAGCTCCTTCCACAAGTTTTCAATTGGGTTAAGGTAAGGAGACTGACTAGGCCACTCCAACACCTTGATTTTTTCCCTCTTGAACCAGGCCTTGGTTTTCTTGGCTGTGTGCTTTGGGTCGTTGTCTTGTTGGAAGATGAACTTACTACCCATCTTAAGATCCTTGATGGAGGAGCGGAGGTTCTTGGCCAAAATCTCCAGGTAGGCTGTGCTATCCATCTTCCCATGGATGTGGACCAGATGGCCAGGCCCCTTGGCTGAGAAACAGCCTCACAGCATGATACTGCCACCACCATGCTTGACAGTAGGGATGGTATTCTTGGGGTCATATGCAGTGCCTTCCAGTCTCCAAACGTCACGTGTGTGGTTGGCACCAAAGATCTCGATCTTGGTCTCATCAGACCATAGAACCTTGAACCAGTCTGTCTCAGAGTCCTCCAAGTGATCATGAGCAAACTGTAGACGAGCCTTGACATGACGCTTTGAAAGTAAAGGAACCTTACGGGCTCGTCTGGAACGGAGACCATTGCGGTGGAGTACGTTACTTATGGTATTGACTGAAACCAATGTCCCCACTGCCATGAGATCTTCCCGGAGCTCCTTCCTTGTTGTCCTTGGGTTAGCCTTGACTCTTCGGACAAGCCTGGCCTCGGCACGGGAGGAAACTTTCAAAGGCTGTCCAGGCCGTGGAAGGCTAACGGTAGTTTCATAAGCCTTCCACTTCCGGATGATGCTCCCAACAGTGGAGACAGGTAGACCCAACTCCTTGGAAAGGGTTTTGTACCCCTTGCCAGCCTTGTGACCCTCCACGATCTTGTCTCTGATGGCCTTGGAATGCTCCTTTGTCTTTCCCATGTTCACCATGTATGAGTGCTGTTCACAAGTTTGGGGAAGGTCTTAAATAGTCAGAAAAGGCTGGCAAAAGAGATAATTAATCCACACATGTGAAGCTCATTGTTATTTGTGCCTGAACTACTTCTTAATACTTTAGGGGGACCAAACAGAATTCTGGTGGTTTGAGGGGTTGAATAATAAATGACCCTCTGAATTAACTTTTAACGCTTTAAAAAAAAAAAAAATACAAACAAAAAAAAATTTTTTGTGGCACTGCATTTCCCACTTCCAGGCTGATCTACAGTCCAAATGTCACAATGCCAAGTTAATTCCGCATGTGTCAACCACCTAAATCTGCAGGGGGTTGAATACTACTTGTAGGCACTGTATATTTAACTGTAGGAAATCGAACAGGGTAATCTGTAATATACATGAACTTTGTAATATACTGCACCTGTATGGTGGTGTCAGTGCCCTCTTCTGGTCCTGGTAGCTCCGCTCCTATATTTCTCTTGATAATGCCCCCTATCTTTTGGAGTTGGCCCATTTTGAAGAGGGATGGCTACTTGATTCATTTACATAGCTAAGCCAGCCTCCTTTTCTGTCAATACGTCAATACATTATCCATAAGGAAGAATGAGCTTAACGTAGCTAATATACTAAGACAACTAACCAGCCCCCTTCTCTGTCATCACATTAGCTATAAGGAGGAATGGGCTTGACATAGCTAATATACTAATAAAACTAGCCAGCCCCATTCTCTGTCATTACATTGATCACCTGGGAGAATGGGCTTGACATAGGTAATATACTAGGACAACCAGCCAGTCCCCTTCTCTGCCTTTGCATTGGCCATGACGGGGAAGAGGCTTCACTTAGCTAATAAGCAAGGCCAGACAGCCAGCCCCCTTCTCTGTTATTACATTGGCCTTAAGGAAGAATGGGCTTAATGTAGCTAATTTACTAAGACAACCAGCCAGCCTCCTTCTCTGTCATTACATTGGCCATATTGGAGAATGGGCTTGACATAGCTACTATTTTAAGAAAACCAGCCAGCCTCCTTCTCTGTCATTACATTGTCCTGCTTTCCGGTGTCAGGACAGCTGTTGGATCGGGATCAGGGCTCTGAAATCAGAACATTGCAGCAAATTTCAATAATGGAGTCATATTCAATATACAAACAAAAAGAATAAACACAGTTTTATGACAATTTCCTCAGATTCTGCACAGCATTATCGTTCCTTCTATAACAGACTGAGGGACTCTTCGGTCATCGCTGGTCATAGGTTCTTGCTTTGATTGTCTTCCCACAGCTCGGGTTTAAATCCAAAATCTACAAACACAGAAGAGAGGCAAAATAACTAATACAATTATTGTAAATACAGCAGCATAGAAGTATCATCGGAGGCATAGGCTGAATTCTGACTTCTCCTGTATGTGAATCTGTGAATTGGTTTTTGGGGGGGAAGAAAACGGTGAAAGGCATCACTGGGGGATCTCAGATTAATGTCATTGAAGTTGATTTGCAATAATCAACTATTTTTTTATTTTTTCAATAATTGTGATTATCCTGCAATCTGTATGCTGAAATGCGTTGACCAATAAATCCCTATCCAGGATTCCTGGCATCTTCTCATTCTTCTACACCAGCGTGGAGTAACCTCTTCCCTGCACATTTATAACATTTATCTTTTGTTTCTCTAAAGGTACCTTTACACGCCGCAACTATCACTGGCAATCAGTATCCACCGTACGTGCGCCTGCACGTTTTTAATGGTTGCTAACGATCGCCGATTCCGCATGTACATGCTGCAATTGCGTAGTCAACTCAAGGTATTGTGGTTCCCCAGAAGTTGAAACAGATCCTGCGGATAACTTCCTGTTGAATACCTTCCCCGCTTTACATGCTGCTATCCACAAAGGAATATGGGCGTACATCTTTAGCACCGCAAGAACATAGGCGTGACAGAGTTGTGTATTCCGTGACGCTAATACGCTGATTGGACAACGCAATAGCGTCATGATTGGCCAGCCTGCGCAGGAAGGCTGGCTAATACATGACGCCATTGCCATTGTGTAGTGTGAATGGTCAGCTCTTTAAATATGGCGCCCTGTGAAGGGACAGCCAATGGTAACAGTAGCCCCCACCAATCATCGCTGATGGGGCGCGATATCCAGCACGCCCCTGTGAAATCACTAGGTGACGCAGATTTCATCCCTATCGCCAGTTTACACGCCAATACCAGGGCAATTCACCATTTGGGTTGCCTCGGATTTTAGAACACATCTCAGAAACCGCAACCGGGAGCAATTGCGAAAAACCTGATCACTTTCCCAAATTACACGCCGCAACTTCGTAGCAATTTCAAGGCAACCGTCACAAAAATCCCAATTGCCAGGCAGTTGCTACACCTCAGTGGCGGCGTGTAAAGGGACCTTTACAGATACAGGAAACTATTGTCACCAGTCAACCCTACAGTGCTGCTCACCATTATTGGCCCCTTCATTTTTTTCCATAGACTGTACTATATCTTCATAAAGAAATGGAAATATAACAAAGTTCTATCCTCAGGATATTTTAATTAGTGTCCAAAGTAATACATCAAATAAAACATTGTTTGTCAACTTATATGTTGCAATTTCAAAGAAGAAACAGAATAAACATCATGTGCAGCAATAAAGCCCCTAATTAATACTTGGTCGCCCCCTTTGGCATTGATGAAACCTCCAGACGTTTCCTGTAGCATCTAGAAGCTTCTTGCTCTTCTCAGCTGTATTTTCTCTTCCTTTGCAGTTTGTTCGAGCTCTTGAATGTTTGCAGGGTTCTTTCTCCCAATGGCAGATTTCAGCTCACCCCAAAGATTTTCACTGGGATTGAGGTCAGGACTCGTTGCTGCCATTGTTAAACAGTTCTTTTTTTCTTTTTCACCCATTCCTGTGTACTTTTGGATGTTGCTTTGGGTCATTGTCTTGCTGGAAGACCCCGGATCTTTAACTCAAACCAAGTTTTCTTACACTGGGTAGGACACTTCACTCTAAAATCTGTTAATAATTCTCTGATTTTATGATTACTGTGATATAGTCAAGGCCTCCTCTACCAGATACAAGAAAGCAACCCACAGCATTATGGATCCTCCACCATGCTTAACTGTTGGTAGAGTGTTCTTTTCATTATAAGTTTCATTGCACCATCTGTAAACAAACTGTTGCTTTGCATTGCCAAAAAGGTCTATTTTTGTTTCATCTGTCCACAGAACATTTTCCCAGAAGGATTGTGGTTTGTCTTCGGTGAAGATTAGTCGTTCCTTTTTATGTCTTTTCTTCAGCAATGGTTCCTTCCTTAGCCTTTAGCCACAAAGCTCTGCTTGGTTTAGTATGTGGCATAAGGTACTTGTTGAAACCATGATCCTAGACTTTTCCAGGTTGGCCTTCAGGTCTTTGAATGTTTGACGTGGTGTTTTTTCCACCATTTGCACCAACCTTCGATGAAATCCCTTGTCATTTTCCTCTTTCCTCCACGTCCAGGGAGGTTCTTGACAGTTCCATACTCGGCAAACCTCTTAATAACATTGTGCACATGGTTGAAATTTGGATATCAAGGTCTTTGAGGATGGCCTTATACCCTTTGGGGGTCTTGTGTTTGCTAATAATAGCAGTTCTGATGTCCTCAGACAGCTCCTTTATCTTCATCATTGTGACAAAGGAACAGGGCCTAACATGAGGCTTTTTAAAACACTGAAGTCATCACTAATTGGATAATTCATGTCACATGGGCACCGATGATATATCTCAGGTGATTCTCATTTGTGATTTACCACAGGCGGGTCAACATGTGTTTCCTTACTAATTTAATGTAAAGATGCCAATACCAGGGTCACAGCAGCTTTAGGTTTTTCTTTTTTTCCCTTCTATTGTTTCATCTTTGTTTATCATTTGCTCTTTTTGTATAAAATGAGTCCCTATTCAAAAAAATGTGATTAATTTTTTTTTCCAGATTTTCCACCACATTATCTGCTAAAACATCATGGTGCCAATAACCATGAGCAGAACTTTATATAATGCATTTGTTCCATATACATATTGCTTGCACTTTTCTCTATATTCTATCATCTATTTTTGTCATCATTGCAGTCTGGTTTTCATAATATGTTCACTTAGATTACAGGCAATGTAATACTCATAATTATTATTATTATTATTATTATTTCTTTGATAGTTATAAGAGATCAATATTATTGATATATTATTGTTATATTTATTACATTTAGTGCCACTAGCTTTATTATATAATGTTTTAGTTCTCAATTTTCTGTTCTATTTTTACATATATTGTGGTCTGATTTTTATATTGTGTTTATTCAATTCATGGTTAACACATTAATATATATTACATGATATACTTATATCTGCTTGAGTGCTGAAATGTGTTTCTATTACATTTCTCTTGCTAACATTGTGTTTCACATATTGCCCTCTAGGATTTAAAAGTACCTTGTAGTAAATTCTGGGGGTCTCCATATATCCCTTAAAAGACGTCTGTCAGCAGGTTTTTGCTACCTCATCTGAGAGCAGCATAATGTAGGCACAGAGACACAGAATCCAAGAATGTATCACATAGATTACCGTATATACTCGTGTATAAGCCGACCCGTGTATAAGCCGACCCCCTACTTTTGCCCCCAAAACCTGGGAAAATCTATTGACTCGTGTATAAGCCGAGGGTGGACCCTAGCACAAGTATACAGCTCCCAGCAGTGTGGTATACACCAGTCCCAGAGGTAGATACAGCAGCCCCAGTGGTAGTATACACGCAGCCCCAGTAGTATATACAGCCCCAGTGGTATATACAGCCCCAGTGGTAGTATAGACGCAGCCCTAGTAGTATATACAGCCCCAGTGGTAGTATTTACAGCCCCAGTGGTAGTATACACGCAGCCCCAGTAGTATATACAGCCCCAGTGGTATATACAGCCCCAGTGGTAGTATAGACGCAGCCCTAGTAGTATATACAGCCCCAGTGGTAGTATATACAGCCCCAGTGGTAGTATACAGGGCCCCAGCAGTATATACAGCCCCAGTGGTTTATACAGCCCCAGTGGTAGTATACAGGGCCCCAGAGGTATATACAGCCCCAGTGGTAGTATATACAGCCCCAGTGGTAGTATACAGGGCCCCAGAGGTATATACAGCCCCAGTGGTAGTATATACAGCCCCAGTGGTAGTATACAGGGCCCCAGAGGTATATACAGCCCCAGTGGTAGTATATACAGCCCCAGTGGTAGTATACAGGGCCCCAGAGGTATATACAGCCCCAGTGGTAGTATACAGGCAGCCCCAGTAATGCAGGGCCCCCCCAGCGTCTCTCCGGTCACCTGTAAAGCAAACTATACTTATCAGTGTCCCGCTGTCCTCGCCCACCGCTGCCGACATCCCGATCCTCCATCTTCATGCGTCTTCTTCCTGTTTCCTGTGCTCGTCGCAGGGAATGAAGTCATTGCCGGCGGCGAGCACATAAACAGGAAGAAGACGCATGAAGATGGAGGATCGCGATGTTGTCAGCGGCGGGCGCGGACAGCGGGACACATAAGTATAGTTTGCTTTACAGGTGACCGGAGAGACGCTGGGGGGGCCCTGCATTACTGGGGATGCGGGGGCTGCTGTATACCGATGTATACATCGGTATGTACCGATGTATACATCGGTATACAGCACTGACTCGCGTATAAGCCGAGGGGGGTACTTTTCAGCCCAATTTTTGGGCTGAAAAACTCGGCTTATACGCGAGTATATACGGTACTGGCTGCAGCCAATCTCACACAATCAAAGCATGTAGTTTTAGCCATGTAGCTGAGCTGGGAGTGCTGCTCCCCACCCATACCAGGCTCTGTATGTACAATGTCTATAGACAAAGAACTTCCCCCGCCCACACCAGGCTCTGTATGTACAATGTCTATAGAAAGAGAGCTGCCCCCTCCCACACCAGGCTCTGTATATACAATGTCTATAGACAGAGAGCTGCCCCCGTCCACACCAGGCTCTGTATGTACAATGTCTATAGACAGAGAGCTGCCCCTGCCCACACAGGGCTCTGTATGTATAATGTCTATAGACAGAGAGCTGCCCCCACCCTCACCAGGCTCTGTATGTACAATGTCTATAGACAGAGAGCTGTCCCCACCCACACCAGGCGCTGTATGTATAATGTCTATAGACCGAAAGCTGCCCCCACCCACACCAGGCTCTGTACATACAATGTCTGTAGACCGAGAGCTGCCACAGCCCACACCAGACTCTGTATGTACAATGTCTATAGACAGAGAATTGCCCCTATCCACACCAGGCTCTGTATGTACAATGTCTATAGACAGAGAGCTGTCCCCACCCACACCAGGCACTGTATGTACAATGTCTATAGACCGAAAGCTGCCCCCACCCACACCAGGCTCTGTATGTACAATGGAAAACCAGAAATCAAGAGATAAACATCTGTATATAAACAATTTATTTTAGTTGAAGATAGACAAGGAAGGGTATACACAAAAAGGGGAGGAAGACAACCCACAAGGGAAGCTCCTGTTGTAAGTACTGTTGTATATAAACATTATTATGACATGTCCAAAATTTAATAAAGTGCAAGTGCTGTTGTATTTTTACTGCATAGGAACTATTGGTTGCTGAAGGTATACATATGGTGTTACCAAAATCACAAACACATCATTTAGTGTCAACACACATAGCTACTAGCATTGTATGTACAATGTCTATAGACCGAGAGCTGTCACAGCCCACACCAGGCTCTGTATGTACAATGTCTATAGACCAAGAGCTGCCCCTGCCCACTCCAGGCTCTCAATAGAGATTGTTCATTCATAGTGAGGTGTCAGTCACAGAAGGAGGCGTGTAAGACTGCCGTGCAGGTAACAATGTAATCCAGTAATGGTAATCACCAGGTGATAAAGCCTTTAGTTTACATAAATAATACCACACAGCCGGATGAGAGAAGCACATTGATTTTTGTTTTTAAAGCCTTGCAGCATGCTGTCCTCAGCTTACATAGCATAAACCTGCTGACAGATTCCCTTTAAGAGTATATTCCCTATATATATCCTTGTCCTTCACTCCTTGTCAAGACTAATGGCCACTTTACACGTCCCAATATCGGCGTCCAACTCCGACAAAAAGTCACGTGGTTCGTGCGTTGGCCCCGATATCGTTTGTGCGTTGTATGGTGTAAATGTCCAATACGATGCACGAACGATGCCAAAACGATATCGGGGATCAAATGAGCCTGCTCTCCAATGGCCCAATATTGGTTGGGCGTTGTGGCAGGATCGTGCTGTTTAAAAGCCCAACAACGATGTGGAGTACAACTTCCCCTATTCACTCCCATGTTAAATGGTCGTTCCTTGGTCGGCCGTACAAGGGGACGTAGACATCGCTGTTGCGTTGGCTGCCGATATCGCGCTGTGTAAAATCTCCTATGCGATCTTGGAATTCTGCCCAGAAAAAGCGCGCTCCCGCGCCGTTGGATCCAATATCGGACCGACGTTGGGACGTGTAAAGTGGCCATAAGAGCTGTTGTTGCTTGAAATGCATGTCTCTATTTCTTTGTATTTTTATTCCCCCTTTGGATTTTTAATGAATCTCCAATAAATGTGATGTTTGAATCTATTTTTTCCTGTTAGGGTACCTTTACATGCGGCAACTTTTCTAGGAATTTCACTTGCAATTTACTGGCTGCAGTGAAATCATGGAGACATTGTTCCATTTGTACACAGCAACAAGATAGAACAATGTGTCCATGATTTCACTGCAACCAGTAAGTTGCCAGTGAAATTCCTAGAAAAGTTGCCACGTGTTAAGGTACCCTTAGGGTTAGTTCTATTCTTTTTCACTATCAATTTGACCTGTATTCATCATTACACATGTTCCCACCGTGTTGTGTCTACAGCTGCTGTGCAGACAAATGCGTCTCCATGGTAACAGAATGCAAACAATCATATTCCTTTTTATCTGGCATCAAAATTCTAATCTTTCGATATTTCTGAATGTATGCAGGTATCATAGAGTAAGATAAATGTCAGAGGATATGATCACAGGAAAGCACTGCCTGTTACCATGACGATAAGAGGCAAATATGGACAAATCCTTTAAAGGGACGTTAACTTCAGAAAATGACCTATTGTTTTAATCTGGTTATATTAATTAATTTAAAGAAAATGATGATTCCAATGCCAGAGCAGACCACAGGAGCGACCCACGCTGAATCTATGGAGAGTGACAGCATAGGAGTAAGTCAGATTTTGCTATTTTTACCCCATCTATGCCCATGATCATGTTTTTAATTAAACCAGACAACCCTTTAAATATACTAAATATCATAGATAATCAGACTATCATCACTATCTGAATTCACATCCTCTTAATCATTCAAGCAATACCTATTGGTGCCAGAATCCAGCACTCACCGTCACTCATTACATGAAAGTCAGGATTTTCCTGTGAAAAAATGAAAATGCCACATTAATTTTTCATGTCCTTTATTAAAGTGGACATGTGAATATTGACCACTTTTTGCTTTTATTTTATTCCCCCTGATTATGCCTTAAAATATTTTAAATCTACTATTCAGTTCCAGAAATATGGACCATTTTATTTAGTGCTAAGTATTATGATAGTTTCCACGGGGCGTGGCTCACAGGATCCTCTGGGGTGTGTCTTTAGTTTTTTCCATATTGTTACATTGTTAGCCATGCCCCTTTGTTAAAGATCATAAAAATTAGCAGTAAAAAAAGCCCTTATCTCCGGAAACATATGGCTGTTTAAATAAAAGATAAAACTGACAGCAGCATTTAAAGTGTAACCGTCATTAAAATTTTTATTTAATAATAATAATGTAGATCAAGTTATTATAATAAACTTTCAAATATACTTCATATATGAAATCTGGAAGAAAACCTTTGAAAATCCTTCTAGAAGATGTCCCCACTAGGCTGTTTCTAAACCTGACATGCTAGTTGTTAGGGAGGTCCGTCTTCAGTTCCATACATGAATACAGCCATATAAGGGGGTTAGTCCTACATAGTGTTCACAGCTGATCAGAGACTCAGGTTACCTCAGGCAGGGACAGTGCTGAGCTTAGGCTGTCAACACACAGCTACTGTGATCCTATCTGACGACTCTGCTGCCTGTTATCAGATAATTACATGGGGCAGAGCCATCAGATGAGATCACAGCTGTGATCTGTGAGTGATGACAGCCTGGAGCTCCCTGTGCCTGAGATAAACTGATCAGCTGTGAACACTGTGTAGGCCCCCACCCTTATATGGCCGTATTCGTGTGTGGAAATGAAGGCGGATTTCCCTAACAATGAGCATATGTCAGATTTAGAAACAGTCTAGTGGGGACATATTCTGGAAGGTTTTACAAAGGTTTTCTTTAAGATTTCTCTGAAGAAGTATATTTAAAAGTGTATTATAATCACTTGCTCTACATTATTATTAAATAAAAATGTAAACGGAGGTTACACTTTATGTGGTTAAACTACAACAATGGGAGTATGCTCTGACCACTGTATTTACAGGCAGATAGTATGAAGCAGGATCAGCTGTTAAGTCGACTTTAAGGTACCGTTACATGCTTCAATGTTGAAATGATCTCACTAATGATCTCATGGGTACGCGGTCGTTAGGACATCGTTTTGACACCGTTAGTGAGCTGGCATACGTGTAGATATCGTGAACGACGCACCAATGATGTAGCGAGCAGCTATCATTCGCACAACCCAGCGAATGATACTTTTTCACTGATGTGAATGGGGCAAGTCGTTCACGACATCATTATCACGGTGTCACACACAACGATGCAGCAGGTTGGCCGATCGAAGATCATTTGATTTGAGAACATGTTCTCAAATCTGCGATTAACAATCCAACAATTTATCATAGTCGTATCGATTTATCATAGTCGTATCGATTTATCATAGTCGTATCTCGGTGTAACACGCAACAATGTACTAACAATGTCGTTTCAACAACTCCAAACCCGTGACGTTTCAGCGATATCGTTCACGATATCGTACCGTGTAATGGGGCCTTTATACATTCCTTATAGACCTATTGCAAAAATATATGTCATAAGTCATTAAGAAGTTAATTAAAGTTGTTGTTCTGCTATTAAATATCACATTTTACCAAATCAGTTTTGAAAGGTGCTTCTGTGTCTGGATATTGCTGCTACAGACTTGTTATGGCGCCCCCTGGTGTTGTTTTAGGGTGGTCACACATGCTCAGTAGATCAGTCTCACCTATACTGTGGGTGGATTAATTGTTGCCAATAACTATCTGATCTCTGAATGCAGCTTCTTCTCCCCAACACTGGACACATTAAGGCGAATGCTACAATGTTGCAGTCACCATTGCAGCCAATCAACTGCCTGAGCGCTGCTATAAGACTGCAGCGGTTAGTAATAGTCTGCAGTGGTCCTGTGGGTTATACAGGAGGAAGCATTGCATAGACTAAAAGGTTGAATATATGTTTTGTTTTTTTAAGTCCATTTTTTTTAATAATATTGGACAATTCCTATAAAAAAATGCACATAATTTAAAAAGAAATTACCATTCTGCTTTCTAATGCAAATCTTCAAATTATCTTCTTCTAATCACAGAAATTCTGACTGTCTACGGGTAAAATTCCCTTAGTAACTAACTGATAATTGCTCCCCCTTGTGGCGGCTAAATGCTGCAGGAATTTGCTCCTTTCCTTCTATGATGGAGTGGAGGAGTGTTGTAGCTTTACTTTAGCATTTTAGAAGGCTTTAGAAGGCCCCTAAGTCTTTTTTAAGACTCACCACATTTCCTGGAGTCTCATCTTCTGCAGACCAAGGCACGCCTTTTGTCTCAGAAGGAGAAGCACTAACGGTGTTGTTGTAAATCTTCTCGGCATCTGGAAAGTGTTCCTGTAAAAGGTCCATATTATGTCAGAAATTTCCTTGACTGTGCCAAATAAAATTTTTTATAACAGATGATAAGCTTTACATAGTCCTGCTTGCTAGATTTCACAGTTAAATCTCATTGAAGTGATGGGAGCTGAGCTTCAGTACTTGAGAACGGCCACTACACAGTGTGTGGCGCTGTGGCTTCTCGCCTATGCACACTGTTTACTTCCGGCAATAGCAGGACCTGCAATCAACTGATTGGTGGAGATGTCCAGGCCTTTCAACCGTCCAGTATATAACGGACAGTCCCTGATTTGGGGAGCTGACTTGCAGTTCCAGATGGTCAGCAGGATTTTCTGAGTCCATTGTATCCTCATCTTAAGGGCACAGATATAGCAGACTGTAATAGTGGTGTGGGGTGGGGGGCTAAAAATGGCAGTCAGGAGAATTGGACAGGCACTATACTGACTAGAAGGAAGGAGCACTGTGGCAGCATTAATGTGCATGGGGGAAGCTGTGGGATATCATACTGAGTGTGAGGGAATGTGTGGGCATTATACTGTGTGGGGGACACTGTGGAGGTATCATACTGTGTAGGAGAACTCTAGGGGCATCACACTATATGGGTGAGGGACTGAGGGGACATCATATTGTGTAGGGGTACTGGGGGAACATCATACTGTGTACGGTACTGTGGGGACATCATACTGTGTCGGTACTGTGGGAACATCAAACTGTGTAGTGGTACTGTGGGGACATCATACTGTGTAGGGGTACTGTGGGGACATCATACTGTGCAGCGGTACTGTGGTGACATCATACTGTGCAGGGGTACTGTGGGAACATCATACTGTGTAGGGGTACTGTGGGGACATCATACTGTGCAGGGCTGGCGTTAGGGGCAGGCAGCCTAGGCATTTGCCTAGGGCCCCCAAGTTTCAGAGGGCCCCCTGGCCCGGCCGGACTATAGCCGGCGCCGCTGCGCGGGAGCGCCGCGGCTGCTTGCAGCGCTCTGCACCGCGCTCCGCCTCCGGCTTCTTCCTGGTGACCGGCGCCGGGCGCAGCCGCAGGCGATGTGTCGTCACAGGAACCAGGAAGAAGTCGGAGCGCGGTGCAGAGCGCTGCAAGCGGCAGGGAGTAAGTATCATGATCTCTGTATTCTTTTACAGGGGAGGGGAGGGGGCCCTTGTATACAACACCACCAGTGGGGCCCCTGTATACAACACCACCAGTGGGGCCCCTGTATACAACACCACCAGTGGGGCCCCTGTATACAACACCACCAGTGGGGCCCCTGTATACAACACCACCAGTGGGGCCCCTGTATACAACACCACCAGTGGGGCCCCTGTATACAACACCACCAGTGGGGCCCCTGTATACAACACCACCAGTGGGGCTGCCTGTATACACCACCAGTGGGGCTGCCTGTATACACCACCACTGGGGCTGCCTGTATACACCACCACTGGGGCCCTGTATACACCACCACTGGGGCCCTGTATACACCACCACTGGGGCCCTGTATACACCACCACTGACTGGGGCTGCCTGTATACACCACCACTGGGGCTGCCTGTATACACCACCACTGGGGCTGCCTGTATACACCACCACTGGGGCCCTGTATACACCACCAGTGGGCCCTGTATACACCACCAGTGGGCCCTGTATACACCACCACTGACTGGGGCCCTGTATACACTACCACTGGGGCCCCTTTATGCACCACCACTGGGGCCCTGTATACACCACCACTGACTGGGGCTGCCTGTATACACCACCACTGGGGCTGCCTGTATACACCACCACTGGGGCCGCCTGTATACACCACCACTGGGGCCCTGTATACACCACCACTGACTGGGGCTGCCTGTATACACCACCACTGGGGCTGCCTGTATACACCACCACTGGGGCTGCCTGTATACACCACCACTGGGGCTGCCTGTATACACCACCACTGGGGCTGCTGTATATACTGCTGGGGCCTGTGTATACCACTGGGGAGGCTGCTGTAATACTGCTGGGGCCTGTGTATACCACTGGGGAGGCTGCTGTAATACTGCTGGGGCCTGTATATAGCACTGGGGAGGCTGCTGTATACCACTGGGGCTGCTGTAATACTGCTGGGGCCTGTATATACAACTGGGGAGGCTGCTGTATACCACTGGGGCTGCTGTAATACTGCTGGGGCCTGTATATACCACTGGGGAGGCTGCTGTATACCACTGGGGCTGCAGTATATACTGCTGGGGCCTGTATATACAACTGGGGAGGCTGCTGTATACCACTGGGGCTGCTGTATATACTGCTGGGGCCTGTATATACCACTGGGGAGGCTGCTGTAATACTGCTGGGGCCTGTGTATACCACTGGGGAGGCTGCTGTAATACTGCTGGGGCCTGTGTATACCACTGGGGAGGCTGCTGTAATACTGCTGGGGCCTGTATATAGCACTGGGGAGGCTGCTGTATACCACTGGGGCTGCTGTATATACTACTGGGGCCTGTATATACCACTGGGGCTGCTGTATATACTGTATACAACTGTACGGGTACTATTTTTATTTAATAGTTTGGGGCCCCACTCTCAATCTCGCCTAGGGCCCCACTTGGTCTAAAACCGGCCCTGATACTGTGCAGGGGTACTGTGGGGACATCATACTGTGTAGGGGTACTGTGGGGACATACTGTGCAGGGGTACTGTGGGGACATCATACTGTGTAGGGGTACTGTGGGGACATCATACTGTGCAGGGGTACTGTGGGGACATCATACTGTGTAGGGGTACTGTGGGGACATCATACTGTGTAGGGGTACTGTGGGGACATCATACTGTATAGGCGTACTGTGGGGACATCAAACTGTGTGGAGAGACTGGGGACATCATACTGTGTAGGTGTACTGTGGGGACATCATACTGTGTAGGGGTACTGTGGGGACATCATACTGTATAGGCGTACTGTGGGGACATCAAACTGTGTGGAGAGACTGGGGACATCATACTGTGTAGGGGTACTGAGGGGATTTCATACTATGAGGGACTTGGGGGGATTGGTTTTCAGAGTATGTAGTTTGGGAGATGTCGGGTGTCAGACCACCACCAATCTGACAATGGTGACCTCTCCTTAGGATAGTCTAGGGAAGTTCTCCTATATCAGACTGTTCTGAGATAAGGAGGGACCTTCATTTATTACAGCATATGACAACTCCAATGGGCAGTTATCATCCTGGAGAATGTTAAAGTAGTGTTGACCCTGTACTGCCAGGTACATTACAGATTACCACTGATCTCAAGGAAGTCGGGGGACTTTTTAACAAACATGAATTGTCAAAAGTATACAATCCCTTTAGAGGCAGTTTCTTTTTCCACCATTAAAAGGAATAAACTAAAGTAGCTGCTAATGTGGCCGACATGCTGGTCATCACCTAACTCCATACTTAGACTCACATTGCTTTGTGGATATGGGCACGATGAATTAGATTGTGGAAAACTATCGAAACTTGCACCAGAATCAGTGCTCCAATGGGGAAAGAAAACCTAAGAAAAAGAAGAATAGTTAATATTCTGGATGCAAATATGTCATGAGCAAGGTGTATATGAGGACTGGGAATGCCTTGGTTGGGTCTAGTGCAGACGTCCTTCACAACGGAGGGCTCAGGACCTTATCCCATATTTATGGCAAATATTAATTTATTTGTTCTATATTTCCGTATTAATACAAACCTTGTCTATACCGAACTCTTTAGCAATGTTGGCCAGATGTCTGTTAATCATGACGATGGTCGGCTTCTCGGCAGTGAGCAATTCGATCACCTGTAGGAAGAGATTTAAAGAAGACCTGTCACTTACTATAAATATGGAAAATAAACTTATACCTGGTGTAATTGCCAGGGGCGTACATAGAAATCATGGGCCCCATAGCAAAAGACCATATTGGGACCCTGGACACTCCCCCAAAAAATGGATTTATGTATTTGGTGGCACAGGCAGGTTACAGAAGGGAAGGGTATAACTCCCAACTTTTAAAGACAGGTAGAGGGACATGGATTGCAGATCATACAAAGTAAATTTGCACTTGTTAGTGTTCTGACCCACTAGATATCGCAGGACTGCTAAAGAGTATGATGCCCAAATAATGCCCCCCACAGCAATTTAGTGAATTCCCCTTATACACAGTCTAATGATCCCAAGGTGGCCCCTGCAAAGCATCATACTGCCACTATTCTCCCAATACACCATGCTGCCTCCACAACTCCTGTATACAGTATTATAGCCCCACAACCCCTACACGGTATGATGTTCTCCACAGCCCCCCATATATAGTATGATACCCTGCCCCCACAGCCTCCCACTCAGTATGATGCCCCACAGTCTTATATGTCCCACACAGTCAAATATTCACTGATAAAAACGGAGAAAGAAACCTACTTGGCTGAATGGTGGAAAAGGACCCGGCAGCTCCCTGTTCCACTAATCTATTCCATGGTGTCTGTATCCTTGTGGTGGGGATGGGGTCATATGGTCTGCCTCTATTAACATTATGCCACTGGTATCAGCATTAGATATCTATCCTTTTTTCATCCAAATGTCTCATTCCATTAACTTTTGGGCCCAGATTCCAGTTGGATAATACACTACACACATTACACTTACTTTTGGATTGACTGTCTTAAGATTGTTGACCCGACAGAGGTTGCCATATTCCTTGCTGTATCTCAGGCAAAGTTGATGAACTACCTGTAATAGAGGAAAACATGGTCCATTCATTATATATTCAGTTTTAGGCTTGAAATAATAGCACACACCAGCAGGAGGGATTCTGATAGCCCATGTGCAGCAGCAGCATAGAGGACATTATACAGCAGTACTGAGCAGTGTAGTTGGGAATCCAGCTCTTGGGGTGAGATAAACCACAAGCATCATCTCTCTCACTTAGCTCCTCACCCTCCATAAACTTCAATAAGCATCTTTAACTGTAATCTGATCTCTCAGTGAGCTGACAGTCTATCTTGTCTTGAGGAAGACACATTTTAGCAGTTTTTGAGAGTCAATAAGTTCAGTAGGTGGGGGAGGATACAAAGTGGATTTCCCTGCATCTGACCCCTCTTGTATGTAGAGCATAATATCCCAATCTGGTATGACTCAACTTCTACTCAGATTTCCCATTCTCTGAGACCTCATATTCTTTCTGCATATAATTTTTAGTTATGCCTGTAACTATTTAAAGGGACACCGTCAGGTCATTTTTCAGTATTATATTAATAATACCCTTGAATAGGGCCTGGGCAGACCTTTTAAAAACATGTAAAATCATTATTGTGCACTTTGTCGTTTCCATGTTATCAGCAATGTCAGACCCTGCAGGGAGCTCCTGCATTAGTCCTCTCCATTATATTACCAGTCGATTAATCTGGTTGCTGTATAAGTGTTATTTAAATATCCACACCCACCCAAGCTGGTGTTCACTTCCTCCCCTCTGTGCTCTGGGCTGTGAAGGGGAAGGTGTTTTGTGCTGCAGTGTGCTATCTGTAAGGGTCCTTTCACATCAGCGTTTTTTTTCAAATCGCGGCAGATGCGGTGAAAAAAATGCATCTGCCGCGATTACCGCATACCGGCTGCACTTGCGGCGCGGTTGCGGTAAACGCCATACAAGGTATAGGCGGACTTGCGGCAGGTGAGGCAAGTGCGGTTTTGGCACTTGCCGCAGGTGCGGCCGCGAAAAAAACCGCGGTCAGCCGCGTTTTTTTTTCGCGGCCACACCTGCCGCAAGTGCAAAACCGCACTTGCCGCACCTGCCGCAAGCCCGCCTATACTTTCTATGGGGCTTGCCGCAATCGTGCCGCAAGTGCCGCCGGTATGAGGTAATCGCGGCAGATGCGTTTTTTTCACTGCATCTGCCGCGATTTGAAAAAAACGCTGATGTGAAAGCAGCCTAAGATCTCTATTATATAAACTTTGGTTTTCCTGCAGACATATAATGTGTGTATCTGCTGAGCAAATGATCAAATCTACTATATAATCGTCTAATTCTGTCTGTTTGTCTCTCTGTCTGTAAGGAAATCCCCCGTCGCAACCAAACAGTGACAGGCGTAATCCGGCCGCGAATTGGCGCAGGATTTTAACCACGCATGCCACCACTACTGTGGAGAGATCAGCGGAGCTAGCCGGGAGCCACGGGTCATCTCCTGCCGCACGGAGGTCAGCAGCGGCGCAGCTGGGAGATGACCGGTCCTAGTCATCTCCCGGCTGCTCTCAGCGGAAGTACCCGACTGGCGCTAACGATCTCGCTCAGTGTGAAACGCAGCAGCGACCAGGCCCCCACTGTGAGATCGCTGATCCGGTCAGGATGGGGGTACTGTCACACTTGGCGATGCTCCAGCGATCCCTACAACAATACAAACCTGGTAGGGATCATTTGAGCGTCGCCAAGTGAGGTATCACACGTGCATACGTGCATTGAACGAAGCCGCGTTGCTGATTGGAGAACATCCTGTGTATTCATTGCATTATTTTTAGATCTTCAAAAATAAACTACATACATATTCTAGAATACCTGATGGATTAGAATCGGGCCCACATCTAGTGTTCTTATAATCACACAGAAATATCTCAAGACTGCACACACTACACATGTCTCAGATACACACAATGACATGAAGAGCTCAAAGCTGCAGCAAATATCACTCCTCCCCCTCCCTTCTCTGTCTGCAGTGAATGAGTCACACAACAGACAGATCACAGGGCAGTGTAATGAAGCATGAATATTCATTTTTTTGGGGAGTGGGTAGCAGAGAACTCACTGTGATTGACAGAGGGAATTAATCTTTTATTTTGAAGTTTACACAGGATAGGAGGGAAGCATAAATAATAGAAATACATGAATAGAGAGAGCTTAGGGAGAGGAATTAGGATATGATACCAGTTACATATTGATTTTTGGCCTGACAGATTTCCTTTAGTACCAAAACTCCCTTCTCCCTTTTTATGACCTTGTTAACTCTGCATAGTATCCTGAATCTGGTTCCTTTGATTAAATGGTCAAGAGGAGTCCAGTCCCCTCCCCTCCTTTTTCACACTTGATTGTATTTATATGTGTATACAGTGAAAGAGTAAGGAAGAGTCTGTTCAAGACTTTACACTGTGCAGAATTATTAGGCAAGTTGTATTTTAGAGGATTATTTTTATTATTGATCAACAACTATGTTCTCAATCAACCCAAAAGACTCATAAATATCAAAGCTTAATATTTTTGGAAGTTGGAGTGTTTTTTTTTAGATTTGGCTATCTTAAGAGGATATCTGTTTGTGCAGGTAACTATTACTGTGCAGAATTATTAGGCAACTTAATAAAAACCAAATATATTCCCATCTCACTTGTTTATTTTCACCAGATAAACCAATATAACTGCGCAAAATTTAGAAATAAACATTTCTGACATGCAAAAACAAAACCCCAAAAAATTAGTGACCAATATAGCCACCTTTCTTTATGATGACACTCAACAGCCTTACATCCATAGATTCTGTCAGTTGCTTGATGTGTTTACGATCAGCATTGTGTGCAGCAGCCACCACAGCCTCCCAGACACTGTTCCCAGAGGTGTACTGTTTTCCCTCCCTGTAGATCTCACATTTTAGGAGGGACCACAGGTTCTCTATGGGTTCAGATCAGGTGAACAAGGGGGCCATGTCATTATTTTTTCTTCTTTTAGACCTTTACTGGCCAGCCACGCTGTGGAGCAGTTGGATGCATGTGATGGTGCATTGTCCTGCATGAAAATCATGGTTTTCTTGAATGATACGACTTCTTCCTGTACCACTGCTTGAAGAAGTTGTCTTCCAGAAACTGGCAGTAGGTCTGGGAGTTGAGCTTTACTCCATCCTCAACCCGAAAAGTTCCCACAAGTTGATCTTTGATGATACCAGCCCATACCAGTACCCCACCTCCACCTTGCTGGTGTCTGAGTCGGAGTGGAGCTCTCTGCCCTTTACTGATCCAGCCTCTGGCCCATCCATCTGGCCCATCAAGAGTCACTCTCATTTCATCAGTCCATAAAACCTTTGAAAAAATCAGTCTTAAGATATTTCTTGGCCCAGTCTTGACGTTTTATCTTATGTTTCTTGTTCAAAGGTGGTCGTTCTTCAGCCTTCCTTACCTTGGCCATGTCCCTGAGTATGGCACACATTGTGCTTTTTGATACTCCAGTAACGATGCAGCTCTAAAATATGGCAAAACTGGTGGCAAATGGCATCTTGGCAGCTTCACGCTTGATTTTCCAAATTCATGGGCAGTTATTTTGCGCCTTTCTTGCCCAACACACTTCTTGCGACCCTGTTGGCTATTTGCCATGAAACTCTTGATTGTTTGGTGATCACGCTTCAAACGTTTGGCAATTTCAAGACTGCTGCATCCCTCTGCAAGACATCTCACAATTTTGGACTTTTCAGAGCTGTCAAATCTCTCTTCTGACCCATTTTGCCAACGGAAAGGAAGTTGCCTAATAATTAATCACACCTTATATAGGGTGTTGATGTCATTACACCACACCCCTCCTCATTACAGAGATGCACATTACCTGATTTACTTAATTGGTAGTTGGCTCTCAAGCCTATACAGCTTAGAGTATGACAACATGTATAAAAAGTATCATGTGATCAAAATACTCATTTGCCTAATAATTCTACACACAGTGTATTCTGGTCAGTACATCATTTTGAAGCGCATCATTTAAAGTTTACTAAATGATTTAGAACAGAATTAGACCAGAAGGGACCTGTACGTAACTGGATACTTATAATAACACTAGTTGATGTGATGCGACTAGCTGCACGCCAGCAAGCACAATGTGTCGGTCACACTTTGCACAAGCAATCACACTTCAACTGGTGTCTTCCCCTCATCCTTTAAACATACCTCGGTCACATGCATCCTCGAAAAACCATACTTGACCCATCCTCTGTGTCTAGCTGTTGCCCCATATCATGTCTCCCATTTCGCCTCAAAACTGCTGGAAAAGCATGTCCAACGTGAGCTGTCCTCCCACCTCTCCTCCTGCTCCTTCTTTGACTGGTTACAATCTGACTTCCGACTACATAATTTCACTGAATCTGCCCTAATTAAAGTTACCGATGATCTACATAAAAGCCAAGCGACACTACTCTGTCCTTCTGCTGAACCTGTATTCTGCCTTTGACACTGTGGACCATTCGCTCCTACAACAGATTCTCTCATCTCTTGGTATCACAGACTTGGCCCTTTCCTGGATCTGTTCATATCTAACAGACCAGTCATTCAGCGTCTTCATCTCTCAAACCACACATCCAAGTCCTTTCCACCTTCTGCCAAATTCAATACAAAAATATTTCCCGGAATTGTACATTTCTTAGCCAAAAATCTGCAAATACACTAGTGCATGCCCTCATCATATCCCGCCTAGTATACTGCAACCTCATGCTCTCCAGCCTCCACTCTAGCACTTTCGCACCCCTCCAATCTACCCTAAACTCTCAAACACAGTAGAAAATGAAGGAGGTGCACTCACCAGGACTCATCCAAAATTCTTTATTCCATCATGAGTACAGGGTGGGCCATTTATATGGATGAACCTAAATAAAATGGGAATGGTTGGTGATATCAACTTCCTTGTTTGTGGCACATGAGGGGAGCTGAGGGGGAGTCAGTGAGTACATACTGAGGGGGGTCAGGGAGTACGGGATGAGGGGGTTAGTGAGGGGGGGTCAGTGAGTGCAGGCTGAAAAACGTTTGCCTCATCCCTCATCTGAAGGCAATTGTCCATGCTGTGAAGATACGAGATGTGCAGCATCTGAAACAACGGATCCTGGAAGCCTGTGCAGCATTTATTCTGCGGTGTTGCTATCAGTGTGTCCAGAGTGGGAGAAGAGGGTTGCATTGACAATCCAACACAATGGGCAGCACTTTGAACACATTTTATAAGTGGTCATAAACTTGTAAATAACTCATGAAAGAATAAAGTTATGTTAAGACCAAGCACACCACTGTTTTCTTATGAAATTCTCAATATGTTGATGTGTCACATGACCCTCTTCCCATTGAAAAAAATAAGTTTGGATCCAAAATGGCCGCCATGGTCCCCACATATCTGGAAAAGTTTTCCCCTCCCATATACTAATGTACCACAAACAGGAAGTTGATATCGCCAACCATTCCCATTTTATTTAGGTGCATCCACATAAATGGCCCACCCAGTATAATAAAAATCGGTAGCATTACAGCAGCTATGCAATGCAGGGGAGCGTGGAGGTGGTGCAGGAGGCACTGGACGACAGCGCCATTTCACACCTGTCTGGTGCTTCTTTGGGTCTACATGTAATGTCAGCCAGCACCTCCTTAAGTACAGGTGGGTGGGGGACATCATTAAAAACTCAATTATATTAAAACAATCACACAGAATTGTATATAAACAAGGTTTTCAACACAGTTTAAATATCCATAATATACAAGGAAAGAGAGAAAAAAAAAGAGAATAGCATAGATAATAGAAGAGCACATTGGTGAGTGTCGGGCGTTTTTTTTCTCATCCGGGAGACGGACGAGAAAGCAGTCGCAACATGCTGCAACAGTATGCGATTCATGCACGAGACTCGCCGATGCAAGTCTATGGGTCCGACAAAAATCACGGACCCCTGTCGGAACGACAATCCAAGTCTGGTGTGTCTTTTCACCGCTGAAACCCTCGGAAGCTCATAATAAGTGTTGATTGGGAGACGTCACATGATCACTCAGGAAGTTGAAGGCGGCATAATCCTGTGAAGTCTCAGAAGGCAGCCCCACGGACCGACCATGCGCCTATAGAATTAATGTTGAGAGGCTCATAGTCCTGGTCCAGGAGAGGCCTGAACTCTTGGACCCGACAGACCAGGGCTATGCTGACAGGAGGAAGAAGGAGGCAGCATGGAGGGACATCACCAGGGTATTCCCATGTTTTGACAGCAGCTCACAGTACGTACAGATCAACCTTGGCAATGTATCATTACTCCAAATGTCCAAAGCTAGAGTAATGTCAATAGACGGGTTAGTGTGTTAAGGGTACAGTGTATTCAAATGTTAAACAATGGGTTTATCACAGTTGAGTTGGTAGATAAACGGTGGTGCAGCTATCGAGATCAGTACTGGCGGGAGCTGACCAGAGTGCCACCCAGTGCATTCTGATGCATCATGGAGGAGAGTATATGTGCATTTCCACCGCCTTTCTTTCCTGGAGCCTGTGATGCAACTGACAACGTATGTATCTTTTAAATTATTTTGGGCCCATGTTCTATTAAGTGCATAGAAACTAGTGTAGTGATTGTTGTTCTTTATTCACACATAGACTTCATACCAACTTGTGGGCCAATTCTGCCTCAGAGTCGGAGAAACACATGGCCGAACAACAACAGTCGGCTGATGAGGGTGTGGGCCCATCCTCCTCCCATGAGGACCCACAACCATCTTTGAGTGCTGCTGGGCTGGACTTGCGCTCCTCTGAGGAGTCACCATAGGGGCCACCTTCGACATCTGACCAACCCCAGCAACCAAGGGTCCAAGAACTTACTGGGGCATCTATCATGACCATTCCCAGGTGTCCCCTTAGCTCACCAGTGAGCTGTCGCTCCAGGTGTCGGAGGCCTTTTTCAGCCACCAGTCTCCAGCGCAATGTAGACATGGGGGTCTTGCTGAACCCTGCGAGGCCTGTAACAGATGATGGGGAGGAAGCCTTTGCACGTAGCCTCAGCAGCTATTTGCATAACATACCGCGCTCACTGAGGCTGCATGCAAGGGCTGCCATCCAAATTGTCCTGGATGCGTGTATGCTGCCCAATCACCCAGGTTAGTGTTTCAAATGCTGGAGCGGTGGTGGAACTCCCCTGATAATATACTGGATCCGACCAGCACCCAGCAGTCAGCACCACCATCTGGCTCATCATCCTCACAGGCCTCGCATAGTCTAGCGAGACCTCCAATGGCGTGTCCATTGTGGCCCCCATTTCGGGAAATGGTCGATGTGGCAAATGCCCCTCAAGCTGGCTTCATGCCACCCAGCCAACAAATAAGCCCATTGGGAGAAGAGCTCCATCACGCTTTAGATGTGGTCAATGCGGACATTAGCCGGGGAAGTGGTGAAGGACCACACTTAAGCCCTACAGAGACGACCTACACCAACCTGTAGGTTGTCATGTTGGTGAGTTGAGACTTTTGTCAATGGGTCATTTTGACATGCCGTGTTTTTCTTTTCAAATTTTATTTGTATTGTACTTTGTGTATGACAAAACATATGCACATAATGTTTGTTTGGCTGAGTTTGTTGTTTCGCAATAATACTTTTTAGAAAGCAACAAAAAGGTGTTCGATTTTTGATCACAAATTGCAGACCAAAAACCATGCAAAATTTCAGACAGATGATGTGGTTGGGCACCAATCATTTAGGGACCAGGCACACAGTTATCCAGCCAGGGGCCTGACCCCTCGATTGTGTCTGCAAACCAACACAGAATGGACACAGACAGTACATCACGACAGGGTTCAGGTGTTTTGGTGGGTTCCAACCACATGTATGGTGCTCGTAATGACATTACACCCCTTAAGTTAAACATTAAAGGACAAACAACATAAGTGTGAAGAGAAGGCGTCCCTTAAGGTGGAATACTTTGCAACATTTGCCCATTATGAGGAATGGGGGCAGACCACTGAATGTAGAAATGTCATATGTGGGTATGGACATCGGACTATATGCATCACAATTTGAAAGATGACAGGGAAAATGAACAGACAGCCTAACCACATGGCTACGAGACGCACGCGCCAGAAGTAATGGATAAACCCACATTGGATGCCGCTTCCTCGGGACAAGCACAATTGGGTGGGGAGTGCAAAACTGCTGGAATATAGACCTATTAACTAACACACACACAGTGGTGTTTATGGTCAGGTTATTCTAAATTTGGTAGACAGCTGCACCTGTCTACAACACTGGGTACTCAGGGTACAGAAAGTCCGCTCATTGCACACATACTGTATGTCCATGGTATATATACACCAATGAGCCCTGAATGGCACACATCATTTCACTCATAATTGACACACATTAAAGGCAATTGTAAGGCAGATTTCATTAAAAAATCACATGAATTTCATGGATTGCACACGGACCACACTCGGATTAGTCGGACAGCTCTCGGATGTGATCTGAGGAAATGTCAGACAGTCACATTGCAGTTGGATGCGGAACGGACCAAAAAGCGGACGACACTCAGAAGACTCTCGGGAACGTGAATCGGACTGCATTTTTTCTCACCTGTGTGTTTCCACCCTAAATCTCCCTCTTGGGGAGAGAGTGAAACCCTTTCTAACCCAGTGAAAGTGAGTGTCTCGGGGTTACCTGCATGACACTCCTGTATATGTTTTATCAGATGGGGTGAGCCTTTACCTGATCCGATAGATTTAACATGTTCCTTAAAATGAACATACAAAGGCCTGATTGTTTTGCCTATGTAGTAAAGGCCTCACGGGCAGAAGACAACATAGACAACAAACTTGGTTCGACAGGAAATTAATTGTTTGACATTCTGCCACTTGTCACCTATACGAATAGGATTGCCAATCAAGTGGAAAGACAAAAAGGGCAATTCCCATATTTGAAACTGCCCTTCAGACCCGTTTCATTCAACCAAGACTTTTTGGGGGCTAGTCTGTTCCTCACCAAGATATCGCTCAGATTATTGCAACGGTTTGCCTTGATCTTCTGAGAGATCCCTGTCGCCCTCCAAAATGTGCCAATGTTTCGAAATAACGGATCTTATAATTCCTTGGATAGGTCCAAATTTAAAATTGAAAATAAAATGTCTCTCTTTCTTTTTTATATGATTGTGGGGAACCCTGATCAATGTCGGCTGAGATTGAACAACCCTCATTGAAGATACAGAACAACGAGAGGGAGCCAGCGGGATAGACAATGCCTTTTCACAAGCTGCATCAACCACAATGATGAGGTATCCTCTGGCCAGAAACCTTGTGTTCAATGTCTGATGTTTGAGTAGCAAGTCTTTCAGGATCATTGTTAATTCTTCTCAGCCTCAAGAATGGGCTGAAGGGCAGTGAGCGCTTCACATGGTGGGGATGGGCACTGTCAAAATACAAAAGAGTGCTGGTGAGTGCCCCTCCTTCATTTTGTACTGTATTTGTATGTTACTAGTATTGTACTAGAGGGTGCACCGCAGGTCCCTAATTCCCAGGACGCCCACCTTTGTTGAAGTGTAGGCCTGCCCCTAATCCGTTCATTGTGGTGCCCGGACCTTACTGAAATAGACTATCCTAAACTCTGCTATACGACTAATCCACTTGATCCCCCGATATTTCCTGGCCTTTCCTCTCTGCCAATCCATTCACTGGCTTCACATTGACCAAAGACTCCAGTTCCAAATCCTAACCACGACATACAAAGCCATCCACAACTTGTCTTCCCTATACATTTGTGACATGGTCTCCCAGTACTTACTTACACATAACCTCCAATCCTCACAAGATCTCCTCCTCTCCTGCCCTCTTATCTCATCTTCCCACAATATGCAAGATTTCTCCCGTGCTTCCCTCACTATCTGGAACGCTCTACCCCAACACATCAGACACTTGCCTACTGTGTAAACCATCAAAAGGATCCTGAAGACCCACCTCTTGCTATAAGTCAACAATATACAGTGACCTGCAGTCCACTAAACTACCGTAGGATCAGCTCTACCCTCTCCTAGTGTATCCTTGGCCATCCTTGTAGACTGTGAGCCCTCGTGGGCAGGGTCATCTCTCCTAACCTGCTGTATCCTCACCCATCCCTTGTAGACTATGAGACAACACGGGCAGCGTCATCTCTCCCCACCTACTGTATCCTCACCCATCCCTTGTAGACTGTGAGCCCTCGCAGGCAGGGTCCTCTCTCCTCCCCCCGAATCCTCACCCATCCTTTGTAGACTGTGAGCCCTCCCGGGCAGGGTCCTTTCCCCTCAACTACTGTATACTCACCCATCCCTTGTAGACTATGAGCCCTCCTGAGTAGGGTCCTCTCTCCTCAACTACTGTATTCTCATCCATTCTTTGTAGACTGTGAGCCCTCGTAGGCAGGGTCCTCTCTCCTCACCTACTGTACCCTCACCCATCCCTTGTAGACTATAATCCCTCATGGCAGGGTCCTCTTCCCTTCACCTACTGTATCCTCACCCATCCCTTCTAGACTGTAGGCCCTCGTGGGCAGGGTCATTTCTCCTCACCTACTGTATCTTCACCCATCCTCTGTAGACTGTGAACCCTTGTGGGTAGGGTCTTCTCTCTTCACCTACAATATTCTCACCCATCCCTTATAGACTGTGGGCCCTCGTGGGCAGGGTCCTTTCTCCTCACCTACTGTATGTTCACCCATCCTCTGTAGACTGTGAGCCCTCACAGGCATGGTCCTTTCTCCTCACCTACTGTATCCTCCCCCATCCCTTATAGACTGTGAGCCTTCGTGGGCAGGGTTCTTTTTCCTAACCTACTGTATCCTCACCCATCCTCTGTAGACTATGAGCCTTCGTGGGTAGGGTCTTCTCTCTTCAGCTACTGTATCCTCACCTGTCCCTTGCAGACTGTGAGCCCTCGCAGGTAGGGTCCTCTCTCCTCACCTACTGTATCCTCACCCATCCCTTGCAGACTGTGAGCCCACGCAGGTAGGGTCCTCTCTCCTCACCTACTGTATCCTCACCCATCCCTTGCAGACTGTGAGCCCTTGCAGGTAGGGTCCTCTCACCTACTGTATCCTCACCCATGCCTTGCAGACTGTGAGCCCTCACAGGAAGTGTCCTCTCTTCTCCTGTACCTTGTGTTATTCATCCTTATTGTACTTGTCTATGTATACCCCTTTTCACATGTACAGCGCCATGGAATAAATGGTGCTATATTAATAATAATAATGATAATAATAAAAATAAATAATAATTGTAAATAGATACAGAAACAAATATTTTTGATAAGATATATTACAATAGTCTCTTATATTAACTTGTATAAGAGATTGATTTATTATTGATACAAAGTTTGTGGAAGGGCAGAAACCATTAACCCTAAATATTATTAGGCTCCTATTGTTTTCAGTTTTAATGACAGCTATAAACAATATGATTTCTACCTACGTTGTTTAGCTCAGGGACCTCCGTCTGAAGATGTGGGGCCGCCCAGATCACAGTAGACACGGCCTCCGAGAGGGTCGGGTCAAGGCTCCTGTGTACAAAGAAAACACAATGACCCTTACAGCAAATGCAGTGTAATCAGAGCAGAGGTTCCAGTGTAAGTACAGAAAAAATGAAGGACTCAGATTAACTTTTTTTTCTTTTTTAAGATTTTTTTCATAAAATACTTATGATGAGGAAGATCTGATCTAGACGCCATGCCAGTATTCACTAAACCTGGGTGTAATAACTAGTGTAATAACTATTATGGATATCTCAGGAATCCAATGGCGTAGGGCAAAGACAAGGCAGAGACAAAGGCTTGAGTTCAATCTTATAATATCACACATGCAAACCCTTAAACACAGTTCATACTCTGCAAAGCCGATACGGAAAAAGCCCTTTAAACAGAGTTAACACACTGCAGAGCTGATACAGAAGTAGTCTTTAAGTGCTGTTCTCACAGCGCAGAGCTGAAATACAAAATTAGACCTTAACTGCGGTTCACATAGTGCAGAGTCATTAGGGATGGGCGAATCTACTCGCTAGGACTCGTTACTCGGCGAGTAGTAAGGGACTCGCAGGACTCGGTACTCTGCGAGTTTCCCAGTGATTACTCGCACGAGTCCAATGCAAATCAATATCAATCCTAGTTTTGTCAGAAACGCTGACAAAACTAGGATTGCCATTGTTTGCATTAGACTCGTGCGAGTAATCACTGGCTACTGTGCCAGTGATAGCAGGGAAACTCGCAGATAACTGCTGTTTCTTTGCGAGCCGAGTCCAGCTGTCTTCTCTGTGCAGCTCCAGGGTCCTAGAGCCCGCCTGCTCACAGACATTATGTAGCAGTGCTGAGATTGTTCTCAGTCTGCTCATTCCCTGTGTACAGACATGAATGTCTGTGCACAGAGATGATGTAGCAGAGCTGAGATTGTTCTCAGTCTGCTCATTCTCTGTGTACAGACATGAATGTCTGTGCACAGAGATGATGTAGCAGAGCTGAGATTGTTCTCAGTCTGCTCATTCCCTGTGTACAGACATGAATGTCTGTGCACAGAGATGATGTAGCAGAGCTGAGATTGTTCTCAGTCTGCTTATTCCCTGTGCATAGACATCTATATTTATGCACAGGGGATGTAGCAGAGAGGACATTGCGTTTTGGACTGCGTCGGACGGAAGAGGATTTTTTTAATTAAAGATGGAGTCCCTAATGGCTTTTTTTTTTATTTCTAATAAAAAATTTTCCTTGTGTTGTGTTTTTTTTAAAACAATTTAATAGAAATTCATGGCGGTCATGTCTAATATTGGCGTGACCGCCATAAATTTCGGGCTTAGGGCCAGCTGATAATACAAAGCTGGCCCTAACCTCTTTATTACCCAGCGTGCCACCGCTACCAGGGCCGCTGGAAGAGCGGGGTTCAGCGCCAGAGGATGGCGCTTCAATGAACGCGCCATCTTCTGGGGCGGCTGCGGGCTGCAATTTGCAGCGGGGGGTGCCCAGAAAGCTTGGGCATCCCTGCGCTGCGGATTCCAGCCCCCAGCTGCTTAGCTGTACCTGGCTAGACATAGAAATTGCGTGGAGCCCCACGCATTTTTTTTTTATTATTTCATGAATTTCAGAGCCAGAGTCTCAGAGTCAGAATCTCAGAATTTCATGAAATAATTAAAAAAAAATGCGTGGGGCTCCGCGCAATTTCTATGTCTAGCCAGGTACAGCTAAGCAGCTGGGGGCTGGAATCCACAGCGCAGGGATGCCCAAGCTTTCTGGGCACCCCCCGCTGCAAATTGCAGCCCGCAGCCGCCCCAGAAGATGGCGCGTTCATTGAAGCGCCATCCTCTGGCGCTGAACCCCGCTCTTCCAGCGGCCCTGGTAGCGGTGGCACGCTGGGTAATAAAGAGGTTAGGGCCAGCTTTGTATTATCAGCTGGCCCTAAGCCCGAAATTTATGGCGGTCACGCCAATATTAGACATGACCGCCATGAATTTCTATTAAATTGTTTTAAAAAAAACACAACACAAGGAAAATTTTTTATTAGAAATAAAAAAAAAAGCCATTAGGGACTCCATCTTTAATTAAAAAAATCCTCTTCCGTCCGACGCAGTCCAAAACGCGATGTCCTCTCTGCTACATCCCCTGTGCATAAATATAGATGTCTATGCACAGGGAATAAGCAGACTGAGAACAATCTCAGTTCTGCTACATCATCTCTGTGCACAGACATTCATGTCTGTACACAGGGAATGAGCAGACTGAGAACAATCTCAGCTCTGCTACATCATCTCTGTGCACAGACATTCATGTCTGTACACAGGGAATGAGCAGACTGAGAACAATCTCAGCACTGCTACATAATGTCTGTGAGCAGGCGGGCTCTAGGACCCTGGAGCTGGCAGCCTGTACAGAGGAGACAGGATCTTATCTGTGCGAGTCAGCGATTACTTACAAAGTAAACGAGCAATGCAAATAAATGACAAAACTAGGATTGCTTCAGGCTGAAGCTTCCGAGACACATCTGTGATTTGTAAATCTCACACTACTCGCTATTACTCGCTTCCCCATTCATTAACATTGGACTCGCTAGACTCGCAACGAGTAGCGAGTCCTGTGCTCGGACTCGCTAGAGTCAAGCGATTCCGAGTAATTTAGGATTCGCCCATCACTAAGAGTCATTAATGGAAATAGTCTTTAAGTACTGTTCACACAGTGCAAAGCTGATATTGGAAAATGTCTTAGAGCAAACACAGTCCCGGATTTAATACAGTGTGGTGCAGCTATAATAGAGTTCAGAAACAGTCCTGAGCACCGAACTTGCAATTAATAAACAGACTAAGTAGCAGCAGCAGTGCATTTTAGTATAGCAGAGCTTACATGCAGGAGAGCGGACTGGTAGTAGGAACAATCCTTACTGAGCACAACCTGTAGCTGAGAACGGGTGAGACCAGCAGAGCAGATGACTGCAGAGTAATTAGAAGAATCTGTAACCACTCGGGGGTCTGCCGCAGGGTTCCAGCGCCCTCTGCTGGAATAGCGCCGCTCAGCTCCTCACTTCCGAGGCTACTACTTGAGCGCATGAAACGCCATCTCCAAATCAGTGAATGCTGGAGAGGCTGCAGGGATCATGCTCCTCCCCTCAGCCAATCACCAAGCCTCTGTGTCCTGCCAATCAGGAGTGCCCTGCTGTAATATAAATCTCCTGTTTCCTGTCTGTCTTTGCCAGGGCAATTTCTACCTTGTGAAGTTGCTACTCCTGGTCTGGTCAGGTTGTTCCTTGTTTTGCATGATATCTGATTTCGGTGTGTTCCTTCCTGCAGATCTCCTCCCTGCCGGCTCCTTGCTGACTCCCGTGTTCTGGGCCTACTACCTGGATCTCTTCCAAGCTGGAATTACTGACTCAGGTCCTGCTCCGGATTCCCCGTGTTTCCGGTTCTCCATGTCCTATCTTATACCCGGCTGCTGTGTTGTTTCCACGTTGCCTTGGGTCGGTTTAACACCCGTGTCCGCTTCATTGGTCCTTCCGAGGTTGGTACCGGCGGTATCCCTGTATAGGGATCAAGCGCTCCGGGGCCTCCTTCAGTGGTGTTCCGGTGCTGTGGCCGTGTGGCCCTCCCCTGGGGCGTGGGTTCTTGTGCTGTCCAATAAACCTGTTGACTCTACTGTACTGGTCCGTCTCTCCATCATTCCGGTATCAGCATCCGCACTACGCGGTCCAGTGGGTCCACGTGTGGGGTCCGTCAGTAGGACGTGACAGATCTTGCCCTGGCCATGGACCCCGCTGATACCAGGTTTGATGCCCAAAGAGAGCTAGCCGCACTCCGCCAAAGTCACGACCAGGTTGTGGCGTTTATCCAGTCTCTAGAGGCCCGCTTGGGGGCGCCCTCTACCATTGATCCCACTCTTTCTTCCCAGGTGCTGAGTCTCCACCAGGAATTGGACCATCTGAGAGAGAGACAGATTCGGATGTCATCCCATATGTCCTCCATGGATGATCGGCTTACCAGCCTACAGAGCACAACAGGAAGCCCAGGTTCCGTCCCCGTGCTGCCACCTGGAGCTCCGGCTGGAGCTGTGTCTTCACCACGGCTGTGCCAGCCCACAAGGTACACTGGGGATTCTAAAGCATGTCGGGGGTTTATTAACCAGTGCCAGCTCCACTTCCGGTTATTACCTCACCAATACCCGACGGATGAGGCGAAAGTGGCGTTTCTGGCTTCACACCTCGAGGGAGAGGCACTGGCATGGTTCAACCCATTGTTGGAGAGAGAGGATCCAATCGTGTCCGACCTGCGGGCGTTCCTGGACACCTATCGTAAGGCCTTTGATGAGCCAGGACGGGTGGCCTCCGCCACCGAGGCGCTCTTCAACCTGCAACAAGGTAACCAGTCTGTTGGGCAGTATGCCATCCGTTTCCGTACTTTGGCTGCCGAGCTCCGCTGGGCGGATGAGCCCTTGGTTGGTGTCTTCCGCCGGGGGTTGTCAAGCCGTATCAAGGACAAACTAACGGTTCAGGACCTGCCCAGCTCCCTGGAGGAGTACATCACCCTCGCTATCCGAATTGACCGTCGTCTTCAGGAGCGGTACCAGGAGAGAACGCGGGAGAGGACGCAGGAGAGTGGACCCTTCCTTCTGGAACCCGCAGCACCTCTGGTAGGTCACGAGGCCATGGAGGTGGATCGTGTCCAGCTCCGGATCCAGAAGAGGGAGGAGAGGATCACCCGGGGCCTGTGCCTTTATTGTGGAGGATCTGGCCACTTTCGCCGCCAGTGTCCCAAGCGGCCATCTAGGGCAGGTAAGAGAGGCGCACTTAACAGAGAGCAAGTCCTCTCCACCTCTCACTATTGCCATCCAGGTTACGGTTGGAGACGAACGCCATTCGGAGGTGGCTTGCCTGGATTCCGGGTCCGCAGGTAACTTTGTGCAGCTGGAGACGGCACAACGCTACGGTATTCCCATATACCCCCTGCAGCATCCCCGCGTCTTCACCTCGGTCGATGGGAGGCCCTTACAAGACTCTGTGACGGGTGTCACCAGAGAGGTGGAAATACAAGTCGGTCCTCGTCACACTGAGCGCCTCACCTTCTATGTCCTGCCGGTCCTGTCTCCTCCGTTTCTGCTCGGTCTTCCATGGCTCCGCATTCATGAACCAGTACTGGAATGGCGAACAGGTGAGGTCCTGCGGTGGGGGCAGGCGTGCCATAGCCGATGCCTTCTTCCCGTTTTCTCCCCTCTGGCTGCCACCTTCCCTGGCAGCGCTGCCCGGGCAGCCCTCGGCCTATCGGTCGTCTGCCGCCGTCCTCGACCAGAAGGAGGCCGAGACGGGACCTCCGCACGGACCCTATGTCTTTCCCGTTGATCTGGTACCGGGGGCTCCACTCCCCAAGGGCCGTGTCTACCCATTGAACCCTGCGGAAACTCAAGCAACGTCCGAATGTCAAGAGAAGGACCCACGCTCCATCATCAATCCGTCCACCACCTGCATGGCGGCACCCCTCCGTCGGTCCCTACCAGGTAAGACGCTGGTACCCGAGGCTGATCGGAGGTGCGTCCTTCGCTGGGGCCATTCATCCGGGCTCGCAGGCCATGCAGGGGTGGCGAAGACCATACACTTGATTGGTCGGTACTACTGGTGGCCGCGGATGCGTCGGGACGTCTCCGACTATGTCTCCACCTGTTCCTCCTGTGCTCCACGCAAGACGCCCACGCAACTGCCCTCGGGCCCCTTCTGCCCTTGCCGGTGCCCTCGGGACCATGGAGACGGACGTCAATGCCCCGAGCCTTCTGCGCAAGTTCCTGGCCACTTTCCGTCTGGGGGGGCCTAGAGGGGGGGGTACTGTAACCACTCGGGTGTCTGCTGCAGGGTTCCAGCGCCATCTGCTAGAATAGCGCCGCTCAGCTCCTCACTTCCGAGGCTACTGCTTGAGTGCATGAAACGTCATCTCCAAATCAGTGAATGCTGGAGAGGCTGCAGGGATCATGCTCCTCCCCTCAGCCAATCACCAAGCCTCTGTGTCCTGCCAATCAGGAGTGCCCTGCTGTAACATAAACCTCCTCTTTCCTGTCTGTCTTTGCCAGGGCAATTTCTACCTTGTGAAGTTGCTACTCCTGGTCTGGTCAGGTTGTTCCTTGTTTTGCATGATATCTGATTTCGGTGTGTTCCTTCCTGCAGATCTCCTCCCTGCCGGCTCCTTGCTGACTCCCGTGTTCTGGGCCTACTACCTGGATCTCTTCCAAGCTGGAATTACTGACTCAGGTCCTGCTCCGGATTCTCCTTGTTTCCGGTTCTCCGCGTCGTATCTTATACCCGGTTGCTGTGTTGTTTCCACGTTGCCTTGGGTCGGTTTAACACCCGTGTCCACTTCATTGGTCCTTCCGATGGTTGGTACCGGCGGTATCCCTGTATAGGGATCAAGCGCTCCGGGGCCTCCTTCGGTGGTGTTCCGGTGCTGTGGCCGTGTGGCACTCCCCTCGGGCGTGGGTTCTTGTGTTGTCCAATAAACCTGTTGACTCTACTGTACTGGTCCGTCTCCCATCATCCCGGTATCAGCATCCGCACTACGCGGTCCAGTGGGTCCACGTGTGGGGTCCGTCAGTAGGACGTGACAGAATCGACCTGGAGTAGCTGGAGAAGGAGCAAATTGAGATGATGCACAGAGAAGCCAGAGTTAGAACAAAATACTCAAAAAAGGCCTGGAAGTCAGACTGGAGCTTAAATCAGAAGGAAAACAGGAACACATGGACAAGATGAGGTAGAAGACACCATCTTGGTTAAGAGCAAGGAGACACAAAAGGTAACCAGGAAAAGCTGGAGTCCTGACACTGGGCACCTAGAGATACTCTGAACTCAAGATGACACATACTTGTATAAGCAGTTGTGTACCTGTTATCTACTGTACATAGTTGTCATTAAATGACTGTTTAGTAAAGGACTGATTTTAAAGGGAATCTGTCAGTAAGTCTTGTTACCTCATCTGAGAGCAGCAGTATCAATGCAAAGAGACCCTGTATCCAATGATGTATCACTTAGTTTACTGGGTGCAGTCATTTTGGCACAATCAATGTTTTAATTTTAGACATGCAGTAGAGCTGAGAGTTGCCCCGCCCATACCAGACTCTCAATAGACCTTGTACATTGACAGAGAGGTGTCAATCAGAAGACAGCTGTGTCGAACTGCCATGCAGGTGGCAATGTAGTCCAACAATGATAAGGTCTTGCTGCTTAAACAAACATTGCAGGAAAACAACACCACAGACCTTGAAGAGAGAGGCAATGCTGAATTCTCTATTTTAACCCTTAGGGTACCTTTACACACGGCTACATTTGTAGCTTGTCACCAGGTAACTTACTGGTTGCAGTGAAATCATGGATACATGATTCCATTTGTACACAGCAACAAGATAGAACCATGTATCCATGATTTCACTGCAACCAGTAAGTTACCTGGTGACAAGCTACAAATGTAGCCGTGTGTAAAGGTACCCTTACAGCATGCTGTCTTCAGATTACATAGCAAAATCCAGAAGACAGATTCCCTTTAAACAACTCGTGGTCTCCCTCCCTGAGTTGAACAACATCTCATTCTGGCCAGCCAGAGCCATCGGCAGTGTTATCACCTCCTTAATGAGTCCACACATCCAGCCAGAACCCCTTTTTCATGTAGAAAGAGAAAAATAGATTGAATGCAAAGAAGGGCCACTGTGTCACCCAAGGGGCAGCATAAACCTGGAGCTGGTGTATCAGGCCAAAGTATTCCCCACATCCAGACTATACTCGGGTTAAAGGCCAATTCCTACCCCCTCATTCCTGGATATCAGCATCGTTGAGTGATATACACAAGAATTTTGGTACAAGTTTGTAGATACCAAACATGTATACTTTTACTGTCAGTGTGATGAAGACAAATTCAGAGATAAAAAAAAAGAATTGCGCCTTTGTCACCATGTGCCACGACCCGTAGCGTTTTCATTTTTCGGGATCTGGAGCGGTGTGATGGATTATTATTTGATCGTCTGTTATTACATTTTATTGCAATGTGGAGGTGACTAAAAAGCTTTATTTTGGTACTTTGCCTTTTTTTCTGTTATACCCTTTACCGATCAGATACATTTTTTGTATTGTATTGTATTTTTGTATTGTATTGTATTGTATGTATTTTTTATATTTTGATAGATCGGCCATTTCTGGACGCGGCGATACTAAATATGTGGGTTTTTTGTTTGTTTTTTTAAATAGTTTTATTTCCAACTCTGGCAAAAGTGGGGTGATTTGAACTTTTAGGTTTTTGCTATATTTTTCATATTTTTAAAAACATTTATTTTTCACCTTTTCTTTATTTTGCCCCTTATGCGGCCTTAACACTGCACAGTCCGATCACTTTTGCTGTAAAGATCAACACTTCAGCATCGCTCCAAACAGCAAAAATCATCTGTGAATGATGTCACTCAGGCACCGTTCACAGGAAGTATGTTATGACAGTGACAGGGGTCATATGCTGACTCCGCTCTGTCATGGCAACACATACATGCCCTGTGATCGCACCACGGGGTCGCATGATGGCTGTGGGGAACAGCGCAATCCCTGCTGTGCCAATTTAAGGGGTTAACAGTGAAAGGTGGATCGCTGATCCACCCGCACCTGTTAGCTGCACATGCTGGCTGATCAGATCAGCCAGCATATGCAGGGAATGATGCAAGCTCAGTGTATGAGCTTGCATCAAAGGGAGGAATGGTATACTTTGGCCTGGAGGGGTATAGTTTGAACTAGACTACTTAACAACCACGAATAGTTTTTTCTAGGACAGTTTATCCTCCATGTATACTCTGGCCTGGAGGGGTATAGATTGGCCTAGGCTACCTTACACCCCCAGGCAGAGGCGCACCTATAATGAGGCAACCTGAGCTGGTTACCTCAGGTGGTGCCACTAGAGGGTGGCACTGGACCCCTCTGCAGACTCTGGTCCCGCTCCTACAGTCCCGGCCGCATTCTTCACCTGCAGAGTGGCACACTACATCCATGGCTGCTCTGTGCTTACAGGACCCCTGATGATGTCACATTGAGGGGAGGAGTTAGGGGTCACATGATCAGCTCCTCTGTATAATCAGGATTCCACCATGCTGGTCGTCATGGTGCTGGATGAGGTAAAGTTAATGTGTGGGATCAGGAGGGATTTACAGTGTGGATGTTGTAGATTTGAGAGTGTACTAGTGGTACGGAGCGGTGCCGCGTGTGTACAAGGTGTATGGAGTGGAGCCAAGTGTGTACGAGGTGTATGGAGCGGAGCTGCATATGTACAAGGTGTACGGAGCGTAGCCATGTGTGTTCAAGGTGTACAGAGCAGAGCTGCATGAGTATGAGGTGTATGGAGCGGAGCTGCATGTGTACGAGGTGTACAAAGCGGAGCCACGTGTGTACGAGGTGTATGGAGCGGAGCCGTGTGTGTACAAGGTGTATGGAGCAGAGCCACGTGTGTATGGAGTGGAGCCGCGTGTGTACAAGGTCTACCGAGCGGAGCTGCATGTGTACGGAGCAGAGCCTCGTGTGTACAGGGCTTACGGAGTCGCATGTGTATGGTTCATACAGAGCAGAGCCACGTGTGTACGGTGTGTATGGAGCAGAGCCGCATGTGGAGGGGCGTACGAAGTAGAGCCACATGTGTATGGAGCAGAGTTTGTACTTAGTGGAGCCTCGTGTGTATGGGGCATATGGAGCAGAGCTCCATGTGTATGGAGAAGAGCTGTGTGTGTACAGGGTTTATGGAGCGGAGCCGCATGTGTAGTTAGTGGCGCCGCATGTGTACGGAGCGGATCCACATGTGTACGGGGCGTACAGAGCAGAGCCGCATGTGTACGGGGTGTATGGGGTAGAGCCGCGTGTGTACTTAGTTGATCTGCATGTGTATGGGACTTGTGGAGCGAAGCCGCGCATGTACGGAGTGGAGCCGCATGTGTACGGGGCGTATGTAGCGAAGCAGTGTGTGTACGGGGTGTACAGAGCAGAGCTGCGTGTGTATGGAGCAGACCTGCGTGTGTAGGGGGCATAAAGAGCGGAGCTACATGTGTATGGGGCATACAGAGGGGAGCTGCGTGTGTACAGGCCTTACGGAGCGGTGCTGCATGTATACGGAGCGGAGCCGCGTGTGTACGGGCCGTAAGGAGCAGAGCCGTGTCTGTACAGGGCGTGTGGAGCCGTGTGTATGGAGCAGAGCTGTGTCTGTATGGATTGAGGTATGTTCACACACACAGGTTTTAAATGCATACATAAGCAAGGGACTGCCTCGGTCAGGGCAACCGTGACGAGGTGAGCCAGCTTGCAGTATATTTTTTGCAAAAAACGTACAGACCAATAGCCCTGTTTTTGATACTTTTTTGATAGCACTTGCTAAAAAACTGGAAAAAAATACTTTTGTGTGATTCCTGTGCGGATTTTTTGCACTGATGTTTTATGGGGCATACAGAGCAGAGCCGCATGTGTACAAAGCAGAACCGTGTCTGTATGGGTTGTACAAAGCAGAGCCGCTTGTGTACAGGGCGGAGCCATGTGTAGGGAGTGGATCCGTGTGTGTACGGGGTATATGGACCAGAGCCGCATGTGTATGGGGCATACAGAGCAGAGCCACGTGTGTATGGGGCATACAGAGCAGAGCTACGTGTGTATGGGGCATATGTAGCAGAGCTGCATGTGCACAGGGCATACAGAGCAGAGCCATGTGTGTACGGGGAGTACGGAGCAGAGCCGTGTCTGTACAGGGCATACGGAGCAAAGCAGTGTGTGTACGGGGTGTACAGAGCAGAGCTGCGTGTGTACAGGGCGTATGGAGCAAAGCAGCGTGTGTGTACGGGGCATACGGAGCAGAGCCACGTGTATACGGGTCATACGGAGCAGAGCCAAGTGTACAAAGCAGAGCCGTGTGTGTATTGGGCGTACGGAGCAGAGCTGCGTGAGTACGGAGCGGAGCCACGTGTGTATGGGGCATATGGAGTGGAGCTGTGTGGGTGCAGAGTGGAGCCACGTGCGTAAGAGGTGTGTGTACCAGTGGTAGCCCCCCACGGATGATGCTCCCACTCCTAAGGTTCCGGCTGCCTATGCCGGCAGCATTTTTCTCCAGAGTCCAGGCTGCCGTTGTCTGCCCTTTGCAGCTCAGCACAGTGGGGAAATGAAGATGTCATCACTGAGTGCCACTGTGCTGAGACGGGCAGAGCGGCAGTGCAGATGCTGAGGAGACTGAAGCAGCGAGAGTTGAGTATTTAAAAAAAAAAAAAAAAGTAATCAGTGAGTAAACTGATGGAAAACTATGTAATGTGCACTATAACGTAGGAGGACTATGGGGGTGCAATATACTATATGGAGGACTATGGGGGTGCACTATACTATATGGAGGACTATGGAGGTGCATTATACTATATGGAGTACTATGGGGCTGCATTATACTATATAGAAGACTCTGGGGTTGCATTATATTATATGGAGGACTATGGGGTTGCATTATACTATAAGGTGGACTATGGGGGTTGGGGGTGCAATATACTATATAGAGGACTATGGGGGTGCACTATACTATAAGAAAGGCTATAGGGGATGTATTATGCTATATGGAGGACTATAGGGGTGCATTATATATTATAAGGACGGCAATAGGGGATGCATTATACTATATGGAGGACTATGGGGTTGCATTATACTATAAGGTGGACTATGGGGGTTGGGGGTGCAATATACTATATAGAGGACTATGGGTGTGCACTATACTATAAGAAAGGCTATAGGGGATGTATTATGTTATATGGAGGACTATAGGGGTGCATTATATATTATAAGGAAGGCAATAGGGGATGCATTATACTATATGGAGGACTATGGGGATGCATTATATACTATAAGGAAGGCAATAGGGGATGCATTATACTATATGAAGGAATTGGTGGGGTGCATTATACTATATGGAGGACTATGGAGTGCACTATACTATATGGAGGACTATGGGGGTGCATTATACTATAAGGAAGGCTATGGGGGATGCATTATACTATATACAGGACTTGGGGTGCATTATACTATATGGAGGACTGTGGAGGCCCATTATACTATATGGAGGACTATGGGGGCATATTATAATATATGGAGGGTTATGGGTGCATTATAATATATGGAGAACTATGGATGATGCATTATAATATATGTAGCCTATTTTACTATATGGAAGCCATTATAACATATGGAGGGCTCTGTGGGGGGCATGGTAATACTTGGAGGGGTGTGAGGGAGCCTTTATACTTTGTGCAGGGCTACTTAAGGGCTGAATTGGGGGCCATTACACAGTGTGAAAATGTTTAGGGGCCATTATACTGTATGTAGGTCTATTATATTGTATGGAGGGCTATGTGTGGGTCACAGTTGGAGATCATACTGTGCCAGTGTAGTTGAGGGGGGTACAGTAGAGTCATGATACTGTGCGTGTGGAGGAATTGACTGTGGAGGATCATACAGTGTTTGTGGGGAACTTCTGTTGGCATCATACTTAATGGGGCAATGAAAGAGGAATCTAGGGGCTTCAATAGGAGGAGAATTACTTTGTAAGGTTCGCAGAGTTGTGAGATGTTATTATGTGACCCAGCCAAATATTTTTTTGGGGGGGAACCCAATCAGAACTTCTGCTAAGAGGCCCCATGATTTCTATGTAGGCACTTGTGCAGGATGCATTGTCCCTCTGCTGCAGGACTAATTGGCCATAACTTACACATCACATCCAGTGCCGCCCCTCGGTACATACAGACATCCAGCCATGTTTCTCTTGAGCAGTGGTTGGTTGGTGGCGCTCGTCCACCTTCCCGCTCCCACATCCTTTGCTCAACCTAATTGTATGGTCCCTGCTCTTGACTCCGGACAGCCCCATGTGCGGCGCTTGTGATTGGCTGAGTGTTTTGGGAGAAGGACGCATGGTCTGTTGGAGAAGACCTGCCATTTTACCAGTTTAGTACTGTAGCGACCGGTGGTAAGGCCGCGGGTGTGTGTGTATGATCTTTCTCAACAGAATCCCCATACTCAGATTTAACCGGTAGTAACATTTCTTTACTGTAAAACATGTCTATAACACAGTCAACTGATCTAGCTGCACACATGTATATATTAGAGTCTCTGGATCTTCACTTCTTCCGGGTACGCAGCAAGCAAAGAAAAAAACACAACAATGGAGATATCTTTCCCTAACTTTCCCTAAAATCACGTACCAGTCTATCACAGAAGAAGGTGTCGCTCCCACGTAGCAGGCCTGGGGTCTCACGATGACGGGTCCCAGTGCAGCGCTGAAGGTGGAAACTCCTCAGTCTTCTTCTGTGGTCTCCGTCCGCAGGTAACAGAATCTTTCTTTGTTAGTCTCTCCCAGTCTCAGGGCACACAGAGGAGCAGAAGGGAGCCCACAGCAGCACAGAAGTCTCTCTCAGTCTCGGGGCAAACCGATGAGCAGAAGGGAGATCACAGTAGCACAGATGGCTCCCTTATGTCAGTCACAGCCCCTGCACATGTAATCCAGTGGCAATGTCCTGAATTCCGGAGGCAATGTCCTGAATTTGAGTGGGACCCTCGGTAAGACAAGGTCCTGCAGACCGGGGGTTGCAACAGCGATCCTCACGGGGTATTTCTTCCCAAGAATCCGGCTGCAAAAGAGCCCTATGTCGGGAGACACCACACAGTCTGTCCTGACAGAGCTCTGGATCTCTAATCATCATCTCCCGCCCTTTTTCTTCCTCAGCACAAGGCTGTTGGGGGAGGGGTTCAGACTGTGTAATGTTCACTGCAGTGTCCATTTGAATAACAACACAGTCAGGGCTACCCACTTCATTACAGTACATTGGCAGCTTGTTCATGCTCAAACTGTAGGTCATTACATTTGGTGCATTGATGGTGCTGCATTGTGACATGTCTGACTGGTTAGTGCCAGGCAGCCACCACATTGGAGTTGCCCAGTTTTGTAGGCATATGCCAGAGATAATAAGTTGTCAATCAGTGCTGCCTCCTGTGCTATAAGGATGCAGGACTGTGTCTGCCTATAGGGCCACAGCTCTGCCGCCATCATTGTGTGTCTGTATGTTTGTACTAATCCTGCCATTGTCATTAATGATCCTTATTCTGGATTCTTCTGTGTGGTCCTTGTATGTGTGTGTGATGGCGCTGACATCCTTGTGTTTGGACAACTTTTTTCTATTTATTTAAATTAAAATATCCACTCATTTTTACAGGATAGATATAAATGTGTATGCATCAGATTTATTTCTATCGATTTCAGAAAATGTTACTGAGTGGGGGGTAGGAGGGGCGCTTTGCAGCTCGCCTCAGGCAGCAGAGAGGCTAGGTTCACCGCTGCCCTCATGTATAGTTTGGCCTATTACAGTTTATTCCCGGGGTATACTCAGGGGCCTGGAGGAGTATAGTTTGGCCTAGGCCATATTACACCCCCAGGTATAGTTAGGCACATTACAGTTTATTCCCCGGGGTACACTCTGGCCTGGAGGAGTATAGTTTGGCCTAGGCTTCTTTTCACCTCCGAGTATAGTTCACCTATGACAGTTTATCCCCAGGTATACTTTGGCCTGGAGGGGTATAGTTTGGCCTAGGCTACTTTACATCCCCAGGGATAGTTTGGCCTAGGACAGTTTATCCCCTAGGGTAGACTCTGGCCTGGGCCAAACTATACACGAGTTTAATCTGCACAGGGATTAATTTGGCCTGTTACACCAGCGCTGACATGACCCCAAGTAACCTCAAGAATAACGGTCCATACAATCACACTCCATTAATGTAAATGGGAGCTGTAGATGTAGTTGATCTCACGCTTGGGAGTGACACCCAGTTCATACAGTAGTAGATATGCTCATCATGTTTCTGCAGAACTGCTGTTTTACAGACCAGTGTTTTAAACATAAGGATAAAGCTGTTACTTTCTTACTCCATAGATTGGATTAATCCTATTTTCCTATACAGTGTATCACAATACATCTGCACCATCTCCAGGGCTTCAATCTGATTCTCCTGTTGCAGGATTTTCTCCACTCCGATTCTGGCTCTAGAGTCCTTTTTGTCCTTTAAGTGCTGCACAATCTCGTTCTTAATCTGTTCCTCTATATTACCTGCAAAAGTAGAAAAAATATTGGATCATAATCTATTTCAGACTGTTTTGTAACTCCTTCCATGTTTTGATGATGGATTGATCAGTGCTCAGTGAGATGTTCAGAGCTCGGGCTATTCTTTTTTATAATCTAACCCTGCTTTACTCTTCTCAACAACTTTATCTCTGACCTGTCTGGGGGGGTTCCTTGGTTTTCATGATGCTGTTTGATCACTAATGTACTAAAACTAACCTCTGAGGCCTTCACAGAACAACTGTAGTTATGCTAAGAATACATTACACACAGGTGGACTCAATTACTAATTAGGTGACTTCTGGAGACAATTGGTCACCCAGGATTTTATTTAGGGATATCAAACTATAGGGGACATCATACAATACCATAAGGGGGCGTCAGATTGTCTCCAAATTTATTCTCCAGCAGGACATTGACCCCAAAATCCAACTAATGTTATTAAGAACTATCTTCACAGTAAAAAACGAAGAGACCTGGAATTGATGATCCCTGATCTTACATCATCTCGGCTGTCTGGGATCAGTCACACTTTGATAAACCTTATAACTATCACCATAGAGAATTACTGGCAGTTTAGGTGGTTCTTTAACTTATAGGCACCCTTTTTACTTACTCTTGGTAGCATTCAGCTTTTCTATTTGGCTTATGACATCTTTCAGGCTGGCACTCAGGTTCTGAGGTTTAAATTTTGATCCAGACATGCTTAGAATACCTAAAAAAGATACAATTATAGACGTGTTATTATAATTGTTCTCATCTTCATCTTCAATGCTTCTTCTGGAGCTCTCCTTAGTTGCCCTGGCTGTGTGTTTTGGGTCACTGTCATGCTGGATGCCCCAGCCACCACCCATCTTTAATGCTCTTACTGAGAGAAGGAGGTAGTTGGTCAAAATCTTGCAAGACATGACCCCATCCACCCTCCCTTCAACATGGTGCAGTCGACCTGTCCCCGTTGCAGAAATGCACCCCCCAAAATATGATGTTTCCACCCCCTAAGTAATATATTTCCACCCCTGTGCTTCACGGTTGGGATGGTGTTCTTGGGGTTGTACTCATCCTTTTTCTTAATACAAACACACCGAGTGGAGTTGATACCAAAATGTTCTACAGGGTGTGCCATTTATGTGGATGGACATAAATAAAATGGGAATGGTTGGTGATATCAACTTCCTGTTTGTGGCACATTAGTATATGGGAGGGAGAAAACTTATCCAGATGGCTGGTGACCTTGGTGGCCATTTTGAAGTCAGCCATTTTAGATCCAACCTTATTTTTTTCAATGGGAAGTGGGTCATGTGACATATCAAACGTATTGAGAATTTCATAAGAAAACAATGGTGTGCTTCTTTTTATCACAACTTTATTCTTTTATGAGTTATTTACAAGTTTATGGTCACTTATAAAATGTGTTCAAAGTGCTGCCCATTGTGTTGGATTGTCATTACAACCCTCTTCTCCCACTCTGGACACACTGATAGCAACACTGCAGAAGAATGCTAGCACAGGCTTCCAGGATCCTTTGTTTCAGATGCTGCACATCTCGTATCTTCAGAGTATAGACAATTGACTTCAGATGAGTGATGAGGCAAACATTTTTTGTGAATGGTGAAGTTAATAAACAAAACCATCGCTATTGGTCTGACACTAACCCACAGTGGATAGATCCTTCAAAGACTGTTGGAACACAAACATTGATGGTATGGTGGGGTATATGGGGTACATAGATGGTGGGGCCATTCTTCATCAGTGGAAACCTCAATGCCACTGGATATCTGAAATTGCTACATGATTCAGATATCCAGTGGCATTGAGGTTTCCACTGATGAAGAATGGCCCCACTATCTTTGTACCCCATATACCACACCATACCATCAATTTTTATGTTCCCGCAGTCTTGGAGGGATCTATCCACTGTGGGTTAGTGTCAGACCAGTAGCGATGGTTTTGTTTGTTAACTTCACCATTCACAGATAAGTTTTCCTCATCCCTCATCTGAAGGCAATTGTCTATGCTGTGAAGATACGAGATGTGAGTGCAGGGTGGGGGGGTGAGTGAGGGGAGCTGAGGTGGGGGTCAGGGAAGACGGGATGAGGGGGTTAGTGAGGGGGCTGAGGGGAGATCAGCGAGTGCAGGCTGAGGGGGGATGAGTGAGGGCTCAGTGAGTACAGGCTGAGGGGGGTGAGTGATGGGAGCTGAGGGGGATCAGTGAGTGCAGGCTGAGGAGGGGTGAGTGAGGGCTCAGTGAGTACAGGCTGAGGGGGTGGGTGAGGGGGGTCAGTGAGAGCAAGGTGAGTGAGGGGGTCAGTGAGTGCAGGCTGAAGGGGTCAGTGAGCGCAGGATGAGGAGGAGTCAGTGAGAGCAGGCTGAGGGGGTGAGTGAGGGGGTCAGTGAGTGCAGGCTGAGGGGGGTGACCAAGGGGAGCTGAGGTGGGTCAATGAGTACAGGCTGAGTAGTGTGAGTGAGGGGGGCTGAGGTGGGCTCAATGAGTACAGGCTGAGGGGTGTGAGTGAGGGGGGCTGAGGTGGGCTCAGTGAGTTCAGACTGAGTGGGTGAGGGGGCAGGGAGTACGGGATGAGGGGGTGAGTGAGGGGGGCTGAGGGGAGGTCAGTGAGTGCAGGCTGAGGGGAGGGAAGTGAGGGCTCAGTGAGTATAGGCTGAGAGAGTGAGTGAGGTGAGCTGAGGGGGGTCAGTGAATGCAGGCAGAGGGGGGTGAGTGAGGGCTCGGTGAGTACAGGCTGAGGGGGATTAGTGAGTGCAGGGTGAGGGGGGGTCAGTAAGTGCAGGCTGAGGGGGGTGAGTGAGGGCTCAGTGAGTACAGGCTGAGGGAGGTGAGTGAGGGGAGCTGAGGTGGGTCAGTGAGTGCAGGCTGAGGTGGGGTGAGTGAGGGCTCAGTGAGTACAGGCTGAGGTGGGTGAGGGGGGTCAGTGAGTGCAGGCTGAGGGGGTGAGTGAGGGGGCTGAGTGAGGGTGGCTGAGTGGGGTCAGTGTGATGGCTGTGGGGGTGAGTGAGGGAGGTCAGTGAGTGCAGGCTGAGGGAGGTCAGTGAGTGCAGGCTGAGGGGGTGAGTGAGGGTGCTGAGGTGGGCTCAGTGAGTGCAGACTGAGGGGGGTCAGTGAGTACAGGCTGATGGGGGTGAGTGAGGGGGGTCAATGATTGCAGGCTGAGGGGGATGAGTGAGGGGGTCAGGGAGTACAGGTTGAGGGGTGAGTGAGGTGGGGTCAGTGAGTGGAGGTTAAGGGGGGGTGAGTGAGGGCTCAGTGAGTACAAACTGAGGGGGTCAGTGAGTGCAGGCTGAGGGTGTCAGTGACTGCAGGCTGAGGGGGGTAAGTGTGGGCTGAGCAGGAAGAGTACCTGGCTGCTCTGTGTTTCTTACAGGACCTGTGGTGATGTCACAGTCATATGATCAGTCACAAGACTGTGACATCACTGCAGGACCTGTAAGGTCGGAATCTGCGGTGGGGGGTGTCCGGGGACTGTGCGGGGGAGTTGTATGCAGTGGGGAAGCAGCCATGGCAGCTTTCTGGCGGGGGTCTGTGGGCGGCGTGTGCAGCAGTGGCTTCTGTTGTCGGTGCCTCCACCAGCCTCCGCCATATAAGCACTCCCATCACCTGGGTGTCTTAATAAAGCGTGTGGCATGCTTCCTGTGCGCTACATGGCATTCTAGGATTCGTGGACATCGGGATGGAAACTGATGACACACAGGATTAGGTAATCACATAATAGATACATATATTTAATTGTGTGAAAAAATGTTGGGTTCATTTAATTAATTGTCTATAGATTTTCTGGTGTTATTAATCATATTTACTGGGGAAATTAAGATGAATCCGCAGTTTATGAACACTGAAATTATCCTTCTTACATATGAGATTGGTGGGGACCGACACTCGACATCTTCCATTCATTTTAATAGCAGCTGATTTGCAGCACCCAAGAGCAGGCACTAAACAATATACAGATCCGCTCCGTACATTGCTATCAACTGGCCATTGCTGGAGCAGATATCAGCTGATCAGTCAGGGTGTTGGGTATTAGCGCCGCACCATTCTCCCATTGATGATCTATCCCAGTGATGGGGAACTCCAGACTCAAGGGTCGCCAACGATGCAGGTTTTCAGGATTTCCTTAGTATTGTCCAGGTGATAATATAATCAGCTGCTCAGTTGATGATTTCAACCCCTGTGCAATACTAAGGAGATCCTGAAAACATGCACTGTGTGCGGCCTTTGAGGACTGGAGTTTGAGATCCCTGATCTATCCCATGGATATGGATTGATAATCAATATGTAAGTCCCAGACAATGCCTTTAATATTGACTCTTGCATAATTACTACACGCTAAGGCCCCCTTCACATCACATTTTTTGGGGATCCGTAGCTATCCATTGTAAAACTGATAGCCATGGCTCCGATTTGGCTCCCAATGTTCCCTATGGGCACGGATTGGACCTTAATGGCCATCCGTGTGTGCAGGGATCAGATTGTGTCCGCTTTTTTGACGTCCTCAAAATCGGAGACAGCTCTGATTTTGACCTGCCTTCTAAAAAGCGGACACAATTGGACACAATCGGACAGCATCGGATCCGACGCTGTCCAATTAAAATAACATGGGGGTCTATGGAGCTCAGATCCGGGAAAAAAACAGGATCGTTTCCCGGATCCGATTTTAGTGTACTGAACATGCTTTCAACAGTGTCGAAAGCTGCAGAGAGATCAAGAAAGATAAGCAGAGAGTGGTCACCATTGCATTTAACCGTCAGAAGGTCATTGGTCACTTTGGTGAGAGTAGTTTCTTTACAATGTAGGAGGTGGAAAACAGACTGTAATGGATCTAGAAAAGAGTGAGTGGAGAGGTAACAGGTGATGCGGGAGTAGACCAGGTGCTCCAGGAGTTAGAGATGAAGGGGAGATTCGAGATTGATCTGTAGTTATTTGTGCAGGTTGGGTCAAGAGAAGATATTTTTAATAATGGAGTAATGATAGAGTGTTTGAAGGAGGAGGGGAAGATGCCAGAAGAGAGGGAGAGGTTGAAGATTTTGGTTAGGTGAGTAGTGACCATCAGTCACCCTAGCTAAAGTAGGCGCTGGGTTTGGCAGCTCCCCTGTACCCTCAGGCACGGTCGTGACCTCTGTAAACCACAATCATTATGCCCCTGGGTATAATAGTTTTCACAGCTGAATGTTTGCTACAATTGTATCCAATCTAGACAATCCTCTGTGAATTAAATATCTCCCTTGTTACAATGTATCATGACAAATAAATGTCTGAAATCCAGGATGTCCAGCTGACCGTAGATTTACTAGTCTGGACACAATGGCATGTATACTTTCCATCAGAATGCATTAGTGATACGTAACATGGGGTTGCCCCCCTTGTAGCCATAAAATAGTGTCCATAGTGGTTCCTGTTAGTACCAGCTATTATTCAATAATGGATATAGATTTGCTTCATCTGCCCCATCTCATCCACTCCTGGCACTAACTGTCCCAGACTCATGAATCTACTGCAACCCATCAATATGATACACAGCCGCCAATTCACAAAAGGTTTATTTTCTAAGCGTAATAAAAACATAACATTTCACTAAATATGTCAAGTATAACCACCGTCGACTCACCTGAGGTACAAGTCCCAGCAGAACAGAAGAGCGGGCAGGTGCGGGACACAGCGGCGAGGATTCCCTGATACTAGGCAATAGGACAGCTCAGCACTAAGCTGTAAATTATAAATGTGTGTAGTATGAGATTAAATATTAAAGACATTTACCTACACAAGGAAGTCAGCTAGAGAAAATACACTCTTATCTCTTATAATGAAAACATCTACAAGAACTATGGTCATGCAGTTAATTAACAGTGAACCATGGAACGTGGAGAGAAATCACCATCGTGGCAGCATGGAGCCTGCATTTAGAAATACAGAGTTCCCCTATACAGATCTGCTATAACACAACACTAACTTTATTACATTACATATTAAATTGTATATTGAACTTTATTACAGTTGTAATGGTTAATAATTGATATTTCTGCAGTTGTGCAATACATGGCTTCACTTATGTGCCCACAAAGATAGAAACATTATTTATTTGTGTATTTTGTTTGCAAATAGAACAGTTGAAATGTTAAAGTATATTGTATATATCCCAAGGAAAAATGAAAGTGCAAGACTGGACACAAAATCATATATGTTCTTATAACATGGATCCAGACAAGAGAACAGGTATCAGGATCGCTCCTTACCTTTGGATTATTCTTGTTTACATACGTCCACCATAACATTAGGGTTCCCTTTACACGCCACCACTGGAAGTTAGCAACTGCCTGGCATTGGGGATAATTGTGCCTGTTGCCATGAAATTGCTACGAAATGGCGGCGTGTAAATAGGGTAATTCCTCCCGGTGTCCTGCTGTTGACTCAGATACCTGTTGCTGAGCCGTGCTCAAAAACCCAAGGCAACACAAAGTCACAATTGCCATGGTAGTGGCGTCTAAACGGGGCACAGGCATAGATGTTGCGTTGCCTAGAGATTTCACAGGGGCGTGCCACAGCGTCATGGATACCACGCCCCATCAGCGATCATTGGTGGGGGCTACTGTGTACCCATTGGCTGTCCCTTCACAGGGCGCCATATTTAAAGAGCTGTCCATTCACACTACACAATTGCAATGGCGTCATGTATTAGCCAGCCTTCCTGCGCAGGCTGGCCAATCATGACACTATTGCGTTGTCCAATCAGCGTATTAGCGTCACGAAAAACACAACTCTGTCACGCCTGTGTACTTGCAGCGCGAAAGATGTACGCCCATATTCCTTTGTGGTAGCGGCGTGTAAAGCGTGGAAGGTATTCAACAGGAAGTAAGCCGCAGGATCTGTCGGAACTTCCGGGGAACAAAGATACCTTTAGTTGACAACGCAATGGCGTCGTGCACATGCGGCATTAGCGATCGGTATCCACCGTTAAAAACGTGCGCGTGCACGTGCGGTGGATACCTGTTGCTAGGCACAGTGGCGGCATGTAAAGGTACCTTAAAGGAAATCTGTCAGGTCAAAAATCTATGTGACTGATATTTTATAATTCCTCTGGTGAAGCTCTTTCTATTCATGTATATCTTTTTTTTATACTCACCTCTGTAAACTGCAAAAATAGATATTCATTCCATCTGTCAATCACAGTGAGTGATCACTTACTTCTCTGCTGTCCACTCCTCAGGGAATGAATATTCATTCACTGACATCACTGCACTGTCCTCCTGTGCAAGCACACAAGGAAAATTCAGTGCAAATCACTCACATGGGGGGCCTGTATCCTCCTGCCTGTGCTGTTCTACAGGGTAGCAGATTCTGTCTTGCCTGCACTCACTGCAGAGGAGAGAGGAGGGGGAAGATGTGTGCTCCTAGCAGAGCAGCTGCAGTTCTGACATCTTCATTTCCCTCCTGCATGAAGCAGTGTCATTGTGTGTATCTGAGGCATGTGTGTAGTGGGTGCTGTCTGAGATATTTCTATGTGTTTATAGAACATTTGCTCATTTCTTCAGCAGATACACACATGACATGTATGCAAGAAAACAAATGTTCATACGACTCACCGTGGCCGGGACTCCGGTTTAGACAGGCGTTTTCTTCCTCCTTCTTGTCACGGATGGACCGCGCCTGCCGGTAGTGGGGCCCAGTGGTACAGATCAAAATGATGAGACGTCTTGTGGGAACAGATTAAGGGGTTGATTGTTTCGTGACGCCACCTATGAGTGTTCCGATAACTTTACCAGCGCTGTGGGGCCTCCGGGGGATGGAATGCAGCAAGATAGAACGCTCCCCACAGGCTGAGCGGTGATCCCCGGAGCCAGAAGCTGCACAAGATGTTGTGAGGCAGCTGCGGTTACCTTAGCATGTGGATAAATAGTTCATAAGAAGGCACGGACACTGTAAGTCTCTGTAACGGGTGCTTTACTGTAACCAGCAGGCAATACATGGTATACAGTTTGTAGGTAGTGGACCGGGTGGACTCAGCAATGACCAGTGTGTTCTCAGAGATCGCGGTGTTCCTCCATTCTAACTAAGTATGATGCCGTTGTCGCCCAGGAATACCAGATCGGGTACAGGGAGGCTGCTTGAATGCCCTATCCGGGGTATACGTTCCAGATGCTTTGGGGAGCCTTGGGTCCCTTGGTGGGTACACCGCTGGTTAGACGACTGGATTTAGTGATGGTGGGGTGCTCCTGTAAAGCGATCCCTCCACTCCTATGGTTCGCATAGCAGAGCTGAACTGCTGCCAGCTTCGGTACCAGCAAACCGGCTGTAGATGTGCACGGGGTGACTTTGGACCCGCATGTTGATGCCCGGGTGATGGTAGGGAGACGGCCAAGGAAGGTGGCCAGGGGGCCGCACGAAACTGTGCAACCCCCTCTCCTAGGTTGCAGAGCTGGGAATCGGCAGAGGTCTTCTACATTGCTCTTGCACTCCCAGACTCGACTCTTCCCTACCCCTCTAGCTGGACTAAACTTCCACTACACACTACCACTACACTCCGCCCACCAGGACCTGATTGGCCCTCTATGCTAGGTGATGCATGTAGGGTATGGACCTCTGAGTTAACTGTGTGATTGCTGGGTCAGAGAATATTGCTGCTGCATTTGTGGCTGCAATACCCTCCTGTGACGCACTCGGTGCGGGGCGCCACACTCCCCCTTGGTGAAATACACTTGTCCCCAAGTGTCGCGCTACCCAAACATTACAGAGAAATTTTTGTAATATATAACAGGCATAAACGATACACTTTTATTAACAACAGGTACATTTTACTTTTTGATGTTGCAAGCAAAGGAAACAGGTTAACACATTCGCGGACCCGGCGGGTGGTCGGCTGTCCTTAGTTTGAGTTCAGGCTATTGCCGCCAAGTCGCGGTGTCATTTACCAAACAGGAAGAAGTCTCTTGTAAAGCTCAAACAGCAAAGTCACTTATGGAGGGCAGTGTTCCGGACCCGTATAGCGAACCACCCATCACAGCATACATATCGCTTGTAGGTTACAATGTCCCCTCTATACAAGTCGCGGTTTGGATGCCCTCTCGGTAGGTGCGACTCCACATCACGACGCCCCACAAACACTTCCGTACATACACCCTCCTCCCTGACAAAACCCCACCCGGTGGAAAGGTTGAAAGTGCTCACCCTTCCTTTCTTGCGGAGTTCATCAGGTAACGGGGGTTGGCGGCGAGCTTCGGCGCGGGCCTGCATGTTGGAGCGCAGACGAGCCTGCCACTCCTCCCTTCGGATGCAACGTACATCTTCGTCGGAGCGGTGCGGAGTGTGGATAAAGTCACTGCGACGCGTTGGCTGTTGAACGGCTTGAGTTTGGTGGGCAGTCTGGATCGGAACCCGGTTAAACGGCATCAGGGAAGGTGTTGCAGTGGCACTCGACCAGCGTACCCGAGCGGATTGCTCGGCCGAAGGATCTACGGTATCTCCCCAGGCAAACCCGGTGTAGAGGTCCTCAGCGGTACTGTGGGTCTCGTCGTCGTCGTCGTCATCCTCCTCTCCCTCAACGATCACATCGGGCTGCTCGGTATACAGAGATGTTGGAATGGGGTCCTCTGGGTCGATGGGCGGCTGTGCTGCAAAGTTCTCCTCGGGGTTGTCTTGCAGGGCTTCCAGGCTGCCTGCCTCTTCTTCTGCTGCAGCGGGTAGTGGTGTCTCAATCCTGGTAACCAGGTAGGCCTCAGTAGTAGCAGAGGAAGCCTCCGGTTTGGGGAAGAAACAGGCGACAGTCTCGGTAGTGGTGAAACTAGTCGCGGGTTCCCCAAGGGGAACCAGGTGAATGTGCATTTCTTCTTGGGAGAGAGTTGCAAGCTCCGGCTCAAACACGGGTTCGGTTCCAGGTTCTAGAGCGGGATGAGCTGTGATATCTACCGGGATGATGCAGTCTATCGGCTCCGGAGACGAGGTGGGACAGGTGGTCGGTGTGGGCGAGGCGGTGCTAAAACTGGAGATGTCGTCCGGTCCTGGAGTGGTTGCACCTGAGCAGCTCTGCTGTATCACACGATGTAGTCTGCTGCCCAAGCTCGCGCTCCAGCTGCGGATCGTCCACTCTACGGTTTCGATCAGCCTCACCCGGAGGTCTTGCAGAGCTTCTTGCCAGAAGTCGGGGCTGCCGTCCATGTTGAGGACAGGACCCGGACCCGGATGGCCAATTGCTGCTCTGGCCTCGGCTTCCACTTCTCGCATCAGGTCATGGAGTCTTGTACTGGTCATCTTTCTTGGAGGAACCACACCCGTCTCCACCCGGTAACTGTTCTGGTGAAGAGCTGGTGAAGAATGGTCTGACACTCCCACTTCCTTGGGGGCTTTTGTAGTCCCATTGTGGGAAAAAGTCTTTGGTCCGCACCCATGGTTGATTCGAGCAATCAGGGTGGACAATGATTTTGGCGCCTTTTCCTTTAGCCCTCCCACGAAGAGGGGCGGTGGCTCACCCCTGGGCTTGCACGTGGCGGATCCTCATGGCGGGGACGCCATCTTGGCCCAACGGTGAAAAGGCGGGAAAAGTTCTTTTAGGGACAAACAAAGTCCAAATTGTTGAAATAAAGTCTTTTTAAGCACATAATACCGTTAAGGAACGGGCCTGCTCGTATCCTGTTCATGACGCCATTTTCTGTGACGCACTCGGTGCGGGGCACCACACTTATAAACAGAAATCTCTCACAGGCAGCACAGGCTAGTGATGTTATTACTAGAGTTGCAGCACAAACACCTCCCCCCTCTCTCTCCTATCTCTCTCCATCTCCTTAAGAAGCAGCTTGCACAAGCCTGACATTTTCAGTCACTCACTTCAGCACAGGGAGGAGGGGGGGTGGGGAATGCCACCTTCAATAGTTGTGGATATTTAAATAACATTTACAAACAAATGATTATTCAACAGTGAAAGTAATGGACCGGACTAGTACAGCCAGCTACCTGCAGGGTGTGAAGATGCTTATAGCAAGAAAACTACAGAGCTTACAGTGATGATTATACATGTTTTAAAAGGTCTGCCTGAGCACTATTCAAGCGTACTATTAGTATCATACTGAAAAATGACCTGACAGTGTCCCTTTAAATCCACTGGCCTCACTTTGTATAGGTCCACCTCGTGCCACTAAAATACTATTGACCTTATGAAACATTGAGTCCACAAGACCTGTGAGGGCTTCCAAAGAAGATGTTCCTTTAGGTCATGGAAGTTGCGTCCATGGATCGAACTTGTTTTTACCGAATATCATTCAGAATAAGATTTGGGAATTTGGAGACAGGCCATCATCTTGAATTCTTCTTCCTGAAGTGACTCCTAAACTTTTTTTCTAGTTCGGCTGAACAATTATCCAGCTGAAAAAGGTTCTGCGAACAGGTAAGAGTGCTGCCATGAAGGTAGGTGCTTGGGCTATATACAATGGTTAGATGTCACATCCACATGAATACATAAAATATCACACTGCCAGTTTTCTGATGGATAAACCCCCCCAGACCAGACACATTCTAAATAAAGACAAAAGGTTTAACCGTCAAGAAACAGTGAAGTGGAGGTATCTCCCTGAATGTATCAATGGACAGTAATTACTTTTATCAGTTTGTGCCTGATGCACGCTGGACAGGTCTACTGTTTGTCAAAACCCCTCTTTACGTTAAGGTCTAAACATTGCTGCCTATTTTTGTATTATAATAACCTAAAAATTGAATTACTACATAACTTTCCTGTCTCAGGATCTGAATATTTGTCTCTTCCCCAATGGCCAGTACTCAAGTTTGCGCTATGTTACTGCAGGAACCTGGCATTCTCCTTTGACATCACCATGAAAGGCCATTTAAAGCCAACTATTGAGTAAGCTTTACATTCAGATAACTCATATATTTCTGGAGTTTGCCTCACCATTCACTCCTTTCAGCTTACTAATTATCTCTTCCATTAACTCATTTTTCTTTATCATCGCTCTACATTTACTTCCTGCCTCTGATACGCAGTTAACTATTTGTCTGCTGTAAGCATAACAAACTCTTCTCTGCTAATTCTGGTCCTGTTCGCAATTTATTGCTGCTGCAGTAGTATATGATCTTTCTTCAAGCAAGTATGTGTATCCTGTTTTTCTCTTCTTTTTTTTTTTTGAACCATCTTTTTTATTGATTGCAATGTGCATCATACATGAATGTGATTGACAAGTATACATATATGGTTCTTTGATTAACAATAAATGACTAAATCACATTAACTTAACTCGGTGTTTCTCATTTTTCAAATAAAAAAAAAAAAAAAATAACGCAATACTTGCTCAAGAGTAATGAATCTGAGATAACAGTATAAGAGAAAATTAATCGTTATCGGAAACCAGCACGACACAGATACATATCTTTTTAAAAATTCGGTGTCCCCCCCCCAAACCCTTCCCCTGAGTATGTCTAATTTTCTATATTTATTAGAATTGCTTCCAAATATTACGTGAAATGGAGGGCACCTCGGCCGCTGCCGTATGCTCTAGACTGCTGAGCCCTCAGCTGGCTCGGCAACAACAATCCCACTCTCAGTGCAAGGATACAGGACAAGAAAAGAAGCCCCCCTTCTCTCACTACCTTTAGCCTGCCTTCTCAGGTTCCCCTCCTCCCCCTTTTCTCACTAGCCCTCAGCCTGCCTCCTGGCTATAAATAGCCTTAACTAGGGGCAACCTCCCTCTTACCATCCTGCTCCCCAGGCGAACATCAACGTCGATGGGTGAACAAACAATGATCGCTTCGCCGAACGGATGATGACGCCGAACATAGATCATAGGAACAGAGGTAAGAGAGGACCAGCCGGGAGAGAGCCAAATGGCTTGCCTCCCTTGTGGGCACCAGCTCCCTCTCGGGTGGCCCGCAGAACATAGGGTCCACCAGGCCCACCGGCAGCGGCGGTGAGCTTTATGCTCATTACATGTCCACATATACAGCTGTGCCTTATGCTCATTACATGTCCACATACACAGCTGTGCCTTATGCTCATTACATGTCCACACATACAGCTGTGCCTTATGCTCATTGTGCCTTATGCTCATTACATGCAACATATACAGCTGTGCCTTATGCTCATTGTGCCTTATGCTCATTACATGCCACAAATACAGCTGTGCCTTATGCACATTACATGTCCACACATGCAGCTGTGCCTTAAGCTGATTACAGCTGATTACATGTCCACACATACAGCTGATTACAGCTGATTACATGCCCACCATACAGCTCTGCTTTGGGCACTTTACATGCCCACACATACAGCCCCACTGACAGCCAGACGCAGGCGGAGGGCCCGGGCTGGCAGGGTCAGGCCGCCTCCGCTTGCACCCAGCGCCTCAGCGGCCCCCTCTGGCGCCCTCGTGGGGGCCCCCGCACGCAGGCACAGGTCGGCCGGTGGCGGCCGCACTCCACGCGGTCGGGCCCCTCCCCTTGCATGCACCCGGGTCGTGCCGCCCGGCGCGGGAACCCCCCCCCCCCGGCTTTGCCGGCCGTGGGACGGCACGTGCTCCGCCCCCCCGGCGGTCGCGCCGCCCACTCACCGCGCGTGTCTCCGGGTCGCCCAGCACAGCTGCCAGCCAGGAGCAGGGGCCGCCGCCGCGCTCCCTCCACCTGGAGCGCACTCTTCTAGCGCACCCCCTGCTCCACCGGGGGTCCGCGGGAGCCGCGGCCTGGTCCCCGGTCCGCCGTGTCACCTCCTGTGGCGCGGCCATCGCCGCGTTCTGATTGCTGCCCCCTTCGCGTCACTTCCGGTGACGTGGCCTGCAGTGACGCGGCCGTCATGTGACCGAAGTAGAGCGTGGCTTCCGGCGGCCGCACAACACGCGCGGCGACGTCTCCTCCGGGACGGTGTTGTTTCGTGACCCGCAAGTTACCTCAATTGTGACCCAACAGCAAGTAGCATCTCAGCCATGCTGAATCACTATTATTAGATATAACGGGCTAAGCTATATTCATTATCCTAATGCTGGATGGCTATACTTGACATAGTAGCGCGGAGCTAGCCTACCTTACATGAAAGGCTTTCATTCCTAGAAGTCCAAGGTCTCAAAACCTGGATCCTCAAGGGGTTAACAGTCATACTTTATCACTTGTTATACAGGCTTTTGCTAGAAAGCATAACAAACCCCAGGGTGCCAGACAGGGCTCCCAAAAGTTGTGGCACATCTGATAAACAGGGTAAACTGGAAAACTACACTATGTTTCAATATACATGTACCGGTCATTATGCACCAAACAAAAAAAATAAAAATAAAAAAATAAAAAAATAAAAAAAAAATAAAAAATAATAGAAAACTATAGGAAAAATCCATAGAAGCAAAACTTTTTACCACAGGAGCCATAGCATAGTGTTTAGCACAGCGGACTGTGTCAACGCAAAGGTGCCCAGTGCTAGACCGGGTACAGACGTTTACATCAATGCATCCAACATTAATTTCTTACATGGCAAAACTGTCATTATTCTTACAAGAAGAGCCAAATTAAGTCGGAGAATCTCTTGCCTTGCAATGGCTTGTCTGTTTGGCTTTGAATTATGTGGCATATGTTAGTATTTAACAGGCACTGATATGAATAACTATGAGTTTTAAAGACTCAAATCTATAGATGATATACTGGGTAAAAGATCTGTAGAGTCCTCTGTTGCTGCAGTCGCAGTTATATGTTCCCCGAGCTACCAATTAATTTATCATCAATATCTATACATGAACATCACTGATCTGGATATACAAATATTTGTTGCTGAATGTCAACACTGTATATTAGATTCATCCTAACACAAGTTCATACAGGAATGATACATAACCCTGTCCAGTACCTTATACCATGTCGCCAGTCACTCCCCAGCAACAATAATTGATCAGTTGCATGGTTTTAATTTACTGTCACCACTACACCTGGCATACAACCGCACTGTCCTTATGGCAGCTTGCAATCCATTAACAAACGTTGCTGTGCCTGCAACCGAGGATCATGCAGAGGGTGAATGTAGAGTTATAGGCAACCTGGGTTCAGCTCTGCTCATGTTTAAGCTGCGCAGCAGGTGCTTACGTGCATACACACCAGGACAAGCGTACACACACTGGAGGCAGGTCTAGATACACAGCAGCAAATATTAATAAATATGCGTGTTAACAGTAGGTTATACCATACTGCACAAGGATGCCCCAGCAGTTGCCCGCATATACAATACATATCACAAAGAATAACCTTCTCCTTTCAGGGGAACCCACACACGGGTTGCCCCGAGTGCTAGTATCATCATCTCCCTTAAGATTACACGACAAAGGGCGATCTCTCAAGACCCCAAAGAGGAGGTTGAAAGTCGGGTACGATTTACGGCCCAGCGCTCCTGCAATGATTAACGCGCATGGTGATGCCACCACGGAAACTGATTCACATTTCAGCCATATACATACATTTACTCACACCATTTTGCCAGTCGACATGTAAGGCTACCTTCACATTACGATTTTTAGGGAGCCGATGCTGTCCGATATAATTCGGACAGCATCGGCTCCCTTCTGATGCCTGGAATCGGGTGCCAAATAGGCACCCGATTCCGGCATAAAATCGGTGCCTCCGGGGTGAAGAAAAGAAAAAAAAAAAGGGTTATTCTCACCTCTCCACGAGCCCCCGCCGTCTTCCGCCATCTTCTTGGAGGCTCCCGGTGGCTCTCGCAGGCTGCCGGTGTCAGCAGAGGGCTTCCTCTGCCTTATAGGACCTGCGGTGATGTCACAGTCACGTGACCGCGGGTTCACCATGGTAACCCGCGGTCACATGACTGTGACATCAACGCAGGTCCTATAAGGCAGAGGAAGCCCTCTGCTGACACCGGCAGCCTGCGAGAGCCACCGGGAGCCTCCAAGAAGATGGCAGAAGACGGCGGGGGCTCGTGGAGAGGTGAGAATAACATTTTTTTTTTTTTTTAACCCTTATGCTCCTAGTTAGGAGCAGTTTTACTGTACTGAGCATGCTCAGTACAGTAAAACGGGGTCCGAGGAGACATCAGATGTTTCCTCGGACCCTTCTCCATAGGGCCCCATGTTATAGGGATCGGACCTAATCGGATGTGCACTAAATGCCATCCGATTTGGTCCGATCCGATTCTGTCCGATTTTATTTTCGGTGCAAAAATCGGAGCATGCTCCGATTTTTGCACCGATAATAAAATCGGACAGAATCGGATCGGACCAAATTGGATGGCATTTAGTGCACATCTGATTCGGTCCGATGCCCATAGAGCTGCATGGAGGCCAAATTCGGATCCGATGCTGTCCGATTTTGATCGGACAGCATCGGAAATCCGAAAATCGTTATGTGAAAGCAGCCTAAGTGTCCATTTCCACAGTAGGCTGCAGGCACAGGTTGGCACAATTCAGGTACGTTGTGGATGCATGACAGTGAGTCTCGCTGGGCTGGTACGCAAGATAGGTATGCAGCTCTTTGGCTATAGTAACCCCTTAAGGGCCAAGCCTCTATTTCCAATTTTTGATCGGTCACATTCTGAGGTTATATTTCTGGAACATTTCAACATATCCCAGGGGTTACAAGACTGACTTTCATGACATGTTGGATTAAGGGTATGTGCACACTGGGCGGGTTTTCGGCGGTTTACCTGTGTAAACCGCCGTTTTGCATACATTAGTTTTATTTAAATTTATGTTAATCCAAACCGGCGTTTGGATTAACATTGAAACTAATGTAACCCGCCCAAGGCTGTGCACACACCGGCGGTTACCCAGCGTCATCCGTTGCTAACCCGCAGGTTTCCCAGCGGGTTAGCAAAGAATGACCATGTTCTAAAAACCGGCCGGTTCTGCAGCGGCTGCAAGCAGAATCATGTGCTGCTTCCAGCCGCTGCAGAATCTCCGCCGAGAACCCGCTGGGCAGCCGCCGGATACCGCCCGCACATATCCGCCAGGAAGCCGGTGGACGGCGCCGGAGCTTCCTGGCGGGTCCCGCCCAGCCGCCGACGACCAACCCGCCGGTAAGTGTGAACTTACCCTTAATATTAACAGTAAATTCATCTGGTTCGTTAGGCAGATATCTAAATTCAGGTCTGCAGATGGGACACATCGGGCATTGGTCGGTAGTTTACCTCTCGCCCACGGCTACCCGCTGAGGTACACAACCCCGCCTAGCGTCCGACTTACCTCCGCCCGCATAAGGTCCAGTATTAGTTTTGACAGCCGCTGCCCCGAGACGTATATCATATACACAGGTTTAAAAAAAAAAAAAAAAATATATATAACTGCTGGGAACACTGTTGATTTAGACCATCGGTCGAACGTCTCGGTCCCTGGGAATAAAGGACAGACGACTGAAGCTGAAGGAAGTGCCGTTTCTGATTTTCCTATATACAGATAGAAAAATAATGACAACACAGGTACAAGTAATATTTAATAGGTAGCAGCACACCACGCGAGCATAAGAGAAACATAGCTAATTAGGAACACCGGATTTATCTATAATAAAAAAAAAAAAAAAATAATAAATTGGTTCCAGCCCTACAAAAAGAGACCCACATCACTTCCCAATGCAAGGGGTAAGTTACACATTAGTACAACCATAACCATAATGTTTGGGGATATATCCGTTACTACGATATAAGCCAACCAGCCTCCCTTAGGGGCCCACACCTCGCAGGGCCAGCGCAAAAAAGTGAGTGTGGAGGGGTACGGGCAAGCTCGCAGGCTACGACTCAACCATGGCATAGAGGCTACCGGTTTTATGTCACACACCTGTTAAATGACTGCAACTTTGAATGGTCAGCAGGCATTCCCGCAACAGGGCACCAATATCCTGTTGCACTAAGTCATCCTGTTTTCCAATCATATGGCATAGGGCTGGTTGCAATATTGTGTTAGTCACCACGAAGCTCGGCTGTTTACTGCAGCAATAGCTGTTGCTTTTAGGGAGCGCTACACGTTAGCGAACCAGTAACGAGTCAGCCCACCGCCTGGGGGGCCACGGCATGACGACATATTAGCATGTAAAGAAAGGGTGGGAATTCGCAGCAGGAGGTCCAAGCAAGCCATGGTATATGGTTCCCCGTTTTCATCCCCGCTTACCGTTGCAGTTCGCCAGTTTGCTAACAGTTTCTTTAGGAAAGCGGATCGCCAACCAAACCAGTATGGCACACATTCCGGTCAGATCAGAGCTGCAACGGAGGCAGCGAGAGCGGGCCTTTTTCAAACCATGAGATACAACAGGTGAATGGATGGAAGTCAGACTCCTTTTCTGGTATGTAAGACCAGATTTACTGTGAACAGGACGATGCACGGGCGTCCCCCACCAAGACTCAGCATTCCCCGCTCTTCTCCTAACTCCGCTACTCTACTCCTCTTCTCCTCTCCGACCTCTTCCCTCCTCCTCCGGCTCCCCACTTCCAGTCTCCTTTTCCCCCCCTTCTTACATCAGCTGGCTCTTCTCTGCCTCGGCTCCGCCTCCCTTCCCACCTTTCCTCATTACCTCTAAAGCTCCTTTTACCCCTTTCCCCCCCCCCCCGGTAACAAGGAAGTGTAATTTTCTTTTATAGGCACCGGCAGAGCCTCGGGCGGAGTCTTGGGTCAAGCAAAAATGTTATGGGCAGACAAGCAGAGAGGAAGCCAGGAGAGGCAAAAACCTCAGTTTGTGAGATCATGAGGTCCATCGGAAAATTGTAATAGACTCGACATGGGTGCAGGTGCTCCCAGAGGCAGTGGCCAATTTTCGAAGGTAGTAACGGAGCCAGTGATATTAGTAATACATGCCGGGAGCGACGAGTTGGTGTCCATAAGGACTCAAGAACTGTTGGTGAGCATGAAGACAGTTTAAGAAAGGTTGGATCTCCTTAATTGCACAGTGATAATATGGTCCGCCACGCTGCCAAAAGATATGGCTATGAGCAAAGAAACCCGTCAGCGGTTGAACTCTCCAGGAGACAGGTCAACGCACGAATTGCGGGGCGAGTGGCGGTCAGGAATGGCCTGGTAGTACACCACGACATTATACAGAACGAAGTGAAAGGTTGCCTACGCTTGGACGGAGGCAGCCTAAATGAGATAAGGTCGGTTGTATTCCTGTCGGATATCCTAGACGGGGTGGAGGAAGGTCAGAAGCACGTGTGGGGGGGTCGCAGCTCTGGCTCTGTTCAGAGCAGCTCCTTGGCCGGTGGAAGGGGGAGTTGGTAAAATTCAACCTGTCCAGGACGGCCTAGGCATCGGGCGCCCCTCCTACAGGGCGTCAACCAGGCTAGGTCGGCCAGGACATCAGGTTTTGCCTCTTCCCAGGACCTAAGGCTGATATGCCGCACAAGGCCGGTAGGCCGTTCAAGGCTGTTACGCCTTACCAGGCTGATACGCCTCAAGGCTGTTAAGCCTCCAAGTGAGCCTGTAGGCTGTTATGCCCAAAACAACAAAGAGCTGCGGCCAAAATTAATCCACCCCCTTTTTATTAATTCCTAACAGCCCGTCGGTCCCATTGTTAGCGAGCGCCCACGTCCCGCCTTCCATTATAGTTATCGGGTTTGTTGCATGTTTTAATAAAGCTTTGAAACTTACAACGTTGTGGTCTCAATCATTGCACGGCGAGGGAACCGAGCAGCGGGTCTCAGCAGTCTGGAGGGCACCTCGGCCGCTGCCGTATGCTCTAGACTGCTGAGCCCTCAGCTGGCTCGGCAACAACAATCCCACTCTCCGTGCAAGGATACAGGACAAGAAAAGAAGCCCCCCTTCTCTCACTACCTTTAGCCTGCCTTCTCAGGTTCCCCTCTTCCCCCTTTTCTCACTAGCCCTCAGCCTGCCTCCTGGCTATAAATAGCCTTAACTAGGGGCAACCTCCCTCTTACCATCCTGCTCCCCAGGCGAACATCAACGCCCGCCCTCCCGCCCCAGAAGGAAGCTCTAAGTCGCAGCCGGTGGAAGGGGGAGTTGGTAAAATTCAACCTGTCCAGGACGGCCTAGGCATCGGGCGCCCCTCCTACAGGGCGTCAACCAGGCTAGGTCGGCCAGGACATCAGGTTTTGCCTCTTCCCAGGACCTAAGGCTGATATGCCGCGCAAGGCCGGTAGGCCGTTCAAGGCTGTTACGCCTTACCAGGCTGATACGCCTCAAGGCTGTTAAGCCTCCAAGTGAGCCTGTAGGCTGTTATGCCCAAAACAACAAAGAGCTGCGGCCAAAATTAATCCACCCCCTTTTTATTAATTCCTAACAGCCCGTCGGTCCCATTGTTAGCGAGCGCCCACGTCCCGCCTTCCATTATAGTTATCGGGTTTGTTGCATGTTTTAATAAAGCTTTGAAACTTACAACGTTGTGGTCTCAATCATTGCACGGCGAGGGGAACCGAGCAGCGGGTCTCAGCAGTCTAAGCCTCCTAGCCTAATGAGTACGTTATACATGTCAAATATCACAATACAATTTACCCAGCGTACCTTCCAGGTTTTCTAATGCATACCATGTAGTATCTTTATAAGGTCGCATGAATATCTTGACTTCTGCATCTGACAGTTCCCCTGGGCAAGCATGGTGGCTCAAGTGGTTAGCATTGTAGCCTTTGCAGCACTGGGGTCCTGAGGTCCTGGGTTCAATTCCCACCAAGGACACTAAGGACAACATCTGCAAGGAGTTTGTATGTTCTCCCCATGTTTGTGTGGGTTTCCTCTGGGCACTCTGGTTTCCTCCCACATTGTAAAGACATACTGATAGGATATTTAGATTGTGAGCTCCAAGAGAGACAGTGTTATGGTGGGTTTACACACACCAATCATTGTATCCAATCTCTGAACCAATCTCTGGTTGCAGTGAAATCATGGACAGATTGCTCCATGTTGTACACAGCCACAAAATGGAACTATGTGTCCATGATTTCACTGCAACCAGAGATTGGTTCAGAGATTGGATACAATGATTGGTGTGTGTAAACCCACCATTACTGATGTATGTAAAGTGCTATGGAATTAATAGCGCTATATAAATGAAAAAATTATTATATTCTATAAAAGGTCTCCATTTAAAGAAAAATTTTTTGCCAGTTTATCTGTATTTCTTAGTGTTTTTATAGATTCTAGTGATAGAATTTTTTTAAGGTTTTCCCGAACTAAATCTATCCCTGGGACCAGGTTGCTGAGCCAATTTTGAAGCAAGAGTCTCTTCGCCACCATAGCTATAGTGTGAAACAGAACGTGAGGTTGACGAGCATCAGCCCCCTCCCCCAACAGTGGAACAGCCAGAGCATTGGATTTAATCTTTTTTCATTATTTATAAGTCTCAAAGTCATTTTCCCAACTCTATCCCAGAAAGAGCGTGTTTCCACGCATGACCAGATTCCATGTTCCAGATGTGTCTTAAAGGTTTTACATTTGGGGCAATGCATCCATCTTCCCTGGTTGCCTGGTGTGTGGGGAATATTAAAACCCTGGATGGTCCCATGAATTAGTCTGAATTGAGAGTCTCTCCATCTCTCATTAGTTATGAATTTTCTGTCGCCCAACCATCTAAAATTTTTGGGTTAGATCAGGATCATTAATATGTTTTCTCCATTTAGTAAAGAGCCTGTCGGGAATAGTCGGTCCGAGGGTGTTGTGAAGTTTACTATAGAGAGAGGATATGGATACATCCTCTTCTCTCATTTCCAGCAAATCATCCCATAGGGAGTGTTTTAGCTCTCTAGAGACATCGGCTAAGTGGGACATAAGGGAGTGTCGTAATTGTTGGTATTGTAATAAATGTATTCTGGGAAGCTCATATTTTGTCAAGATTTCCTCTCCCGTTAGCCATCTCTTTTCACTGTTATGCATAAGATCCCCCAAGGTCGCTATACCCCTTGTTTTCCACATCTGGAAAAGTGTGTTCTCACGTCCTAGTTTGAAGGTAGGACATGCCCAAGGGTTCAATCTCTTGGAAATTTTCCATGGGAGATTCAATTTTTTTCTCACTCCTTTCCAGGATACTATCATGTCTCTATATACAGTAGAGTTTTTGATAATGTTTGGGAGCTGTGAGAGAGGTGTATGTAATAGCGAGAATAGTTCCCATGGTTTCGATAGCTCACTTTCTAGTTCGACGTCAGAAAATTTACTCGTATTTCTGGCCCAATCAAGGACATTACGCATTAGACAAGCTAAGTTATAGCCCCTAACATCTGGGAGTTGGAGCCCTCCTTCCTCCCTACTTTGCATTAGAGTGTTTATGGCTATTCTAGCACGTTTCCCCTTCCAAAGAAATTTTGAGAAGGCCGAATTTACGGTAATTTCTTGTTATCTGTATGTTTCAGTAGCATGGGGATCGTCTGTAGCTGGTAGAGTAATCTTGGAAAGCTTATCATTTTGATAAGGTGACATCGTCCCAACAAAGTTAGGGGAAGATTTCTCCACCCCTCCAGTTCTTTCTCAATTTTATTTATAATCGGAGTAAAGTTTAGCTGATAAATTTGCCCTGGAGTCCTTGCCAAATGTATTCCCAAATATTTGACACTATCTTTGGCCCTCTTTATCCCACATAATATTTCGCCTACCAAATTGCCCTTGTCCTTCCCAATGAAAAGAATTTCACATTTATTTTTGTTTAGGCGAAGGCCAGATGTTCTACCCAGTCTCTCTATGTCAGCCAAAATGGATGAGAGGTCTCTCTCAGGGTTTTGAACAAATAGTATAATGTCATCTGCGAACAATGAGATCTTTACTTCCTTGTTGCCTATCTTAAGGCCCTCATAATGGTTGTGGGTTTCAAGGAAAATTGCCAAAGGCTCAATCGCTAAGTTAAAGAGCAACGGGGATAACGGACAACTCTGACGTGTCCCCTTCTCCAATCTAAATGTGTCTGAAAGAAAACCCGGGATGCTAATGCATACCTTTGGGTTGGCATAGAGGGACCGCAGGAACTGGCGAAAGGGTCCCCTCAGACCAATGGAGTTGAGCACTCAATCCAGCCATGACTACCTCACATTATCAAAAGCTTTCTCAGCTCAAGGGTGATCATGGCCGGATGTCCCCCTCCCCCCCCTCACTCTGCCTGCCCACCACGTCCAAAAGAAGCATCGCCTTTCTAATATTGGTGACGGTTGAGCGCCCTTTAATGAATCTGCGCTAGTCTATCAGCCAAAATTTTTGAATGAATTTTGAGGTCTTGGTTGATAAGCGAAATGGGTCTATAGCTCGCAGGGTCTGTAGGTGACTTATCTGTTTTAGGGATTAGTTTAATGCGCGCCATATTCATTCTATCTGAGATTGGGTTGCCTTGAAGAATACTATTAAATAGGTCTTTTAGGACAGGGGATATTTGTTCTTTTAGTGGCTTAAAGAAGGCTCCATTAAAACCATCCGGGCCAGGTGCTTTACTGGGGTTCAGCGTTTTGATGGTGAATTCTATTTCTTCTGCTGAAATGGGTTTGTTTAAGAATTGTTCATCATCTGTTGATAGTTTGGGTAACGTAATCGAAGTTAGCCAAGTGTCCCCCTCTGTCTCATGACCACCCTCCTCTTTATATATAACGAGGCATAATACCTCCCCAGTATTCGCGCAATGTCTTTTGGATCTGTCCAGGGCTTGCCATGTTTGTCTTTTATCATTCTAATTGGAGTAGTGGTTTGCCTACCCTTGGCCAATCTTGCCAGTAGGCAACCGGCCTTATCTCCGAATCTATGTAGATCTAATTCTAATTTACTCTTGTATAGGTCTTCCTGCTTCCTGGCCCATACGTCAAACTCTTTCTTAGCTGACAGCCACTTTTCTCTATTTGATTCAGTCATAACTGTTTTGTACAAAGAGTATGCCTCCCTTGCTACCTCACTAGCTTTTAAATATTGCTCTCTAACGCGCTTCTTGAGTCACGTGCTGTATGCCATGATGTGCCCTCGTAAAACAGCTTTTGCCGTTTCCCAGAAAACTGTAGGGTCAGCTCGATGGGCAGCATTATGTGAAGAGAAGTCTAACCACCACTCTTTTAAACACTTGACAAAGTTTACCTCGCGAATCATTGTGTCAGGAAATCTCCATAAGTAGTCAGTTCATTTTTAGTGTTTATCTCTTGACTCCATGACCAAGGGGCAATGATCGGAAATGACCATATCCTCCACCGTTATCTCCTCCATTACTCTCTGAAAGATCGGGGGCGAAGTGAAGAACATGTCCAACAGTGACCATGAATCGTGGGAGTGTGAATAATGAGTATATTCTCTTTCTAAGGGATGGAGTGTTCTCCAAACGTCTTTCAAATTACAATTAGTAAAGAAGCTTTCCAAAAAACTCCCACCAGGGGGGGGGCTATTTCCCCATGAGTCATGGACACTAAGCGCCTACCATGTTTCCTATCTTCCTCTTCATTGAGCACCATGTTAAAGTCTCCCCCTATTATTCTGTTATTTTCCTGATCTGTCAGAAGTTGGTTTTGTATCTTATGTAAAAAGGCCTTCTGGGCCACATTAGGGGCATATAGATTATAAATGCTAAACGTATCATCTTGTATTTGGATTGTCATATGACTTAACCTTCCCTCTTGATCTGAGTCTGAGGTTAAGACTGAATGCGCTAAAGATTTATTTATTAGTATCATGACCCCAGCCTTTCTATTGACAGCACTGGACCCATAAATCTCTCCCACCCACAACTTTTTAAGTCAAAAAAATTCTTCGGATGCCAGATGGGTCTCCTGGAGCATGGCGACGTCAACATGAAGTCGTTTAAGGTGGCGGAGGATCATCATTCGCTTCGATGGGGAGTGCAGCCCCTTCACATTCCACAAGACCCATCTAACCATCATCTTGGTGCAAAAAAGGATTTAGGTGATAGCTAGGTGGCTCCAAACAGCTCCGCCTGGTCAGCTGAAGCAATTTGCCTGAGTGATTTAAATATTCATCTTGACAGTGCGGTAAGCATTCTAAACATAGAAAGACAACTCTAATTTCCCCCTTCACTTTTAGTAAGATCCTTTGTCCTCTCCCTCCCCCGCCCTCCCCATGACATCGTCTAGTGACTTCGCTTTTTTCCTTCCTAGAATTAGCCACAAACATTCCTAACCCATCACAAACACCAACTATAAACATGGAATAATACAGTAATTATAAAATTTAAATCCTGAGCCTCCTTTGAATAATAACAATTAATATCGCTCTATTAGGTAACCTCTGCATAACTAGAATTTGTAATATAGCAAAAAACTCTAAAAGTGTTTGTAAAGTAATAAGTCCTACATGTAGAAAGAACATACAGTAAGCCTACCTTCACATTTGCGTTCCCCTCCACAGAGTTCTGGGGAGGGGATCCGCAATGTGACCGCATCACCGCAAGCCCCTATCTTTATAATGGGAGCACATGGTGCTGCGTTTGACTGCGCATGACTGTGCGCACCCATTCACTACCATATGTGATCTGTGCGCAGGCGGATGCCTGTGCACAAATCACCCAATCTTGTCCGCACCAGAAATGCAACATGTGCAACATCTGCGCACAGATCACATTTGGGAGTGAATAGGTGCGCACGGTCATGCGCAGTCAAACGGAGCACCGTGCGCTCCCATTATAAAGATAGGGGCTTGCGGTGCTGCGGTCACATTGCGGATCCCCTCCACAGAACGCTGCGGAGGGGGAACGCAAATGTGAAGGTAGCCTAATGTTGTCAAAAATAACTTGAGCAGGGGTGACCCTTTCCGAGAACTCCCCTTTTGTATGACTATTGACAATATATCTGCACTTCAAATTTGACCTCAGCAACATAGAGGAGATAAAAACAAGAAAAAAAAACACAGCCTTTCTCCTCTCGCTCTCTCTTCTCATTCTTCCTCAACCTCCGTAGCGGATTCATTGATGGAATTACGATGGAAAGGGATGAGTCTAGCAAAGTCTGGAATGCTAGTAAAGTTCTCCTTCATTCTTTACTTATTTCTCAATCAAGTGTTCTATCCCGATTTTTTCTTATTCCACCTGGAAGCAGCTTGACGAAGTTGTCTCGGTGTTGAAGATGTCGTCAACCCTTCGTCTAGCATAGTATCAGAGCGTAGTCTGTAGGATCTCACTGATTCCTGGTCTCGGTTCCGGGTGTGTTCAGTTCCAGATCCCGCATCAGAAACATTTTCCAGTCGCCTTGGGCTGTTGGGACTTGATCTATCTCTATAGGGTGACTTATTGCCCCTCTCAATTGCTGACAAGGCCTCTCTAGGGTCCGTGAAGGATAACATGTTTCCATCTGGTGATCTAAATCTCAAGGTTGCTGGATAGTTCAATTGAAAGCGGGTGTTTCTTTTATATAAAGCAGTACAGACTTCGCTGAAGGCTCTCCTGCGTTTGGTCACCGCAATGGAGTAGTCCGCAAATAGCAGGGTCTTATGTCCCATTAACATGAGAGGATTTCTTTTGGCTTTGTAAGCACGCAGGATCTCTTCTTTGTCCCTGTGATTAAGGTACTTAGCTATGGCATATTTATTTTTTATTGGCATCTTTATTTTGTGTGGAGCTACTCCCTCCTTCTGCCTGTGGGGGATCTTTGGGGGGACCAATTCTATGGGTGCGTTCCGTTTTGCACCTGTGAGACAGGCCCATAGCTTTTGGCAGTTCTAATTCAAACACATCTTCCAGTAAGCCAGGGGAGTCACTCTCAGGGAGGCCAACTATTTTCAGGTTGTTTCTGTGAGCCCTGTTCTCTATATTGCTTGTTTCTTTAAGGTCTGGACTTGGTGTTCTAGCTCAGTCACTATCTTCTACTGCTGATATTCTGGTCTATGCCTCTTGCAATTGTTGGTCATGGTGCCCCAGTTTAGTGGAAAGTTCCTGTGTAGACGCTGTTACTAACTCTGAAACTGCAAATTTAAAGTCTTCTTTTAAGTATTGGGCTATTTCTTTAGCCAGCGATTTGTAGTCCAGCGTTTGCTGTGGGGCCTCTTGTGCACATGGTAACCCCTCACCTCTTTTTCTCCCAGCCACACCATGCTGTCTCTGCCTCGGCTTATCCACGTACCCCTGGCTTTCTTCCCCCTCAAGGTCTCCCCCACCGGCCAGGCCCGCATCTTCTCTCACCCCCGGTGTCTCTTGTGGCGGCTTCACCTGATTAGTCTCGTCCGCCATTCCCGCCATTTTGCTCCTCGCGCCATCTCTCTCTGTCTCCTCGCGGTCTGCGCTGCTTGTCTCTCCCTCTCTGCACCTGGTCACATACCAATCCATGGTCGCCATCATAGTCCCTCTCCCTCCGCTTATCGCGGGGAAGCTGCAAAGTGTCAAGGCTCGGGGATTAGCTGCGGTGTCTGTGGCGGGCTCCGGAGCTTCTTCACCTGCAGCTTTCCATGGAAGCGCCTGTAGCGGAAGTCTTTTCTCTTCTTTAGTCCTGGCTACAGTTAACCATTTTTTTTCCTGACTGCCTAGGTCTGTTACTGATCATACAATTTTACCATTAACCATTTGCTTGCTGCAAGTCCTGGACTGACTATACAGTTCCTGTGTATAGCCACACTGTATCTTGCTCTGGTTGTCTGCCTGCCATCTTGCATGCCCTACATGCCCCTTTGTTGCTGACCCACATGCCATATGTCAATTCCTGCCCACTGTGCCATTGCCTTTGATCCGTATTGCTCACCATGACCTATGGCTTAGAGAATGGACTTCTCCTGGTGATCCTATACCATCCTTGTTGGGATATTGTCGCTATTTTTATTTTCTAATAGGATTTAGTTGATAATTGCAGAGTTGGGTCATCTTTTGGCTGAGAAAAGTTCGGCTGTCCAACTACAAGACTTGTTTAATGGTCAGACCTTTGCCCACATAATGTTTATATACAGGAGCATGAAACCCTATTTAGTTTTGATTACACAGTAGCTCACTTTCTGTTATGGCCCATAACCCAGTCAAACTTTGACCATCATTAGCTATGATGATAAAACTCAATTGGGTAGCTTCAAGCTCATGGGCCCCAATGACAAATGATATGTGTTTAATAATATTTATCTTCTCACATAAACAAAGAGACCTTTTGCCCCACAAAGAACCGAGGGCTTGGGTGTGACTACAACCTCTGCCCCTGGGAAAACTCCTTCATATAGGGACATCTAAGGTCTATCTTATCACATGCCTGACTTATCACTTAGAGAGTCGCTCTTGGTCTAACGTAGTTCTATGTAAACAATTTCCAGGGTTCCCTCGGATATGTATTATATGTTCTTATTGCAAGCGTCAGAATAGTTCTAGGTTATTACTATATGTATTTGATTTATTCCATTAGCACGATGTGACAACCATTAATATAGTTGATGTGTCAGCGCTATAAACGTCATAAAAATTAGGAAGAAAGGATCACTTCATGGTGAGTTTTGATATTAAGAAACCCCTTTGTTAATTGGATTATGTTAACCTGCTCTTAGTAGTAATGGTAATAATATAAAATATTGATGTAGCGCACAATATATACGTACATAGCCACATGAGATCTTACAAGATGTTTTACAGCTCATGCACATAATTTCGCTTTATAAGACGCATCGGATTATAAGACGCACCCCCAAATTTGGTGAAGGAAAAGAGAAAAAAAATAATGTTAATGTTTAATGGTGTCCGTCTTATAATGCCAGTGTCCGTCTTACAATCAGTATATATGTCCCCAATCCTGGTATAGATATCCACCATCCTGGTATATATATCCCCCATCCTTGGTATACATGGTCCACCATCCTGGTATATATATCTCACAGAGGGTGGGGGCAAAGCTGTGAGACCGGAGCTGTGGGGGGTCACTGCGGTAGCGTGCGGTGGGAGCCGCCATGTTCTATGTGCCTAGATTCATTCCCAAGCTGAGATGGTTAGATGGTTGCTAGAGGTTGAGACTTCCAGAAAATGGGGTCTGTATATACCACTGGGGAGGCTGCTGTATACCACACTGCTGGGGGCTGTATACCTGTGCTGGGGTCCACCCTCTGCTTATACATGAGTCAATAGGTTTTCCCAGGTTTTGGGGGCAAAAGTAGGGGGTCGGCTTATACACGGGTCGGCTTATACACGAGTATATACGGTATATGAGATATTATAATATGAGATATAATATCTCATATATATGAGATATTATCTCGTATTATTGAACATTAATTCCTGATCTCAATTTTCAGTCACCAGATATACTGTATCACTGTTGCCAATATTTGAGCCCTTTTCCTTTGAGAAATTTGTTATAAGGTAAATTGTCCTCTGTTTCATTATAGTTCTTGGACCAATGTGTTTATTATAAAATTATGAATTTTTTGCTTGTATGTACCATAATGAGAAAGGGATTACTGTATCTAACCATATACTGTATACGGCTGGTATCGTAAAAAATCATGAAAGACACTCCTGCCATGATTTACGATTGTTTTTCTGTATTAATTTACATTGTACGTATGCTTGTTCAATACTATGTATCTTGACATGATTGTTTTTGATTTTGTGTAGATATTCTCTCTGTGAACAAGGTCTGTGAGAGACCGAAACGTCACATAATCAAATTGATTAGAATGTCACAAATTTTTCAAATAAAATAATTTATTTAACAGCAATCTCTGACTGTGTGCCGAGGTTATTCTTGAACTATTGACTTTTTTTCTTCTGAGCACCAGTGAGCAGAGTAGTGTACCCTACTAATCAGACTGAATTCCATCCACATTCCACCTCATTCTACTTAATGTACTTCTGATTAGGTGATCACCTGAGCCAAATCTTATTTAACGAGGGAAAGTATAATAAACACTGCTGTGATCTTCACAATCCTCTTGCAATAGGGCAAGCTGGATGGCAAAACAAGTGCTAGGAATAGCCCAAAGGTAATTTGAATAGAAAAATAACTTAACAGTGCGAAAGGAGCTGAAAAGAAAAGTCTTAAGTGAGGAAAGGAAGGGCTCAATTCTGACTTTCCTAGCAGAGGGATACAGTGAGCGTCATGCTGCCTCCATCCTTAAAATTTGGAAGACGGCAATCCATTACAACAAGGTCGAGCAGCAGACATTGTGGACAACAAAGCTACAGACCGGCAGAGGGCGACAGCAACTCCCCACTGACCGGGATGACCGTCATCTTATTCGAATGTCACTCCGCAACCGCAGGATGACATCAAGTGACCTACAAAAGGAATGGCAAATGGCAGCTAGGGTGAAGTGCACAGCAAGAACAGTTCGTAACAGACTCCTAGAGGCAGGGCTCAAGTCATGTCAAGCTAGAAAAAATCCTTTTATCAATGAGAAGCAAAGGAGAGCCAGGCTGAAGTTTGCCAAAGACCATAATGATTGGACCATAGAGGACTGGAGTAAGGTAATCTTGTCTGATTAGTCTAAATTTCAGCTTTTCCCAACACCTGGTCATCTAATGGTTAGACGGAGACCTGGAGAGGCGTACAAGCCACAGTGTCTTGCACCCAGGGCCGGCCTTAGGCTGAATGGCGCCCTGTGCAAATTTGTCCTTTGGTGCCCCCACCCCTCTGTATCCTCAGGAAACATGAGCCATCTATCTCAACATCAGATCTTGATCTAAGTGTTTATTTCATACAATAAAGGGAGCATATATACTATAGCCACATTGTCAGAATGCAGTCTTAGTGCAGCTCAAGGTGGATATTTTAGGTTTACATGCCTGGGGGGGAGGTGACAGGTTCACTTTAAGCCACTCTAACCCCCTGTCCACTGTAAAAGCCCCTTTCAGCCCTAATATACAGTAATACCCACCTCATAAACCCCAGCATACTGTAATAACTCCTCCTTTGTATAGTAATACCCCTATTCCCATCTCTCACTCTAAACTATCACACAGCCCGTACTCCACATAACACAGCCTGTACCCCCACACATCACACAGCCCGTTCCCTCACATCACACAGCCCGTACCCCATATCACACAGCCCGTACCCCCACATCACACAGCCCGTACCCCCACACATCACACAGCCCGTACCCCCACACATCACACAAGCCCGTACCCCCACATCACGCAGCCCGTTCCCTCACATCACACAGCCCGTTCCCTCACATCACACAGCCCGTACCCTCAAATCACACAGCCCGTACCCTCACATCACACAGCCCATACCCCACCTCACACAGCTCGTACCCCACCTCACACAGCCCGTACCCCACCTCACACAGCCTGTACCCCACATCACACAGCCCGTACCCCACATCACACAGCCCGTACCCCACATCACACAGCCCGTACCCCACCTCACACAACCCATACCCCACATCACACAGCCCGTACTCTACCTCACACAGCCCGTACCCCACCTCACACAGCCCGTACCCCACATCACACAGCCCGTACCCCACCTCACACAGCCCATACCCCACCTCACACAGCCCGTACTCCAAAACACACACCCTGTACCCATCACACATCCCTCACTTTCCTCATTACCTCTTATACCAGCTTCCATCTCCTCCAGCTTTTCCTTTACATCCTCTTGCTTCCAGACAGCAACTGTGAGGCCCCTCCCACAAGGGGTCACATGGTTATGACATCATCACAGGTCCTGCAGCCATATCTTCAGCGTCCAGACTCTGCAGGAGCTAATTGTTTGTTCCTCTCCCACCTTCCCCCTGCAGCACAAAGGCAGCTCCACCATTGAAGGTAGATGATTTCCCACCCCCTCACTCCTCTTCCGAGCCTGCACAGTACAGAGTCAGGGCACAGCAGAAAGTGAAACTGGCTTGCTCTCTGCAGCGCCCCCTGGCGCCGGCGCCCCTGTGCGACCGCACAACTCGCCCATAGGAAGGGCCGGCTATGCTTGCACCCACTGTGAAATTTGGTGGAGGATCGGTGATGATCTGGGGATGTTTCAGCAAGGCTGGAATTGGGTAGGTTAATCTTTGCGAAAGACGTATGAATCAAGTCGCATACAAGGTTATCCTTGAAAAACACTTGCTTCCTTCTGCTGAGGCAATGTTCAACAACTCTGAGGACTGATTTTTTTCCAGCAGGATAATGCCCCATGCCACACAGCTAGGTCAATCAATGTGTGGATGAAGGAGCACCACTTCAAGACCCAGTTATGGCCAGCCCAATCTCCAGACCTGAACCCCACTGAAAACCTCTGGAATGTAATCAAGAGAATGATGGATAGTCACAAGCCATCAAACAAAGGACTGCTTATATTTTTGTGCCAGGAGTGGCATAAGGTCACCCAAAAACAGTGTGAGAGACTGGTGGAAAGCATGCCAAGACGCATGAAAGCTGTGATTAAAAATCATGGTTATTCCACCAAATATTGATTTCTGAACTCTTCCTGAACTAAAACATGAGTATTGTTGTTTCTGAATGAATATGAACTTGTTTTCTTTGCATTATTTGAGGTCTGATGTTTCTTTTTTATTATTTTGATGATTTCTCATTTGCTGCAAATAAATACAACATTTCTTCCTTTCAATTTCAGAGACATGTTGTCAGTAGTTTATAGAATAAAAGAGCAATGTACATTTTACTCACAAATATATCTATAAAGACAAAATCAGAGACACTGAACATTTTGCAGAGGTCTCTTAATTTTTGCCAGGGCTGTATATAACAAATAGCTCAAAATGCAATTGCCCTTCTTATTACATGTGGCTCTAATTGTAAAGCAGTACTTTGAATTCACGGTTTCATTGTGCATAAATCTTAATGTGGCACCCTGGCACCTGTTGGGCACCACAGAAATCCTTAGGTACAAATGGAGTAAGTAACAGCACAGCAAAACCCACAAACACCAAACAACACAAACAACACTTAGAACACCTGGTTTCACCCCGAGCCTCTAGGGGGAGCTACACTGGTGACTTCTAACCAGTTCCCCCTATAAATAGAGTCTTGGAGGGAGAAACTTCAGAGTGTGCAGTCACTTCAGAACTGTGAAGAGTGTGGTAGACGCTACAAGAGCTGCCAGCCTGTGTGAAACCTCCACCCTATGAGGAACACACTAGGCCCTGCTAGCCTGTTAGCCAGTGGAGATCCCTGCAATTGGGATAATAGGAAGAAGGAGATCACCTCTCAGGAATACAGAGTTAATCTAACTCTTTCCAAATCATCCGGTTACTGGAACCGAAGCTGTGGAAGCTACAAAGCCCTCACAGAGAACCAGCTACATCCAACAGGAGGTTTAGCCACCTGTTCCACCTGATGCACCCATCCACGAGAGCCCAGGGAAGAGTACTGATCCTGCTCAGACCCTTTTACAGTGCCCTCAGTGCTGCTAACCAGGTGAAGCAAGTTCCATTGAACACACTGCCCGGTCCGGCTGGATTCCACATCCACCCGACCTTAACACCAGAAGTAGAGAAAGGAAGCCTAACACTGCTCGCTGTGAAACTCCAGAAGTGCCAACTTCACTATCCCGGTCCGAGTGTACCTGACTACCATCCAGTAAAGGTACCTAAAAGAGACTTTGTGTGGTTGTGCATTACTCCAGGATTCAGCGCGCAGCATCCGCAGCTGCCTCACAACATCTTGAGCAGCTCCCGGCTCCGGGATTCCCGCTCATCCTGTGGGGAGCGTTCCATCTCGCTGTATACCATCCCCCGGAGACCCGAACAGCGCTGGTACCGTTACCAGAACACCCGCAGGTGGCGTCACGAAGACAAATCACCCCACTGTTCCGCCATTCCCCTATTGATCTGGACCACCGGGCCTATACTACCGCAGGCGCGGTTCCGTGACTAGAGGAGAAACAACGCCCGCTACGTGTACCCCCCGGCTACGGTGAGTCAGAATTTGGCGTCACGAACAGGATACGAGCAGGCCCGTTATCTCGGGTATTGTGTGCTATTTATTGACTGTAAATATCGGACTGTACATTTGGTCCGCCATTGCTGCGCGAAAAGGCGGGAAAAGAAGGGGCGTGACTGTGCAGAGGGCGCGAAGATTGGTCCCACCCCCACGCTCTGACGACTTCCCCTGTACGCAGCAGGAACCGGAAACTCCCGTGGTGCCTCACTCCTCACCGCGAGGCCGACACTTCCGTTTGAAACCGAGGGAAAGGCTACGCTTAACTAAGGGGAGCGACCATGAGTAACCCGGCTCCCGATCACGCGGTGCCCCCGCTAGACCAAGCGGCACCTCAAAATATACAACTTGATGGACAGCAACAAGTCGGCAGTATGCTACCACAACCCGCTCCGATTATGCCGATGTCTCTACCCTACGTTCCTAGTGCGACCTGGTTACCCAAGTACAGCGGTGTACCCAGCACCTTGGAAAACTTCCAGAGGAAGATATGCCAAGCCCTGGACATGTACCCGATGACCGGTAAGCAAAGAGCTTCAGTTATTATGGGACAATTAACCGGTGCAGCCGAACTGCAGAGCCGCAGCTGGCCTGTAGAAGTTCAGGAATCTGTGGAGCAGATATTCGCTAGATTAACCCGGGTCTTTGAGTGCCATACCGAAGCTGGATTAAGACTGTCATTCTATCGTTGTAACCAAGGGGCACAAGAAACTGTCCTTGATTATTCACTGCGCTTGCAAGAAGCGTACAGACTGTTAAAACAAGTCGATCCTGACAGTGCTCGAGATGAGAACAAAGCGTTAATTGGACAATTTATTGTGGGCCTTAAACTATCTGAGGATAGAAAGCAAGCAAGCTGGTGGTCCATACAAAACCCAGGCGCGGAGTTTGATACCTTGAGAGACTTAACAGTTTGGGGACAGCGACTCGCTGAAGTACCTGATCCCGCTTCACCGCAGCAGCAGCAGTACACTGACACCCCTTCCGTGCCGGCAGCAGCATCTCCAATCCCTGCGGTTCAGTCCAGTGCACAGACTGTAACACCTGACCGGTTTGATCAACTGTGTGCTAATGTTGAGCAGCTGATGAAGGACGTGGCCAAGCTACAAGCTGGGAGAAGACCCAAGACAGATGCAAGGCCATCGGACAAGATTCAACTCGCCGACAGCCCGGATGACGTCCCGTGGATGAGGAGAAAGACACAGCCGTCGCGAGGAAAACCTGCAGACCGCCGCAGTCCTGACAGACGCCGCAACAGTCAGCAGAACGACTTAGGAGGACGCAATCTACAATCCCGTCCTTTAAACGAGCGACCCCTGGGCGAGAAGGGCCAACCCCAGGAGTAGACTGTCCAGGCCCTACGTCCAGCTGGGAACACAAGTATGTGGGAGATTGTCCATATTTACCAATCGTCATTGATGGCATCGCTATCTCCGCCTTGATAGACACTGGATCCCAGGTGACATCCATCCCCAGTACCCTTTACAAGCAGTTCTGGCCAGATGTTAAGCTAGAACCCCCTAATCCCGAGATGAACCTTGAAGCCACTAATGGTATACCGGTTACCATAGAGGGACAGTGGGAAGCTACAGTAAAGGTGGGGAGGGTGCAGTTGAAAAACCAGGGTATCTTAGTGGTCCAGGATAAGCCTAACCACAAGGATCCATATGTCATATTGGGTACCAATGTCATGATCAAATGCCTCGATGAAGTGTTGTTTTTACTCCAACAGAGTGCTGAAGCCGGTAAACCCAGAGAAAAGAGGGCTATCCAGAAGCAGATCAGAGCTCTGGTGTATCAACAACAGGTAACCTTGTCAAATGGTGAAATTGGTAGAGTAAGGGTCACAGATCCCATTCCAATTGTGGTACCACCCAGAAGTGAAATGATGATCTGGTGTTGAGCAGCCATAGGCCTCAGAGGGCAGGACTACCAAGCTGTAGTAGAACCTGTAATGTCCGACAGTAGTCCTACGCTCTTGACAGCCAGAGGGTTAGTCGATGTAAGAAAGGGGAGAGTCCCCGTACGCATATTGAATTATGGTGATGACGAAGTCAGACTACCTAGATATGCAACTGTTGCTAAATTGTACCAAGTAAAAGATGATGCTGTGATTGATGTAAAATCCTCAAACCAAACAGTCACTGATGAACCCCCTCACTCCAAAGATCAGTTAGAGAAATGGTGTCAAGAACTCAGTGTAGGAACTGACAATACACCCTCTCACCAGAAAAATGGAGTATATCGGGTAGTTCGGGAGTATGAGCAAGTGTTCAGCAAACACCCACTTGACTTTGGGAGGATTAAAGGGGTACAACACCATATCCCCACAAACAACCATGCACCTATCAAAGAAAGGTACAGGCCTATACCACCCACTCACTACCAGAAAGCAAAAGAGATGCTTCAGGACATGAAAAATGCAGGAGTCATTAGGGATAGCTGTAGTCCCTGGGCAGCACCACTAGTCCTGGTTAAAAAGAAAGATGGTAGTATGAGGATGTGTGTAGATTATAGGCAAATCAACAAAGTCACACACAAGGATGCATACCCGTTACCACGCATAGAAGAGTCACTAGCTGCACTCAAATCTGCCAACTACTTCTCCACATTAGATCTTACTAGTGGGTACTGGCAGGTTGCCGTTGCAGAGGAGGATCGTGAGAAGACAGCCTTCACTACTCCCATGGGCTTATGCGAGTTCAACAGTATGCCATTCGGGTTGTGCAATGGCCCAGGAACATTTCAGAGACTTATGGAGTGTTGTTTGGGCCACAAGAACTTTGAGACTGTCTTGTTATATCTTGATGATGTCATTGTCTACTCTCAGACCTATGAAGATCACCTCCAACACCTGAGTGAAGTGTTCGAGTCACTGTCTAAGTACGGGATGAAACTGAAACCGTCTAAGTGCCACCTGCTGAAACCCAAGGTCCAATACCTAGGACATGTGGTCAGTGCCGAAGGCGTAGCACCGGATCCGGATAAGGTCACCGTCATCAAGGACTGGCCAGCACCCATCAACCACAAGGAGGTACGTCAATTCCTAGGACTGGTCGGATACTACCGACGATTCATCAAAGGCTATACCAAGATAGCTGCCCCCATGCAAGATCTCTTAGTAGGTCAATCCAAAAACGGCAAGATCAGGGGACCCCCGTTCCACTGGGGCCCAGAGCAGGACAAGTCCTTCCAAACGTTAAAAGATGCTTTAACTGGAGAAGAAATCCTGGCTTACCCTGACTACAATCTACCGTTTCTGTTGTACACTGACGCAAGTAATGAAGGTTTAGGAGCAGTCCTATCTCAACGTCAGCAGGGCAAGGAGAAGGTGATAGCCTACGCAAGCAGAAAGCTCCGTCCCACCGAAAGGAACCCGGAAAACTACAGCTCCTTCAAGCTGGAGTTCCTGGCCCTGGTCTGGGCGATCACAGAGCGTTTCAAGCATTACCTGGCATCCGCCCCGTTCACAGCTTTCACAGACAACAATCCTCTAACACACTTAGAGACTGCAAAGCTGGGAGCCCTAGAACAGCATTGGGTAGCAAGACTCGCTAACTACGACTTCACTGTAAAGTACCGGGCAGGTCACAAGAACGGCAATGCTGATGCCCTGTCCCGAATGCCCCATCCTCCTGAAGAGGGAGAAGACATAGATGACCTAGAAGAGATTGAACTACCTGCTTTCCACCGTTCCGGTACAGCAACATGTCATCAGAGAAACCAGACACGTGTAGAGAGGACCGTGAACCCGTTACCTCATCATGACTGGAAGGAGGCTCAAGCCAACGACCCAGATGTCAGCCTGGTAAGGGACCTCATCACTCAAGAACACGCCAACATGGACTCTGATGCCTCACCAAATGCTAAGCGCCTGTGGAAGGAGAAAGGAAGGTTGTTCGTCTACCAAGGTAAACTATGCAGAAGATACCTCAACCCGAGAACCCATGAACTCATCTGGCAGATTGTAGTTCCCAAGACTGAAGTCCAAATGATCCTTGAAGCATACCATGACGATGCCGGACACTTTGGATGGAAGAAACTGGAGAGACTCCTGAAGGATCGGTTCTACTGGGTCGGTATGCGAGGCTCCATTGACAAATGGTGTAAAAACTGTGGACCATGTCACCTTCGAAGAAAAGACCATTTAACTCAGAAAGCTCCGTTGCAACCAATTGTTACCACCAAACCCCTTGAAATAGTTGCTCTCGACCACGTGAAGCTTACCCCAAGTCGAACCGGGTACACCTACGCTCTCACCATCGTCGATCACTACTCAAGATTCCTGGTAGTCGTTCCAGTTAAGGATTTAACTGCTGAGGTAGCAGCCAAAGCGTTCCAGAGTTACTTCTGTCGCCCCCATGGGTATCCAGACCAGGTCTTAACTGACCAAGGGCCAGCCTTCGAATCAGCTCTTTTCCAAGAATTCTTAGGGCTGTATGGGTGTAAGAAAATCCGCACAACACCTTATCATCCTCAGACGAACGGTTTATGTGAGAAGATGAACCACATAGTCATTGACATGCTCAAAACCTTACCAGTTGAAGAGAGAAATCAATGGCCAGAGAAACTTCCAGATCTCGTGGACATCTACAACCACATACCTGTCAGTTCGACAAATTATACACCTGCTTACTTGATGAGAGCAAGACCAGGTAAACTGCCTATTGATTTGCAGATGGGAACCATTGAACCCACAGAAGATTCTTCTGATGAGGACTGGGTCAGCCAACGCCAAGACAAGTACAGAAAAGTACAAGAGAGTGTTGAGAGGAACCTGGAAATCAGTAGAACCAAGCAAGAGAAAGACTTCAACAAGCACGCCTCAGCTGAACCTCTAGCTATAGGTGATGTAGTGCTGAAAAGAAAGCGAAAAACCAACAAATTGGATAACAGTTGGGAATCCATACCCTACACCGTTATGCCGTCACACTTTGATAACTCAAAAACTTGTGTTATTAGCAAAGATAATGGGAATACTATTGCGACTGTCTCAAGGGATCATTTGAAGAAATGTCCGCCACAGTTAATCCCACAAGCAACCAGTTACCCTACTGTAACTACAGATGAAGAAACAAAAGAAAATCTAGTCCTTACAGAAATTGGATACTTACCAGCTGATTGGCCACAAATAGGTGATGCATTCCTCATACCAGTTATGCATTTCTACCAACCTGTAGAAGATCAGCCAAAGCCTAATCCAATTCCACAAGTCCAACAAGAAGAAGTCCAAGTGCAAGAATTGCAGCCTGTTATCATGGAACCTGAGATTCCTGTAATCGGTCAGCCTGCTAGTCCCACAGTAAGAGAAGCCTTTCCTAATCAACTACCTACAGAGGTCAGTCCAGTTGATAGACTCCGCACTTACTATGGTCTTACACAAAGCAGACATAGAGAAGTACCAACCACTTCGTACACTACACAAACAGCTTTGGAAACACCCACACTACGCAGATCCACACGTAGTACATTAGGCCAACCCCCACATAAACTTGGAGAATGGGTTTAAAATGTAGTGGAAAATGTAACCTGTAAGTGTTGTAAATAGTAACCAGTTTTCAAAATCCTGTAAAAAGTAGTGTACAGAAGGGTGGAGGAACTGGGCTATGTCCCAAGTATACTAAGTTGGGGACAGAAAGCGCCTGGTAAGGTATAGAAGGTTAGTACCGGCCTCCCAAGCAGAGACACCCGTAGGAAATGTATAAAGTTTACCGTGTATCCCTGGACTTTACCTTTTCCCCTTTTCACAAACTTTGAACAATTGTCACAGGACTTGTGTGACCACTAACTTTACCTTTTTCCAGCCTGCGGCAGATGGACTAGTGCCGTACGGACTGCTTTTCACCTTTCCACATTTTTCACTCCTTTTCAGTGATTTTTGTGTTTTCTTTAAGACTTTGTAAATTGAATGTTATAATATGCTTAGTGTTAAGTTGTAAAAAGAACTTTTGGCTCAGCCGGGAGAACTGAGGTTAACTAAGGGGGAATGTGGCACCCTGGCACCTGTTGGGCACCACAGAAATCCTTAGGTACAAATGGAGTAAGTAACAGCACAGCAAAACCCACAAACACCAAACAACACAAACAACACTTAGAACACCTGGTTTCACCCCGAGCCTCTAGGGGGAGCTACACTGGTGACTTCTAACCAGTTCCCCCTATAAATAGAGTCTTGGAGGGAGAAACTTCAGAGTGTGCAGTCACTTCAGAACTGTGAAGAGTGTGGTAGACGCTACAAGAGCTGCCAGCCTGTGTGAAACCTCCACCCTATGAGGAACACACTAGGCCCTGCTAGCCTGTTAGCCAGTGGAGATCCCTGCAATTGGGATAATAGGAAGAAGGAGATCACCTCTCAGGAATACAGAGTTAATCCAACTCTTTCCAAATCATCCGGTTACTGGAACCGAAGCTGTGGAAGCTACAAAGCCCTCACAGAGAACCAGCTACATCCAACAGGAGGTTTAGCCACCTGTTCCACCTGATGCACCCATCCACGAGAGCCCAGGGAAGAGTACTGATCCTGCTCAGACCCTTTTACAGTGCCCTCAGTGCTGTTAACCAGGTGAAGCAAGTTCCATTGAACACCCTGCCCGGTCCGGCTGGATTCCACATCCACCCGACCTTAACACCAGAAGTAGAGAAAGGAAGCCTAACACTGCTCGCTGTGAAACTCCAGAAGTGCCAACTTCACTATCCCGGTCCGAGTGTACCTGACTACCATCCAGTAAAGGTACCTAAAAGAGACTTTGTGTGGTTGTGCATTACTCCAGGATTCAGCGCGCAGCATCCGCAGCTGCCTCACAACATCTTGAGCAGCTCCCGGCTCCGGGGATTCCCGCTCATCCTGTGGGGAGCGTTCCATCTCGCTGTATACCATCCCCCGGAGACCCGAACAGCGCTGGTACCGTTACCAGAACACCCGCAGGTGGCGTCACGAAGACAAATCACCCCACTGTTCCGCCATTCCCCTATTGATCTGGACCACCGGGCCTATACTACCGCAGGCGCGGTTCCGTGACTGGAGGAGAAACAACGCCCGCTACGTGTACCCCCCGGCTACGGTGAGTCATTAATAATCGGGACCTCTTCACATGCAAGAAAATGTTATTGTTAGTATGAGATTGGTGGAAGTCCAACACTTGGCACTCCCACTGATCAGCGGTAGTTTGCTCCTTATATATTAGATATACAGGTGGAACGCAGTAGCCCCATACATTGCTTAGTGGCCACTGCCAATTCATTTGACTGGTAGATAGACAGCAGTACTCGGTAATGGCCATTTATGAATGTATGAAGCCGCTGTTTTCCACCCTATCGTTAATATCTACAACATGCATGTGGTTGCTGGTAGTCGGACCCTCACCAGTTTCTTTAACCAGGAAATAAATTTAAACTAATTTCTGCAAGCTGATATATTCAGATATTTTGCCATTGACAAAAAGAATAATGGTATGATTTGTTTGGAAGTTATGTTAGCAAAACCATTGACAGTCTGCAATTCACATGACAACCACTAGGTGACAATATCACACACAATGGGGGAGTGCTCCAGTCTGTGCCCACGACTAGATAATGTAGGTATTGATTGTACTGCCTCTTTTTCTCTCTGTAAAAGATGTAAGCACAGATATCAAGGTAAAGACAGGGAAGCAGTACGATCTGTGCTTACATAAATTACAAAGAGAGAGGAAAGCAGTTCAATCTCTGCTTACATTATCTGTGCAGTTGCTAACAGAACACAATCTGTGCCTGTAGTGAGGGAAAGACAGGGAATCATTACTGTTTGTGCTTACAACATTTACGGAGAGACAGGGCAGCAGTATAATCTGTGCCTACATTATCTATCAAGAGGAAGGAATCTCCAGCATCCAAGGACTGATTGTAGGAAAGTATAAAAACGTTTACTTTATTGTAAACAGTTCATTAAAAATTGTACATGCGGCATGTTGTACCAACAGAGACAGTAAAGTACCAGCCTACGTGTTTCAGAACAGATGTAGGTACAGATTGTACTGCCTCCCAGTCTCTTTGTAAATGATGTAAACACAGATAGGAAAAAGAAAGGGAAGCAGTAGTATTTGTGCTTACGTCATTGATAGAGAGAAAGGGAAGCAGTAGTATCTGTGCTTACGTCATTGATAGAGAGAAAGGGAAGCAGTAGTATCTGTGCTTACGTCATTGACAGAGAGACAGGGAAGCAGTACACTTTGCTTACATCATCTACAGAGAGACAGGGAAGAAGTACAATTTGCTTACATCATCTACAGAGAGACAAGGAAGCAGTAGTATCTGTGCTTACATCATTTACAGAGAAACAGGGAAACAGTACAATCTGCAGATAGTACTGTCTTCCTCTCTTTCCTATGTAGCTAATATGGGCACAGATTGTGCTTTATTCCTTACTGGAATAGTCGATAATAAGTGCATGATTAGTCTGTATCCTCTATACTTGTAAATTATGTAGGCACAGATAGTGCTGCTTCCCTTCTTTTCTCTTTAGATAATAAAGGCACAGATAGTGCTGCCTCCTTATTTTTATCTTTAGATAATAAAGGCACAGACAGTGCTGCCTCCTTATTTTTCTCTTTAGATAATAAAGGCACAGACAGTGCTGCCTCCTTATTTTTCTCTTTAGATAATAAAGGCACAGATAGTGCTGCCTCCTTATTTTTCTCTTTAGATAATAAAGGCACAGACAGTGCTGCCTCCTTATTTTTCTCTTTAGATAATAAAGGCACAGATAGTACTGTGTTGCTGACCATAATGATAGATGATGTAGACACAGAGTGCATTGCCTTTCTTTCTCCTTGTAAAATGTAATAAACACAGATAGTAATGCCTCTTTGTATTTCCCTTTTGATAATATAGGCACAGATTGTCCTGTGTTCCTTTCTAAACTGGTAGATAATGTAGGCACATATTTCGTTCCCTATTAACATTATAGTCCGAGATTTAAAAAAAGAGAAAAGCTTTAATGACTATAGTGTGCCATTAATAGAAGTACCGTATATAGTACATGTATCAAAACCAATGCCGACACCTAAGGGACAGCCTAAGTCGTGCCACAAAATAGAACAATTACGATACTTTTATTATCACTTTATTAAAATAAATATATTGTTACACATTGATGAAAAGCATTGAACATACTAAAGAAACAAGAAATAAAAACCTTAAAAATAATGATCTGTACAAAATATACAATATTCTTTATATGATTGCAGCAGTTTTCTTGACAGCAGCCGCTATCATCACCCATGAGAGATATGTGCGGTAGAGCGACTATTTTGTGAACTTGTGAAACCATCGACCAGGAGCTGGAAATGACAGATATATTGTCAGTGTTTTTGCCATTTTATACAAAATGTGGTTGTACAATGTCATGTCGGGTCATATGTATAGAGATTTTATTAATTTGGGAGCCAAAAACAGTAACTAAACCCTTTTATTTAATTATTAATCACCCTTTGTAAAGTTATGACTCTTCATAATGTACTCCATTATTTTATTTTTATTCCTTCTCTCTCAAACACTGAAAGTGCTATTGTAATTCCTAGTTCATTCTCTTTTACAAGCTGCTTTGAACTGCTGCTCTTGCAATAGTCCGTCCTCAAACACTATTTACAAGCAATATCACCGTCTGAGCATGAGCGAAATGAGAAGTTCACATAGGGACAGCATTTGTAAATAGTGTTTGAGTACAGATTCTTGCTACAGCAGCAGTTCAAAGCAGCTTCTAAAAGAGAAAGAACAGCACTTTAAACATGGTCTGTAGGAAAAAAGGATTACATAAGATAACCGGTGATAATGCTATAAAGATTCATAACTTTGACACAGTTGATCAATAATTAAATAAATAAAAAGTTTAGTTAATCTTTAAGTTATTGTCACGAGTGTCTCCCATCCTTGGGTGACTTTTGACAGGTCTGGGATTTGAGGGTCAATTTGCCTTGTGAAACTCTGGGTTTTAAACAGATATGCTTTCTTTTAAGTGTTAAGGACTCATTTCTTGCTAGGAGTTCCTTGTTACTCTCATCTCAGGTGTTGCAGGTTTGTGACTACTCCTCTCCGCTTTAAATAGTCACATCTTCCATCACCTGATGCCGGTTATAGAATAGAATTAATGTCTGAACTGACTACTGTGGAGGGACGAAGTATCTGAAGGCTGTTATAGTTCTGTTGTTTGCAGCCATGGTGTTTGGCTGAAACTTTGGAGTTGGATTTTTATCCTTTTTTTATTTATGTTTCCCCTGTCTGTCTTACTTCCCTTGTGTCTATCATAGTATTGGTGAAATCTATTTCACTCACCAACCTTTGCACTATCCAGGGTGAGTGGAGGGACATCTAGGGATTAGGCACGTAACAGCAACAGGGGGAAGGACCTGTATAGGGACGTTAGGGAAGCTCAGGTTAGTGTCAGGAGGTGACTCCTCTCTGCTTGTCCGAAAGTTAGGGACTCCCTACACTATCCATCCCCGTTGTAACCTCTGTGTTGCAGTGTGGGTTTCCTTGCTGTACGACAGCACGACAGTTATCCCTCCAACTGTGCATAACTCAATATAGTATATTCATGTGATAGGTGTAAAAAATAGGCGAAATTAAATAGATACGTACTTGAATTACGCTTAACACTGGCATATGTGTATCCAGGAGGAGACTAAAAAAGGAACAAATTGGATACATGACATTTTATACAGTATTCCTGCATTAACTTGATATGATCATTCCAACATTATACTTATAACTTTAGAGCAGGGATCTCTAACACCAGGCCCCAAGGCTGCCAACAGGTCATGTTTTCTGGATTTCCTTAATATTGGACACGTATTTGAATCATCACTTGTGCAGGTCATTCAATTATCACCTGTACAATGCTAAGGAAATCCTGAAAACCTGCACTGTTGTGTGGCCCTTGAGGCCTGGAGTTTGAAATCCTTGCTTTAGAATATACAAGATGAACCTTCCCCAAATCAATACTCTCAATACTTACTGGATTATAATCAGGCTCTAACGGTTCTGCTCCAACTTTAGCGAATGGTGGGAGAGTGTGGAACTTTTTTGTTTCATAGAGGCTAACGCGATGGGGTGGAGAGACATGTAATGTACAAAATTGAATCAACTAGTAACAAGTATCGTACCCACATTATAAAAGGAGTGCAACCCCCATCTTCCCTATCCACACCCAGGGAGTCACATACATGTATTGCAGCAGATCTTGGGCTATTACTACTAGGTTTTGAGACTCTATGACATGTAATTTTCCAAACTAAGTCAAGGTCAAGTTACAAAAATGATCACACCCAATGAAAGTCTTAGTAGCAAAGCTAAAATTTAGACTACTGTTACCCACCATACCCACTTACCCACTATATTTGTGACACTCTAGTACCCTATTACTTTATGCTTCTTTTTCCTTATTTAATACACCGTACTTTTTTGTATAATTGTAATTTTTTTAATCTTTTTTTATCTAGATCACTTATTTTAATGCATATTTAATAAATAAAGTTCTTATGAGGTAGATCTGTAGGAACCTCTTTATAATAGTCATACCTCAGAGTCTTATTTTGTTGTTCTCTTTTCTGGTGTTTTTACTTTTTTTATGACTATTGTGATTTCTGATACAACTCCTTTTAGATTTACCAGGAATATTCTCATTTTCATGTGCCATACTTGAGTATAAGTCCTAGGCAGGCATATACGGAATCACATATGGAATCTGTCATGAGTGTATCCTGCCCTAGGGAGACCGCTGTCGAGTTTGGATCTGAATGTTACAACGCCGTGTTGATCGCAGGTCTTTAACTTGTTTTTAAATGTATATACTTTCTATTGCTGATGCAGGGGATAAGAACTCTTTTGTTTCTGGTTCTTATTTGTAGCCTTAATCTCAGGTATAATTTGGTGACCACTCCCCTCCACTATAACAGTCCCGAGTCTTATCAGCTGCCACCGATAGAATCTTGTTCTTTATACTGAACACTTTGATGGAGCCTGTCTCTAAAGAAGCAGTGGTGTTGTGACAATTGCAGCTGCGGTGCTTCGCTGCAATTGAGGAGTTTGGTGTTATTTCCATTTGTGTCTATTTCCCATCTGTCTGTCTCCCTTACCATGTGTGATATTATTGCAGATGGGAGACTAGTGTCCTCGACAGCCTACACACTAACCAGGGTGAGTCCAGGGCAATTGAGGGCCTAGGCACATAATGGCAATGGGGGGGAAGGACCTGTATAGGGACATTAGGGAGCTTAGGTGCTGACACATGTGAGTGTCAAGAGGTGGGCCCTCTCCCTATATCCAGGACCTTCCTTCCATGCCATCCCCATTGTCATCCCTGTGTTGTGCTACACGCTGGGGGACTGTTTACCTCAGTGTGACAGTATCCCCCTAGCGGAGAGCTCCTACCACACAGAATGTTTTGCTCTGCAGACTTGGTTCCTACATACATAATATATAGATCCTCCTACACCGCAGACGCCCGATACTCACCAAATTACATGATGGAGGATTGGCGGGGACAGCGGGTGGAACTTTCTTTTCTAATAATTCTGTCTTGTAGCATCCAGGATATTCAGCGTAGTTATATCCCTACGAGCCAAAGGTTTTTCTGTGAGTAACATATCATTTTATTCTATGTGTAGGGAGAGGGAAATCTATGTAATGTAATGAGAAGGTTTCCCTCTATCCAAAACCATGGATAGCCAATCACACCATGCGCCCCACATGTCGGAAAAGCTACAAATACCCCCACCGTCTGCCCATGATCAGGTCCTGCCCGTTCCCATCGTTCCCAGCATCCTCTACCTGCCCTCCACTGGCTACTCCCCATAATGGATACTTACTGGATTATAATCAGGCTCTAATGGTTCTGCTCCAACCTTAGTGAATGGTGGGAGAGTGTGGAACTTTTTTGTTTCGTAGAGATTAATGCGACGGGGTGAAGAGACCTGTAATGTACAAAATTCAATCAACTAGTAACAAGTATCGTACCCAGATTATAGAAGGAGTGCAACCCCCATTTTCCCTGTCCACACCCAGGGGGCCACATACATGTATAGCAGCTGATCTGTGAGATGACCACCATTACTACTACTAATTTTCCAGTGTCCCTTTACACCATTAGATTTTTGGTTTTAGGACTCCATGACATGTCATTTTCCAAATAAATTCATTCAAGGCCATGATGCACAAATGATTACACCTCAATGAAAGTGTTATTATGACAGCTAAAGTTTACACTACGAAGACATCAAGCACAAGTAAGTCTAACCATTCATTACACAGATATCCAGCAGACAGACTTTAATTAACCTAAGTGTTACATAACTAGGAGCACCCCTTCCCATTTCATGCTGTCAGGAATGGCAAAACATGTATGACAAATGTCCCAAGACCTGAGAAAGAAAACCATTTCTTTATATAAGACAGATGAATGCTACAAGAAGAACAGGAAAACCTTTTTTTGATAAGTCTGGAGGAAAAATGATACAGAGATGAAACTGCAGCCATCTCACAGACATCCGGAGGGAACAACTAAACAGAACATCTTCTGATGGAAAGAGATGACGAAAACTGCCATACAAGTCCACTGCAGTTAGCTAATGAAGGAGAATCCCAAACAAAGTGATAGCGGATATTCTGAAGGGATAGCGTACATAGATGTCGTCCACAAAGAGAGTCTCTCCTAAAGCCTATGCATAAAAACATGCCAACAATTTGTCATGGCCCATGCTGAAAAATATGAAGACCACCGGGGACTCTGTACTCTCGAGTGTGAGACTGAGATAAATGTTTTTGGACCTAATAACTTTAAAACTGAACACTGAACAGAATGGGGAATTCTGAAAAGACAAGTAGTGATCAATGTCCATCCATCATCCATGCTCCAAATTTCAGGACTCAGAATATTTTGTTTACTTTTTGGGCATTCTTGCCCTCTTCCAAGATGGCATCCTTCCCTTCATGTGCCCTTTATCTTCCTGCCTTTATAAACCCCACCCCAGCCTCTAGTCATTTCTAGAGTATTCTGCCTGTTTCCTATTCCTAGTAGCGTCTCAAGTTCTCTGCCTACTTCTGCAAACCCTGTGTGAATCTCCTGGTTGCTGCTCATCAGAGGTTCTGCTACCTACACTAGTTACCAGTGTTTCTTCTGCTTCTGACTGCTTGTGCTACTCAATCTGCTGCGGCTCCTGCATCACCTGTCTTAGCTGACATGTAAGTTGGTTGCTTTATTAAGCGTTCTTTCACTTCCTACATTCAAACAGATGCAGAGCACAAGACTGTTCTGGACTCTGATAATTTGCTCTGCATCTGGTTATGGACTTTTTAAGAATTCCTTCCCAGGCCTCACTGCATGATTTAATGTATTACAAAGACTTGCTTATACATCTCCTTGCTTGGACTTGTCACAGACTTTCCTTTTCCAGCATCCCCAAGTGTAAACTGCACTCTATAGAAGGCTCTGCTGATTGCATTTTCTGCTGAGGTTTTTCAACAGACGTTTCATTAAGGCTTCATTCAATATCTCCACTGTGTGTTTATGGACATTGAGTTTTCCTCTGCTCTTTGTTGTTTATCACCGCGCGTTATAATATAGACTTTTTCACCTATAAACTGTGTTCTGTTGTGCCTTTGCTCCACACACAAAGACTCCTGAGTTATCCATTATAATTATTACACCAAGTCTTGTTCTCGAGGAATGGAAACGACAGATGTTGCAATATTCCCATTTCCATGTGCCATACTTAAGTATATGGAAGTCCTAGGCAGCAATACCGCCACACACAGAATCCCCCTACCAGAGAGCGCAGGGTAGTTTTTGTTCTGCAGAATTGGTTCCATGTATAATATAATGATACATAATATATAGATCCTCCTGCACCGCGGACGCCCATTACTCACCAGATCACATGATGGAGGATTGGCGGGGACAGCGGGTGGAACTTTCTTTTCTAATAATTCTGTCTTGTAGCATCCAGGATATTCAGCGTAGTGATATCCCTATGAGCCAAAGGTTTTTCCATGAGTAACATATCATTTTATGCTATGTGTAGGGAGAGGGAAATCTATGTAATGTTATGAGGACGTTTACCTCTACTCAAAATCATGGAGAGCCAATCACACCATGCGCTTCACATGGCGGCAAAGCTACAAATACCTCCACCGTCTGCCCATGATCAGGTCTTGCCCGTTCCCATTGTTTCCAGCATCCACTGTGTGCCCTCCCTCCCCATAGTGGATACTCACCGGATTATAATCGGGCTCTAATGGCGCTGCTCCAACCTTACATGGCGGCGGCAGAGTATGGAACTTTTTTGTTGCATAGACACCAATATGATGGGGAGGAGAGACCTGTAATGTGTAACCACAAAATCCAGTCAAGTAGTAGTTTTGACATCTACCATAACCAGATTATAGAAGGAGTACAGCCCCTACATACAGGGCTAACTCCAGATTTTTGGGGGCCCTGGGCAAAAAGTCTCCGTAGGCCCCTTTAACAATATTACTACTAACTATACTACAGTAGTACTGCCAATAGTACTACTAACAATACTACTATCAATATTACTACTAAAAATGCTACAACTACTACTAACAAACAAATTTCCATCACTCAACAGTTAAAGTTTACACCCATCTCTCATTGTGGGGAAACAGAGCAATCCTCATAAATTCTATTTCACACAAGAAAGAGGATTCTAAGTTGCTTCAATGTATTTTTTATTTTAGGACTTGCAAACAGGAAAACACAAAGAAAGGGGGCAGTCTATTGCACAGTCCCAGGCCAAGGTTAACCCTATACATGAAAAAATCCACATACATAGAATCAATTTGCACAATGCCCATTAGCCTCTAACAAATTTGCCTCTCCACTGTCCTGGTGTATCACCCTGTGTGTATACAGTGTGAGGCAGTTAGGGAATCTATTGCTAGTGCCTGAATCAGAGTGTATTGTATGCTTACCGTGGGTATATGAGGCTTGGAGACCGCTGTGGAAGGACCCGTACAATTGTTTCGCAGGCTACAGTGCCTGCTTCTTCAGGGGGGGGGTGTATTCTCCCACCCGGCGGGCTCTTTTTAACCTGACACCGCTAGTCTGCTTTGATAGTTCTGGTGGAAGTGGGTGGAGCGTCGACCAGGTAACTAGAGGACGCTCATCTCGTCACCTCCACTGACGTGTACCTCACAGTCAGCCGAAGAGTGCGGCGTTCCCCAGCAACCTGGGACGCTTCCTGCCTCCAGCTCAACACCGCTGCAGCTTGGGACGCGTCACCATAGCAGCTGCGGTGATGTATAGGGTTAACTTTGGCCTGGGACTGTGCAATAGACTGACCCCTTTCTTGTGTTTTCCTGTTTGTAAGTACTAAAATAAAAAATACATTGAAGCAACTTAGAATCCTCTTTCTTGTATGAACTACTACTAACAATACTACTACTGCCACTACTATTACTACTACTAAGGACACTACTACTGCCATTATTACTAACAAGGCTACTATTACTACTAATACTATTGCCACTACTATTACTAGTTAGAATACTACTGCTACTAACAATACTAGTACTAACAATACTACTACTACTGCCACTACTATTACTACTAAGAATACTACTACTAACAATACTATTACTTCTACTACTGCCTTTACTACTACCAACAAGACAACTATTACTACTACTAATATAATACCACTGCCACTACTATTACTAATAAGAATACTACTACTACTAACAATACTAGTATTAACAAACTAACAATACGACTACTGACAACTACTATTACTACTAACAATACTACCATCAATACTACTAGTAACAATACAACTACTACTATAACTGCCTCTACTATTACTATTAAGAATACTACTACTACTACTGACATTACTATTTACTACTAATAATACTACTATTACTACTACTTATAACAATGCTATACTACTACTGCTGCTATTATTACAACTACTAACAATACGACTACTACTGCCACTAACATAACTACTACTTTCACTACTAACTATATTACTACTACTGCCACTAGTATTGTGGTATTCTGATATAGTGATTTCTACTAACACTACTATTATTTAGTATGATTTCTACTACTACGATCTCTGCAACTATAGCTACTACTTTGATTACTACTATTATGATATCTACTATTACTCCTATGGTTATAATGCTGTTGCTATTAGGATTTCTAATACAGCCACCACTACTAGCATTATAATTTCTCCAACTCCTCCTACTAATACTATGATTGTTATTACTACTGTACCCTTAATGATTTCTAAAATATATATTACTACTACTATTTATTTATTACTATTATTATGATTTCTACTTCTACTTCTATGATTTTTGCAACTGAATCTCCTGTTATTACTACTATTATTAGTTTTATTACTACTGCTATAGTTTTTCTACTGTTGCTATTATGATTTCTACCACCACTGCACCTGCTATTTATATTACTACTACTATTAAAAGACAAACAGGCATTATATGAAAAAAAAATATGTAGATATACAAGTCTGACCACTGCCGCAGATCACAGGTCAGTGACTGGCCGCAGGGGTCCTACACCTCTACAGCACAATATCACTGTTGGTCCAATAAATAGAGATCAGCAGAACCTTAGGTGCTGGGGAGATGAGCCTACTCTGGTTAAAAGAAGTGGGTATCTTTTTTATTTTTATTTTAGTGTATTGTGTTCTTTATGCATAGCCAATCTCTTACAGATCACTGAGAGGCCCTTTATGGAATAATAGCAGATACTCACTGAGCCCATTGTCCTGGCTGACTGATACTCCGACTGTACTCCAACCTCAAATGTTGGTAGAAATGTCTTGCATTTTTCTGCCGCATTGACCCCTATAGGGTAATGAGGTGAAGGGATCTATAACAAAAACCACAAAGTTAATGAATGGTAGATACACATGGGGAAACGTCATTATCCTTTGGTGGTCCACAATCTGCTATAGATTATGTGTATGGAGGATAACCATGAGACATACACTGACCCCAAAATTCTGCTATTTTATTTTGAAGGGACATTAAAGGGAACCTGTCAGGTGGTTTATGCCCCTCCAGCTATCACTGTCTGTAGCTGCAGCTTCATAGTTCTATTCTAATCATCCCTGTCTGAGCTCATAGTGTAATGTGAAAGGTGAAAAAAAGCATTTATACACTTACATTTCAGTCCTCACCTAGAAGGAGGGGGACTGTCTGGCTGGATAATAGTTAACTCACTTTTAACTTGGATGGCTAAAGGACCTGTGTGATGTAATGATCATGTGACCATAGTGGGCGGAGCTACACCAGCAAGCGCATTATGTTCTATGAGAACTTAGCTCCACCTATTGTAGTCACATGGTTGTGACATCACATCAGGTCTCCCAACATGTTCTAGCACAAGGCTGAAATGTTAACTATTAACCTGCCAAACAGTCCCTGTCCTCCAAGCTGGGGACTGACTGCCTCATTACATAAGGAAATGTAAGTGTATAAATGCTTTTTTTTCACCTTTCACATTACACTCTGAGCTCAGACAGGGATGATTAGACTGGTATTATAAAGCTGCAGCTACAGACAGTGATAACTGGTGGGGCATAAACTAGCTGACAGGTTCCCTTTAATGTAAACTTGATGTTAAAAGGTAAAGTTTGGGAATTTTTTAACCATTGTGTATATTCAAGCCCTTGTTGTCAGGATTCCTCCGCTCAATATGCCTTAAACGCAATGAGTGACAGTTTTGCTATGCTATGGAATCAGGTCCTTGCTGAGCTGTCAGTCTGATGAGTGACAGTCAGTCATCTAATCTAGTACTGGGGTGTGTTGATCTGTCAGTGTGTTGATTGACAGCTCAGCCAACCCATCTGACACTGGGAGGTGCTGGGTTATTCAGGTGTTCCCTGTTGTTTATGATTGCCCTGCATCTTAACTGTGCAGTTAATCCCAGATCGTTGCCAGTCGTAGCATTTGCTCATTGGTGCATGTTGGCTTTGTTCATCTGTGCTCTGTGTTTTGACCTCCTCTGACCATCTATTTGCCTTGTTCCTTAGTTTTGATCCATTATCCTCCTGGTATTCTGACCCTGGACAGTGACCTGACTACTCCTTAGTTTATTCCCTTAGTTCACGACATGCTCTCCTCAAATTTGACTACCCTGCCTCATGGCATAACATTTGTCTAAGAAAGATTTTGTGACAACTTTGTGTTTAATGGCGTTCTAAACAATTGTCACTGAACCATCCTAGATACAGATATAACTAAGAAATAAATATGTTTACAGTATATATTTCTGACCTATGTAATACTTTTATAATACTGTATTAGTGATGTACTCACATATCGCGTTTCAGGGGTGTCCCATCGGTCTCCTCTATCGAGTTCTGCTTTCCTATTTTTCTTCCTCTGTGATCTGCAGGTGGCTCATGTCTGGGAGCTGAACTTCACCCTGAGAACAAAAGCAATGGGGTCACCTGAAGCCCTGTGGATCCAACTGCAAAATTCCAACACTATCATGTATTGGTATTCTCACTTGGCCCAAAGGGGGTTTTCCTCAAGTGCCTGAGAGCACACATTACTGCTAAACAGATATAATTAGGCATAATAAATTAAGAACAAAAGACAATACATATAATAACAAAAAAGGTTTCTAGTTCAGGCCTATTCTTAGTTGAATGTTGGGGTTTGACTCTCAGCATCCCCCAAATTATGTGTTTGAAGTGACTGCATGCTTTGGCTATAGGGAAAACATGGGAATCAGGGTACCTAAACTGACCCTCACGCAAGGAATCCCTAGGCTATCGCTTTCCCCAAGATTACCCCTGAAGGTGGGAATGCCTGGGAAAGTTTACCCCTGATGGTGGGGATGCCTGGGTAAGATTACCCCTGAAGGTGGGAATGCCTGGGAAAGTTTACCCCTGATGGTGGGGATGCCTGGGTAAGATTACCCCTGAAGGTGGGGATGCCTGGGTAAGATTAACCCTGAAGGTGGGAATGCCTGGGCCCTGTACCTTACTAAGCTCCTGGATATGACTCGCCTCTCTATGTCCCCTCTCCCCACCAAGAGGGTTAAGGGGCAGGAGTGCAAGGGAATACACAGACAACTCAGGCAAGGGAACAAATATAGAAGGGCTCCAAATCTTGGACTACTGCAATACGACTGCTGCAATAGTGACGAACAACTCAGCTTTCGTAGATGCGCTCCTTCAACACGATCAGTATAGAAAGCTATATCTGGCATGAAGTGAAGCCAGGAGTGAGTAAATATATTGGAAGGGAGAGATGATAAAAAGCTGCAGCTGGGATTGAGGCTAAAATAACTGTTATCCAGAAGGGAAGGAATCCTTAAACCCTTCAACATACAGTAGAAAGAAAGTAAATCAACTAGATAACAGTGAAATGTGCTGCATAGAGAACTTGTGATTGATTAAATGCTGAGAGCTCCTGTCCTCAGGTCCCCCTAGAGGTAATATCAGAACATGAAATACTCATGACACACACACACACTATTCGTGCTTTGTTATATACCAGGCAGAAAGTCAGACTTTTAATATCCTCAGTATCTGGTATTACAGCTTTGTTTTACTGACTGGGACTGAAATGCAATACTAAGCACAGCCACTATTAAAACCATTCGAGTAGTGATGTACAGGGCTGTATAAAGAGGAAGCGGTGCTCACCAGTGCGCCACTGCCTCTTCAAACACCCTCAGGATCCCTAAAATAAATGAGGACTGATGCAAACTGACAGTTTCCTGATTATACTCACTGAATCTGCAACATCAGCTACATAGGGGATGTTATAATGGTCGCTGATCTCCATAAGGTACTTCTCCACCAGACATTTAGAAGGCGCAGTGGTGCTGAGCCCCTGAATAAGCTGTGGACAGAGGAAACATTCATGGGATTATCCGGTTTAGAGATAAAATGTTCAAGGATTTATTAGACCGTGTATACAATGACAACAAAGATGATCTCCTCTGAAGGACCCCCATGTCCATGCTCCAACCAGACAGCTGTCATACATGTGCACTAATAGGTGGTGCCAAAAAAGATGCAAATCTATATGTACCATACATAAAACATCCTATATGGCACAGGTGTGACTTCTACCTCTGCACCTGCAGTAGTTACACTCCTGCTCCTACTCCTGGTGGGAAATTTCAGAGTACGGACAGCTTGATACTAGGAATCTGGTTTCCTTTGCAGTTTTCCTGACAAGTTAATTTTGTGTTTGGCTATGGAAGTGTGTTATCTCTGATAATGTCTTTTAGTTTCCTTTCATTTTTATGCAGTGTCTGTAGTTTCTGCTTTATCAATGGTGTGTCCTGCAAATGGGAACAACCTGTTATATGTTTTTTCTCTATGTAATGCATTGTGTATTTTTCCTCCAATGAGATAATTCTCTTACTGTTGCTAAGTAGATTTAGACTGCATTAAGATTGTCGCTATGTCCCTCCCTTAGTTGTCCTCTGTACAGGATGCTCCTCCCTTCTACCACAGTTTAGTTTAGAGAAATCATTGCTGAACACGCATGTCTACAACCCTGTACAGATTATTCCTTTTCATCTGCTGTTACTTTGAACTTAATACAAAATTCTGGAGGAAAACTGCAGCGTTTCTCCTGTCTTACTACAAGTCATCATTCTAGCCGAGTTCATAGCTGTCTGTTGCGCCTGGATGGTGTAAGTACAAGCATACAATTATCTAAGGGATTGGTTATTAGAGCACTTAGGATTTGCAGCCTCTAGGAAGAGACAGAACAGTGAAAAGGATTAGCTGTGACCGGGATTTGTATACAGCTCATAATCAGTAAAATAACCTGTTACCAGGGGTGGTATACTGTATACAGATCCAGAGAAAGGATTATCTATAAAGGCCTGATAACAAGCCATAGCATAACTGTTACAGCAGTCTGCATGAGCCTGCAGACAGAAATCGCTCAGTGAAGAGAATAACCTGTCACTAAGAACAGTATACAGGTTATAAATCCTGAGAAGGGATCATCTATAAACTAATGTGAAGCTGCAGGTTTAACAGACTTGTGACAAAACAATCAAACTAATAAATACTGGGCATCTTGAATCCACAGGCAGACAAGACTCTACCTGCAGATACATGATGTTGCATGTCTTGTCTCCATTCATCGATGACTGTTTTAATTCGAATCTCACTGGCAACGTGTAGACCCATTGTGTTCACTCCAAAAAGCTCTCCCTAAAAAAGGGTTACCACAACAATACCATACCTGATGAAGAGAAGTAAGCAGTCTCGAAACCTGAAACCTAAAATTGTATTATGCCTGATGAAGAGAGCAGTCTCGAGAGCTCGCTTTGTAACATCAATTACTAGGCATTAAAAGATATCACAACTACAAGATTATTATTTTGTTTCTCCCACTGAGAGAAATCAATCATTTTTTGAACTGGCTAACACGATACCAAACCTTTTTTTCTTTTGTGTATCCTAACACGCGACTGATATACATTACCCTCCTAAATTTGGTACTTACTTTCCGATTGATGGATTCGGCTTTACCCTTCTGGCACAGTGTTCCAAACTTTTTTCCATACTTATTGCTCAATTGAATAGAGACCTGTAGAGAACACAGAACAGATCACTTTCTGCAAAAACACAATCTATTCAGTTGTGATTTACATTTTTCATGCTTCTCAGCAACATATACAGTGGTGTGAAAAGTGTTTGCCCCCTTCCTGATTTCTTATTCTTTGCATGTTTGTCACACTTAAATGTTTCAGATCATAAAACAAATTTAATTATTAGACAAAGATAACACAAGTAAACACAAAATGCAGTTTATAAATGAAGGTTTTTATTATTAAGGGAAAAAGAAATCCAAACCTACAGGACCCTGTGTGAAAAAGTAATTGCCCCCTCCCCATTAAAACATAAATTAACTATGGTTTATCACATCTTTGGGAAGCTGATTTCAATTTCCCTAGCCACACCCAGGCCTGATTACTGCCACACATGTTCTCAATCAAGACGTTGCTTAAATAGAACCTGCCAGACAAAGTGAAATAGACCAAAAGATCCTCAAAAGGTAGACATCATGCCGCAATCCAAAGAAATTCAGGACCAAATGAGAAACAAAGTAATTGAGATCTATCACTCTGGAAAAGGTTATAAAGCCAATTCTAAAGCTTTTGGACTCCAGTGAACCACAGTGAGAGCCATTATCCACAAATGGTGAAAACATGGAACAGTGGTGAACCGTCCCAGGAATGGCCGGCCGGCCGACCAACATTACCCCAAGAGCGCAGTGATGAGTCATCCAAGAGGTCATAAAAGACCCCACAACAACATCCAAAGATCTACAGGTCTCACTTGCCTCAGTTAAGGTCCATGTTCATGACTCCACCGTAAGAAAGAGACTGGGCAAAAATGGCTGCATGGCAGAGATCCAAGACGAAAACCACTGCTGAGCAGAAAGAACATAAAGGCTTGTCTCAGTTTTTCCAAAAACATCCCCAAGACTTTTGAGAAAATACTCTGTGGTCTGACGAGACAAAAGTTTAACTTTTTGGAAGGTGAATGTCCCGTTACATCTGGTGTAGATCAATGCAGCATTTTAGAAAAAGGAACATCATACTAACAGTAAAATATGGTGGAGGTAGTGTGGTGGTCTGTTGCTGTTTTGCTGCATCAGAGCCTGGAAGATGCTAAATAGAACCATCAGTTCTGCTGTCACCAAAACATCCAAAAGGAGAATATTTGTCCATCTGTGATCTCAAGCTGAAGAACACTTGGGTTATAGAGTAGGTCAATGATCCAAAACACATCAACAAGTCACCTCTGAATGCCTTAAGAAAGGCAAAATTAAGACTTTGGAGTGGCCTAGTCAAAGTCCTGGCCTTAATCTGATTAATATGCTTGGCTGAACCTTAAAAAGGCAGTTCATACTTGGAAACCCTCTAATGGGGCTCAATTACAACAATTCTGCATTGATGAAGGGCCAAAATTCCTCCAGAGTGTTGAACAGACTCATTGCCTGTTATCACAAACACTTAATTACAGTTGTAGGTGCTAAAGGCGGCCCCACCAGTTATTAGGTTTAGGGGACAATCACTCTTTCACAAAGGGCTTTTTCCTTTAATAATAAAGACCTTCCTTTATAAACTGCATCTTGTTATCTTTGTCTAACAATTACATTTGTTTGATGATCTGAATTTGAGTGCGTCAAATATGCAAAAGAGTAAGAAGTCAGGAAGGGGCAAACACTCTGTGTGTGTGTGTATATCCGGGATTGGCATCTACACCGTCGCAACTACAGCTACAAAAATTTGCACAGTCACACGTCTCGACCCCGGGAGAATCATAGGCTATGTTGTGAGGCGAAATTTTAACCCTGCGCGTTCCAGTTCACCAAACAATTTTGCCCCTATCTACATAATGGGGAAAACGTGAATGGAAAAGTGTTGGAGGAAAATCGATAGCTGCCAGCTATAGCCACAAAATTTTGCACAGTCACACGTCTGGACCCCAGGAGCGTCATAGGCTATATTGTGAGGTGAAATTTTAACCCCGCGCATTCCAATTCACCAAACAATTTTGCCCTTATCTATATAATGGGGAAAAAGTGACAGTTACCAGTTGACAGTTGTGAATGAGAGGGGCTTAATGATAGTGCCAAAGACTAACAGCACATACCAGCATATAGTCACTAAGATGGGGCCCCAACATGAGATATTCACCACACACGGGGACATGTATACACACCACATGCACACAAAGAGTAACAGCAAGTGTATAGTCGCTAAAGTGCAGCACCAACATTGGATACTCACCACGCACCCGAACAAACACACACACACCACAAAGAGACACACACAACACAGAGACACGCACCTCCCCCAAGGGGGGACACACACACTCTATAGCGACACATGCACTCACCCCACAGGGACACACACACACCACAAAGAGACACACATAACACAGACACACACACCACACAGACCCCCCCACAGGGACACACACACATAGCCACCCTATAGGGACACATGCACTCACCCCACAGGGACACACACACACCACACAGATACACACACACCACACAGACCCCCCCCCCACAGGGACACACACACATACACTCCCTATAGGGACACATGCACTCACCCCACAGGGACACACACACACCACAAAGAGACACACACAACAGAGACACACACCACACAGACCCCCCCACACAGGGACACACACATACACACCCTATAGGGGCACATGCACACACCCCACAGGGACACATACACCACAAAGAGACACATACAACAGAGACACACACCACACAGACCCCCCCCACAGGGACACAACATCTACACCCCAGGGACACACACACCACACAGACAGACACAGATGTGCACAAATCACCTCACACAACTCGCCTCATACGTCTGCTATCTTTATTTTCCAAACATAAACATCTGATTAAAAACAGCCAATGTACAACACATGTGCCATATAGGGAATTAAGGCAGATGTCAGTCACATGAGCTGTCTATTATGTGTATGTGTGAGGTAACATATACTGCCCGGCCAGGGGGAGGGATTACTGTTGGTTGGAGATTTATTAGGCTGCCTATAGCAATCAATCACAGCTCAGCTTCTATTTTCCTACATTAATATGACATATTCAAATTCAATGTTGTTATAGCTAACAGCAGTTATTTATTAACCCGGGTGTAGCTGGGTACTACAGCTAGTATGTATATATATATATATATATAAATAACAAAAAGGAATCAGCACAATCTTGAGGGAAAAATTAGGGTGCAAAATACTGTTTACGGTGTTCAAACGTAACATATAAAAAAACAGGCAGCACACTGAGGGCTCCAATAAAGAGTGTCCCTTTTTTTAATTTGCTGGTTGTGCTGCCTGTTTTTTTCTTTTTTATATATAAAAAAGACGTGCGCCTGGACTCTCAGCGTGTAGTTTTTTAATCACACGCTTACTCACATCCCCTTCCTGCATCATGTGACTATTTCTTAATCCCGCGCATGCGCAGTATACCCGCGGGATTCTCGGGCGCCCGTCTGCGCATGTGCGGGAGTTATGTAGTCACACGACATCAGGAAAGAGGAAATGAGATGCTGGGCATGTGTATTAGAGGAAACTACACGCTGGGAGTACGGCGGTTTCCTGTTTATGTTACTGGTGTAGTAAGTGATTAATTTCTGATCATTATGAATTCACTATATACACATGTGCACTGTTCACTAATCAAGTCCTTATTGATATGTAAGCACTATGGACACAATATTGTTCTTATGTATATGCACTTTTATGCTATTATGACATGAATTGATGGATGTTTATGATGTCTGTATATTTATTGTATTCACTGTAACACTAATTGTTTAATTAATAAGCCCCATGTATGAGTGCTATAAATATGTGCACCCCAGTTGTATTGTGACATTGCCTGAGAAAGACCTGCGGGTCGAAACGTCGCGGTCCCTGGGAATAAAGCCCACATAACTGAAATTGAAGGAAGTGCTGCCTCTATTTTATATATATATATATATATATATATATATATATATTTTTTTTTTTTTTTTTAAATGCATTTTAGAATCTACAAATATTTCCAATTTACAGCAGATTTTGGATAACAACCCTTTTACCCTTCCTACACCCTTCCTTCGACAACCATCACTTTACAGACACTGTTCCTATCAGTAGATGGGAGTGATCACTTTTTGGCTTTGTGGGGTATATCACGACAGCTCAATACTTTCTTCTATAGATAAATACAAGCACAAAATTCCGGTGCAGATATTCTTTTACCCACTGGTTTCAGTTCTGGAAGTTCTGCCTCTAAACGTGGAGTGCACCAAATCACACCGGACACCGCTTCCTCCAGCTCCGGGCTTATTTCCCTACAAAGAAGGAAATGACTGTTAACAAAAAATAGGAAAAAAAAAATTGTCAATATTTGGCCATGCAGAGTTTTTGTGGAAAATGCAGAAGAACCTGATTCCAAGAGAAAGACCTTAACCAGACTACATGCCACCTCTTCTAATCACATTGCGACTATAGCACCGGGCTGAAGACTCACTTGATTGTTTTTATTAATTCCAGTCTTTCTAGAAGAAGTTGACAGTATAAATACAGAATCTCCAAGACTTCTATTGTATAATCTTCTCGGATAATATGCTCCACCCGGATTTGAGCATTCCCGCGCTTCCCAGCTTCTAAGTAATCTGCTATCTCCCTCCTTGTCTTCTGGACCAGCTCATCTGGGAATAGAGGAGAAAAAAATATTAGACGGTATAGCTGAGTGCTGGTTATTGGCAAATGTAATGTAATGTAATGAAAATGTTATAATAAGAGTTTTCCTTTTTTGAAGCTTTTTTGAAGTATTGGATCTACTCCTCAAAAAGTTCTGTATGAACTCAACCTAAAGGTTCCTTCAAACATCAGTCTTCAAGTACGAGTGATTTCTATGTCTCTGTGAAGACATAGGGGTCAGTGGGTGCTCTTGTCCGCTGTCCCGTCTGCCTTTGGAAAGACCGCATGGACCAGGGTTCATCCCAACTGAACACCCAATCTACTTAACCGTGGGCAGACCACCACTCAGAAAACACAGTGCGGAGGAACCACACAAGGGTAAGGCTTTATTGGATCCCCAACAGTCAAAAGCATATAACACATAACCAAGCATATAACACAATGTACCAGGCAACAGAGTCTCACCCTTCCGCTGGTTCACCAGGGATTTAGAATTTTTGTGCTTTCGGGGCTTCCAGGGTCACTTACTTCAATCCATCAGTACCCCGCTTTTGGCGGGCATCAACCGAGAAAGGAATAGTGACAAGCTTAGGAAGCTAACCGAGCCCAGCAAAGTCTATAGCCAGGTGACCGAATTGTCCCAACCTGGGTATCTTCCTTAAATAGTCTCTAGAAAGATGATGGGAGTATAGGTGTATCACGGTCCGCGCTGCTCCAGGGCTTAAAAACTCACCAAAGAGTCAGTCAGATTTCCATCCCTTATTCTCCTTCTCCTACGCGTTTCGGCGCCTAGCCTGGCACCTTCATCAGGGATATCCCAGGAGGGCACCGAAACGCGTAGGAGGCAGGAGGAAATAAAATATTTCGTTGGAAGTTCCATCTTCACGTGTTTTCTCTTTGGAGTGGATGATCGTGGCAGCGCGGACTGTGACACACCATTTTCTTCCCTATCATCTAGGCTGGGTCATGCATCATCTCTCTCTGGTCACTGAATAAATGTCCCTTTTTATATCCCAAGCCTACATCTCAGGGTATATTGTGTTATTCCAGGATTGGTGGGCTAAGGCTTATTCTTATTGGTTGGATTTCAATCTGCATACTTAATTCTCCTTTGAGTGTATGTAGTCAAAGGTGGAGAAGAGGTGAGATAATTACATAAGCAATACACAACATTGAACAATGGGGGCTCCGGACGACTGGCAAGAAACAATGAATTAGCAAAAATGAGATAACAAACAAAAAGTCAATAGTCTGGTCAAAATTAAGAACATTAACCCCAGAACATGCACTGAGGAAAGCTGTGTCTTCACAAGTACAGTAGTTCATGTGTCCTATTTGTTTCTCAGACCAAGTGATCCACCAGAAAGCCCTGAGACATTTCTGATGCTGATCTGAGTGCCAGCTATAACTCACCAATGCAAATCTACGAGTCAGTGATACTATCCTTGTGTTGTCAATTTTTTACACTGTTTGATATGGAATGCTTGGGAGCTTCCATTATTTTTTTTCCAACTGAGAAAAACTGATGGAGCTGTGACCAATCTCTGATGAAACCTTCATAAGAAATATTTGTAAGGATGTGGCCAACACCAGAGAGGGATTCCTGCCCCTGAAGACTGTTGCTGCTTTTATATGTCATTTTGTACAGTATATATTTTCATGAATAGTGTGATAATATGTTATTTCCCTGGAGATTGGCATAGTATTATCAGTCTGTCCTAGGTGTCTCTAATGTTAGCTGTCTCAGCTGTAGCCGGAATCTAGTGCTTAGAGAAGATGGAGCTGGAGGTGAAGCTGGCCCATAAGGAAGGGATATATAAAGTAATGTGTTGTCTGGTTTTGGGAGAAATTAAGAGAAAGTGAAAGAAGAAAATGAAAGCAGAAGTGCTGTGAAGGAGGGAGTTGGTGGGGATTGGGCCCAAGTTGCTGTGGATGGTGAAGGAGGCAAAGGGAGGAATAGGTGGGCAAACCCACACCTAGCAGGTGAAGCACACTATGCAGATAGCAGTGAGGTAGCTCAATCACAGAGCTAACCAGAAAAAGAATTCCACACAAAGGTTTAGTTGTGTAAAGCATGCTAACCGCAATGTTACACATTGGCCCATGCTTTGGGGCAGTAGAGTACAGAGCAGTGCAAACGATAGCTGGTGAGACCTACCCTACAGCTCTGTGGAAGAGCCGGTCTGTGGGTTGATGTTAAAGTCAAATGAACTATTAAGTCTGTGCCAAATCCAGTGCATTGTGGAACTTAGTGTGGACTATGTTGCAAGTAAAGTATACGACGTTTTAAGCTGAAGTGGAGTCTTTCTTGATAACCTGAAACCAGGAACCGCATGATGGACACAGACCTGAGACCAAAAAGTACTGATACAGCCAAACATAGCAAGTGTCCAACCACAACCCGTGTGTGTAACGTGTCCGGTTGAGTGCATTGGCCCCCTCGATAATGACTAGTGCCCCCTTGGTCACGTTACACGTTCATGATACTCAGACTGAAATCATTGGCTCAGAAAGGAGCCCAAAATAGCAAAGCCAACCAAAGATTTTGGATATTTCATGGGGGCCTCTGCGACTTTTCATAAATTTTGGGGGATTTCAATGTCCAATTCTTTTGTTACAGGCAGAGATTAATCACCAGATGTTAGAAATGCTCAGCCACACCAAATATGCACGGGTGTGGGGATTTGGAGGAATAGCTCTTGGCAGAATACTTCTAGTATAGTTGATCATCAGGCTGGCAGATGAGATGATTCTCCAAAGCTGGGTCTTAAGTTTCACTTGTTTTGTTCGATAGATGGCAGTAATGTTTTATTATTTTTAAAGGGAACCTGTCAGCTGATTCATGCTGCCCAAACCACGTGCAACATAAATCAGAAACTGACTGCATTATTGCTGCTCTGTGTATTTTATTCTGATCAGCGCAGAATTTCAGAGAAAACATACTTTGAGAAGCCGTCCAGGGATTATAGCGAGAGACGTGACTAGTCCAATGCAGCTTATCCCTGTTCTGCTCCTCTATACTGATGGGTCTCCCATTGGGTGTATAGGGAGAGTCCTGTAAGTCTAGAAGCCACTTGGACAAAAATGCATGGTGCCCAACTAGCTCTTTAAAGTATACATACATGAGGTATACATAACGATCACAGTTGCAGAGTTCACGATCGGGCCTGGGGATACAGTACCTACAGGACTCGGATCCTGCTGAAATGCATTGCGTCACAGAGACACATCGTGCACTGCAATACACGCTGTTGGTCAGACATTGGCAGCAGCTGACATCAGTGATACTGTGACAGGTGGCGCATGACAACGACGTCATGCATCATGGCACGCACACCAGTCAGCTGCTAGCCACTGCGCTAGCTGCAGACACCTGGTGACATAGAAGCAGAGGAAAGGTGAATATAATGTTTTTAATTATGTGTTATGGTACCTTTACAAGCCGCCACAACAGGATGGATACAACCTGCTACAGGCTACAAATGTAGCTTGTCGCGCCAATATCGCCCGTAGTAGCGGCGTCTGAAGACGGGACGACACAGCCGGCTACAGATACCTCTGTATCCGTGCACTGCCCATAAACAGATGGCAACAAAGCCGATTGTAGCGAGCTGTATCGGCGTGTAAAGAAGGAACAGAAGGGTTGTTCCTACACCATGCTATGTAGCTGGGGCGTGACACAGGCTCCGGGTTACCGCGCCCCTTCAGCGATCATTGGAGGAAGCTCCTGCGTTGCGATTGGTTGTCGCCGCACAGGGCGGCATATTTAAGGAGCTGACGAGTCACACTACACAATTGCTCGAGCGTCAAGTATTAATCAGCCTCCTGCGATGCCAGGCCAATCATGGTATTATTGCTTTGTCCTATCAGCGTACGGACGTCTCGTATTCCACAATTGTAGCACGCCTATGTGCTGTCCCTGCTGCACCAGGTACGCCCATAGTAGCTGTTTGTAGCGGTGTATAAATGAGCTACAGATGGCTACTTGAGACACCCGGCGATGTAGCTAGCTGTAGATGTAGCGTAGCGTAGCGCACCTTGTGGCGGCGTGTAAAGAGGGTGCGGTTCCCGTTGGTAACCGTTCGGCCGTGCTCATGCACGTGAAGTTGCCGTTGGTATCCATCCTGTTGTGGCGGCGTGTAAAGGTACCATTAGAGATAGAATGGGGATATACCTGGATGGGGAACATATATGCCAGTATGGGGGACATATCTTGGCCTCCTGACAAAGCAATAAGTGAAATGTGCATCGTGGTTCTGGGCAGTGTGGTCAGTATGGAATTTCTATGGACAATTAGGGAATCTGTGTATCATTGCTAACTGTGGTTCCAGCTTTGCACTTTAACTGGGCACCTATATATGTGCCTTTGACTACACTTTAAAGCGTAACCGCCATTTAAGTTTTTATTTAATAATAACGTAGAGCAAGTGATTTTAATAAACTTTCATATATACTTCATAAGAGAATTCTGGTTGAAAACCATTCATAAACCTTCCACAAGGCATCCCCACTGCACTGTGTGTGAAGCAGACATATGTTCATTCTCAGTCAGATCTGTCTTCACACTGAATACGGGGCAGTTAACCATATAAGGGAGGAGGCGTGGCCTACAATGCTGACTGCAGCTCATGAGGAAACAATGTATCAGATTATATAAGGCTACAGCACAGTGCTAAGTAATGTCAGAATGTCAGGATCACTGCAAAGTCCTCTTTCTTTGGCACAAGCTTCTCTGATGTGTCATCTGGCTCCACACAGCTCAGTCTCAATGTCTGTTGACCCCTTGTCTGCTGTCACATTGCACTGTTTACCATCAGCTGCTGGCCACTCCCACACTGACATTAAATTCAGTTTTTAAAAGAGCTCAGAAAATGTCTGAAAAGAAGTCACAAAAAAGCATTATTTTATCTGCTATGTGACCCATCATTAACAACTAGTGCAGTATTGGATTTTTGTTTTTCAATGAAATGACATTTACACTTTAAAACTGGGTTTGTGTGCAATATTGGTCTAGATCAGGGGTCTCAAACTCGGCTGGGTTTGTGGGCCGCACATAGAAAAACATTTTTTGCCGGGGGCCGCATCTCTTGTAGGACTAAGTGATATTTTTAGTAATACCAGAATCTCTTGCTCAATGTAGTAAAGTACAAGTCCTGATCCCTTTCTTGTAGTAATGTCTCCATCCTGTAGTAATGTCCTTTTCTACTGATGTCCCCCATCCTGATCCCTTTTTCTAGTGATGATCCCTATCCTGATCCCTTTTTCTAGTGATGTCCCCCATCGATCATGGTCCCCTTTTGTAGTGATGTCCCCACACTGATCTCCTTTTGTAGTGATGTCCCACTTCCTGATCTCCTTTAGTAGTGATGTCCCCCATCTTGATCCCCTTTAGTGATGATGTCCCATCCCGATCCCCTTTTATAGTGATGTCCTCCATCCTGATCTACTTTTATAGTGATGTCCCCCATCCTGATCCCCTTTTATAGTGATGTCCCCCATCCTGATCCCCTTTTATAGTGGTGTCCCCCATCCTGATCCCCTTTTATAGTGGTGTCCCCCATCCTGATCTACTTTTATAGTGATGCCCCCCCATCCTGATCTACTTTTATAGTGATGCCCCCCCATCCTGTTTTACCTTCTTACACACTCAAATACACACTCTATCACACTCACACACAAACCCACACACAAACCCCCCACACACACACACACACATACTCTCAAACACACTCTCACACATCCTCATACACACTCTTACACTCACACTCATACACACACTGAAACTCGCACACACTTTCTTATACACACATCCTCACTCACAGACTCAGTCTCACACACACACCTTCTCACACACACTCACACCTTTCTCACTTTAATGATGCATCGTTCCAGTGCAGGGGGCCGCCACGGTCCCCACTGGACTGACTTCCGGCCTCCGCTGTGCTAAGACTTCCTCCAGCCGCCGCCCAGACAAGCTCTGTTGCTCATCAAGATCAATGCAATCTACCAGCCAAAGGCTTGCAGGTGACGTCATATTCTGCCGTCAGCTGCGGGCCTCTCATTGGCTGGCAGCTTGCATTGATCTTGCTGAGTGGCAGAGCTTGTTAATGCTGCGGACAGAAGTCATCACACAGCGGGGACTGCAGTGGCCCCCTGCACTGGGGCAATGCATCATTAAGTTGTCCAAGGTGCCGCGGGCCGCATAGGGAAGCCCCAGGGGCCGCATAGGGAAGCCCTCGGGCCGCGAGTTTGAGACCCCTGGTCTAGATACTGTTATAGGTTTGATGATTTGGCTGGACTTGGTTGGCTCTTATAAACCCTGATTATAAGATATTGTCTTGCTTAACAAGTGATGTGTCTTTATTCTGTATATTGTCCATGTATGACCACACTGCAAGTGATTTTCTCTCATGGTATTATGGGGATGGTTTTTATAATCTATGCTATCTATCTCTGTACCTAATTTATTTAAAATAAAGATGATCTATGAACTATACCACCTTATTGTATGAATATAATTTTTAGTAAACCTCTGTATGGGATTGGGGACATATATACCAGGATGGGGACATATAACCAGGATGGTGCACATATATACCAGGATGTGGAACATATATACCAGGAAAGTATCATATATACCAGGATGGGGGGTCATATATGCTAGGATGTGAACCATATAAACCAGGATGGGGACATATATACCAAGATAGGGAATGTATATACCAGGATGGTGAACACATATACCAGAATGGTGACATATATATCAGGATGGGGAACATATATACCAGGATAGTATCATATATACCAGGATGGGGGGGTCATATATGCCAGGATGTGGACCATATAAACCAGGATGAGGACATATATACCAGGATGGTGACATATATATCAGGATGGGGAACATATATACCAGGATGGGGAATATGTATACCAGGATGTGGCATATATGTACAAGGATGTGGGACCGTTCTGATATGGGTCACATTGAAGACGTAGAACGCCTTACGTACTTTTTTGCAAAAACGTATTAACTAAGTACCCTGTTTTTATACTGTTTTTTACTAAGCACTAGCTTTTTATTATTATTATTATTATTATTATTATTATTATGTTGTTATAGCAGAGTACTTCCACACGTTTGTTATACGTTTTTTTCTGTGGTCTAGATAATTGGTGTGAGTGAACGTAGTCTTACACACCCGTTCACATTGTGCCCTGGCTCAGGTGCAGTTTTCTCATTATTCAGTCTTTTAGCAAGACAGGGAGTGCCCCACCCACCCCCCATTCTGAGCCAGGCACATAAGCCGTCCGCTACACTGTGTCCATGTTGGATTCTGGCCTTTCTTCACCCTGCATCCATGAGGTATACTATACAGGATCAGGTTTTAAATTCGTTTAGATAGGACCGTTCTGATATGGGTCACGTTGAAGACGTAAAACGGCTTACGTACTTTTTTGCAAAAACGTATTAACTAAGTACCCTGTTTTTATACTGTTTTTTACTAAGCACTAGCTTTTTATTATTATTATGTTGTTATAGCAGAGTACTTCCACACGTTTGTTATACGTTTTTTTTCTGTGGTGTATATATACCAGGATAGTATCATATATACCAGGATGGGGGGTCATATATGCTAAGATGTGAACCATATAAACCAGGATGGGGACATATATACCAAGATAGGGAATGTATATACCAGGATGGTGAACACATATACCAGAATGGTGACATATATATCAGGATGGGGAACATATATACCAGGATAGTATCATATATACCAGGATGGGGGGGTCATATATGCCAGGATGTGGACCATATAAACCAGGATGGGGACATATATACCAGGATGGTGACATATATATCAGGATGGGGAACATATATACCAGGATGGGGAATATGTATACCAGGATGTGGCATATATGTACAAGGATGTGGGACATATATACCAAGATGGGGAACATATATACCTTGTTGGGGGACTTATATATCAGAATTGGGACATATATACCAGGATGGGGATCATATATACTAGGATGGGGACATATATTACAGCACGGACAACCTATATACCAGAACAAGAACCATATATACCAGGAAGGGAACATATATTCCAGTATAGAGGACCTATATACCAAAATAGGGCCATATATACAAGGAAGGGGGACATTACTACAAAATATAAGGAGAGGAGGCTCAAGCATTCATAAGTCTTTATGGGATTTAGAATGCTACAAAGGTCCAAATTTTGCAGCGGGGCCCATCGGACTCTAGTTACGTCACTGTATACATGGCTATAATGGCTTTGGATCAGGCAACATGAATCAAAAGTCAACATAATCAATTAATCAACATAATAATATACCTAAAAGACTGAAAAAATAAATACAAAAAATGTCATGTTTTTATGTTCTTTAAATGTTTTAGATGTATTGAAGGTGACGTTTCCCTTCTCTTGTACTGAGCGCTCCAGGGCTCCAGTGAAACCTGTTTTTGTGCTTTTGCACAGAATTTAGGTGAAACAGATGAAACGATAAGAGCTTTAATTTTTTTTTAAAACTGGATCTGCTAAGCTATAAAGCCAGAGACCTAGATGAAGTGATTGGCAATCTGTGTGTTTTGGAACTAACTACAACTACCAGCATGCCCAGACAGCCACATGACAAACTGATGGTGATTGGACCAAACTTATTTCTCTTGCAGCAATATGATGATTATTCCTTTGTGTGTATTGGAACAACACAATAAAACAGAGAAAAATGGCAAATTGGACATAATTTCACACAAACCACCAAAAATGTGCAGAACAATATTGCTGGTACCTTTACAAAATTGTTGGTAAATTGTTGGTAAACACCTTTGTTTCCAGCATGTGATGCTCGATCACACTCACCTGTGGCAAGAAACAGGTGTGGGCAATATGAAAATCACACCTGAAACCAGATAAAAAGGGGAGAAGTTGTCTCAATATTTGCATTGTGTGTCTGTGTGTGCCACACTAAGCATGGAGAACAGTAAGAGAAGAGAACTGTCTGAGGACTGGAGAACCAACATTGTTCAAAAATATTAACAATCTCAAGGGTACAATTCCATCTCCAGAGATATCGATGTTCCTTTGTCCACAATGTGCAACATATTCAAAAAGTTTACAGCCTATGGCACTGTAGCTAATCTCCCCAGACATGGATGTCAGAGAAAAATTGATGAATGGTTGTAACGCAGGATGGTCTGGATGATGGATATGCCCCAATCAAGTTCCAAAGAAATTCAAACTGTCCTGCAGGCTCAGGGGGCATGAGTGTCAGTGAGAACTATCTGTAACATTGGTCTGAGTTACAGGTAAAAAAGGGGATTACCGGGGCAGTCTAAATGCGAACTGCACTGTAAGAATACTTCATCCCCGCGCTCGCTGATCACTTATTGAGTGAGCAGAGACTGCGGTGTGGTAAGCGGTGACATCACTGCCATAGTGACCTAACCAGCGGTTACCATAGCAACGGTGATAACCAATCACCGCTGTTAACTACCTAATTACCAGTTCACGTGGCTCCTGAATGAGAGCTGGCTCCTGAATGAGCCGGGCTCATGCAGAAGCTGCAGGAGTTAACTTTCTGCTTGCCGGCACCACTATCATAGGAGCCGCGGTGATAGCAGCATCGGTAAGCAGGGAGTTAACTCCTGTTACTCCTGTATGAGCCGGCTCATTCAAGAGCTAGCTCATTAAGGAGCCACGTGAACCGGTAATCAGGTAGTGAACAGCGATGATCGGAGATCATCGTTGCTATGGTAACCACTCGTTAGGTTACTATGGCAACAGTGGCAGCGGTGATGTCACCGCTTACCACACCACAGTCTCCTGCTCATTCATTTGACTGATCAGCGAGCACGAGATGAAGCGTCTCATCCCTGTGCTCACTGATAATGCAAGTTGCATCAGTGAAGAAGAGAAATGATCCAGATCTGTGTAGGTGTCATGATTTTCTCTAAGTGTCGATTGTTTTTTTTGGCTCTTTATGAGATTCTTAATGGCTGGGTCTAACTTAGCCTGACATTAAGAATCTCAGGGCTTAATAGCAGCTGGTAAAATAAAGCCGATATTAACCCTGTATTACCCAGTGTCAGGAATGTATGACTATGTTGCATTATTCTAAGAGGTCTGAACACTCATCCAGAGCAAGCTGGTTCACTTAGACAAGACCTGCATAGACTTTTGCTTCACCCTCCTCCAGTAGGAATCTTTACAACGAGTCGTAAATACCAAAACTAAACTGGATGCATCTTCTCTTTTCCCTCCAGAACCTCTTTGTTTGAACCTACAGTCTTTTAATGTGGAATTTCATAAGACCAGTTCATGCCACAAACACATAATTCATATTTTTAGATTATTCATATTTTTGCGCATTTAATGATATGTCATGTTTATCTACGTGACACTCAGGAACCTGAGAAATGAGTTCTGGCTTTCTGAACATCATACATATGTCATATTTGGTATCAATATTCTCTGAATTAAAAGAACGTAAACATAAGGTGCTTATCATGGATGTGGGCCAACCCCATACACAGATATGAAAAATTAAGATTTATTAAGCATGTTGAAAGAGGAGGATCTCCGAGAAGCATCCCACCAGGGAGGGTAAAAACTACGAGGAGGGCTGCAGTTTTGCTGCCTTTATTAAAACTAAAGCATCAATATTTGGGTTGATTTCACCCTGGGGCATGGACCCTATTGCTGTGTGGAGGAATCATACCTTTCTGAGGATCCGCCCCCCCCCCATCCCCAACAGATCTAAGTTTGTCACTGCGTGGCGAGGTCTGGCATTTCTTACTTTATTCCTTTTATTTTAATAACTGTTTATGCATATATGTAACTTGACTCTTTTGTAATATCTTGTATATCTTTTATAAACACTGCCAACTTTGGGAGTAAAATATTATAATTTACTAGTTTTGTTCTTCATGTTCTACGACGATCTGACACGCAACACCCCACTTTTACACGTTACCAGAGCAGGTGACCGATCCACCTTAAAGAGATCGGTGGTGGCAGCATAACTTTTTGTATTTATGTGATATTGTGGGCCTGAGGGTGACTGGATCGAGGTATTTATACGTTCCTAGCAGGAACTGGTGGTATATATACATTCTGTCACATCACGTGCCGCAGTAGACAACATAAATTAGGGCAGCTGGGCTCCTTTCTTATCCTCTGGCAATACCGGGTTTGGCCAGCAGGATAAGAGAGCGGCAGAGAGCTGCAGGTTCTGACTAAGTCTTCGTGACACCCAGATGCCACCCACCACCAGGGCCGCTGGAAGATTCTGTTACGGCACCTGGAAATGGCGTTTCTTATAAATGCGCCATTTTCAAGGGCGGCTGCCGGTTGCTGTTTTTTAGCGTGTAGGAGCCCTAAAATAATGGACCGTCACCCCGCTGAGAATACCACCCCTCAGCTGCCTAGTTTACCTTGGCTGGAAATTAAAAATAGGGTGGAGCCCACACATTTTTTTTGCCAGCGTAGGAAAAATTAGGCAGCTGAGGGTGGCAGCTCACAGCTGTTGGCTTTCATCGGGCTAGACTTGAAAATACTGCGAAACTCCACACATATTTTTTTAAATTATCATATTTATTTAACACCCCATGATGGCAGGTTGGTTGTGCATGGCTACCAAGGACAATCATCATCCAGATGGTGGAAATGCACTCTGACTACAACAGCCAATCACAGAAGCTCTCACAGAGTGTGAGAGTCTCTGATTGGCTGTTTGTCTGACAGTGTAGTGAATATGAAAGTAGCTTAATGGGCGGCCCTGGAGACTGAGCTGACCTCGAAGGGATTGAGCAGGATCCCTCGAGACTGGGGCCCCGAGAGCAGCAGCAGTAGTCTGGTAAGCCCGATCTACCTGTTCTTCTACCTATCTATCTTCACTAGGTTCTGTCACAGCTGTATGGCAGAACAGTACACAGACAGTGTACATCAGGTCTGACTACTATTCCCATGCAGTTTGAGCACTGTTTCAGCCATCTCTGCCTTTTTACAGCCCTCCTAGACCTCTTTGAAGGGTCCAGCAGAAAATTACTCGCGTTTCCCATTGACTTGCATTGTACTCGGTATTTGGAACTAATACACGAGTATTACAAAGTACTTGTTAAGAGTATAACCATTACGAATATTACGATACTCACTCATCACTACTCTCCACATGTCTAAGGCACGGGAACTTTGAAGGTCTATGAGTTTTTCCCTTGTTGACCAGGTGCTACCACCGCCGAAATGTAATACCCTAAAGCAGCCTTCCATTACCCACGCACGGAATACCGGATGTTCAACTCCCTGGGGGAAGAGAGGATTGCCTAGAATCGGAAATGGAGGAGATGACTGAGGCATAATGTGTGTTCTGATGATAGGAACATCACAGCATGCCAGAGTGGCCACAATTGTTGGGTGTTCCCTGAGATTCTTCACTTGGATAGACCACACCCATGGAATTCCCGACGAATGAACATACGTGAAATCCTGCTCCACTCCATCCCATGCCTTTATCTCGCTGTTTCTGCACCAATCCAGTATTCTGGAGAGTTGGGCTGCTAAGCAGTAGGATCTGAAATTGGGACGCAGGATGCCTCCGGCAGGTTTAGTGCAATGTAAGGCTTTTTTGCTAATTCGCGGTGGTTTATTTCGCCAAATAAATCTGGATTATATCCATGCTAGACTTTTAAAGAAACTAATGGAACCATGATCGGGAGTGCTTGAAATATGTATAAAATCCTGGGAAGGATATTTGTGGCGCCCCTGCGGTCTGGTCGCCACAGAGGTACTGCACCTAATCCATAGGCGTGATATCCCACTCCCAGGTGATATGGGGACACAATACCGAGACGCACACACCTGCATCCAACACCACTCCTAACTCCTGGCCAGGAGATAGTGGGGCAGAAGTGACCCCATATGGGGAGCCGCATCTGCTGGCAGGTGGAGGGAACAGGTTAGAAGGGAATGAGAGGAGAAAACAACAGGAAGAGGAGGAGTTTAGTTAGTACAAGTTGAGTTTGAGAGGAACACCAGGAGAGATGAAGCTCTAGGGGAGGCTAGTGCTGGGGCCTAACGCGACCAGTAGGTAGGTCGGTTGAGGAAACTCCAGCCAGAGGGACCCCAAACCTGCAACTGCCTTTGATGTTGTTGTTTAGAAAGCTGGTTGCAAGCGGGGACCCGCCCCAATATGGCAACAACACTGTAAGGTTGAACCAGGAAACCGGCGACCACTGGGCTTTATGTGCAGTGGTTAACTTCCGTGGACAATCCTCAGGACGGTGGCTAGACCTAGGATCAGAGGGCATATTGAGTGTCGCTTGACAGGGCCCACAGCCATCAGCCTGAGACAGTGTAGCACAAAGGCGCAGGGCAGGAGAGGTGAGTAAACCAGCGCAGAGAAAGGTAACCTGGAAAGGCATACAGAAGGGCGTCTCGGTGAAGTGAACCTGGATTGCCTGGGAGTTGGCTGGACTGCTGACCCCGAGATCACAGTTTCTGGCTGTGTTGCTTTGCACAATCGTCAGTAAAGGTAAAAGAACTGCACCTTTTGTGTCCTCCTGTTATTTCTCACACCCTCCTTGACACACCCTAGTACAACGACTCCCATTATCCCTATAGACTCTCATACCAACCCTGGGTCCCACTCCAAATGTGAGGAGTATTACCATCGCGGCTGCCGCACCATCTGCCCCAGAGGTCCAAAACAGCAGCACTGGTCATCCATGACCAGGTACCACAGATGTCATCACGAAAGACATTATTATCCCCTGTAAATAAACCTCCATCACTGCACGGCCAGGGCCTTGGAGCTGGGCTACAGCCACCACAACCTCCCTGACAGATCGTCATCCTGGCTACCAAGTACCCTCAGCTCTTGCAGCCGTTGCATATTCATTTTGAAAATTGCACTCCTTCCAAACCATGTAAAAGCGTTCCTCGTCCATCTCTTGTAGTCATTCTGAAATTATTGAAGTAGTTTAGGATAATTAAGGGAGAAAGCCAAGCAGGTTTCTTTGGGAAGCATGATGCCCAGGTAGTTAATTGCGGAACTAGCCCAGTTAAAGTTACATGCTCTCTTCAAGGGGGCCAGGGTGGTGGGGGTTTGTTAACATTCAGTGCCTCCGATTTAGAAAAACTAATTTTGATATTAGATAACGTCCCGTATGTCTCAAATTCTGTCATATGTTTTGGCAGGGAAGAGTTAGGTTTGTTGATAAAAAATAATAAATCATCTGCATAGGCCACAATTTTGTATGGTACTCCTATGATCGTAGGACCCTGTATGGCCTTGTTGGCCCTTATATTCCTAAGAAATGGTTTATCATTCTACTGTTTACTGAAAATGGAATGAGGCCAGCAAAGAAAACAGCACAGGACCTACAGCACAGGAGGTCAGAGAGAAGAGCACAGAACCTACAGTCACATATGGGGAGGTCAGAGAGAAGAGCACAGGACCTACAGTCACATATGGGGGAGGTCAGAGAGAAGAACACAGAACCTACAGTCACATATGGGGAGGTCAGAGAGAAGAGCACAGGACCTACAGTCACATATGGGGGAGGTCAGGGAGAAGAACACAGAACCTACAGTCACATATGGGTGAGGTCAGAGAGAACAATAAATAACCTACAGTCACATATGGGGAGGTCAGAGAAAAGAGCACAGGACCTACAGTCACATATGGTGGAGGTCAGAGAAAAGAGCACAGGACCTACAGCCACATATGGATGAGGTCAGAGAAAAGAGCACAGGACCTACAGTCACATGTTGGAGGTCAGAGAAAAGAGCAAAGGACCTACAGTCACATATGGGGGAGGTCAGAGAAAAGAGCACAAGACCTACTGTCACATATGGGGAGGTCAGAGAAAAAAACACAGGACCTACAGTCTCATGTGGGGGAGGTCAGAGAAAAGAGCACAGGACCTACAGCCACATATGGGGGAGGTCAGAGAAAAGAACACGGTACCTACAGTCACATATGGTGGTGGTCAGAGAAAAGAACACAGAACCTACAGTCACATGCGGGGGAGGTCAGAAAAAAGAGCACAGGACCTACAGCCACATATGGGGGAGGTCAGAGAAAAGAACACAGAACCTACAGTCACATATGTGGGAGGTCAGAGAAAAGAACACAGGACCTACAGTCACATATGGGGAGGTCAGAGAAAAGAGCACTGGACCTACAGTCACATATGGCTGAAGTCAGAGAAAAGAGCACAGGATCTACAGTCACATATGGGGGAGGTAAGAGAGAAGAGCACAGGACCTATAGTCACATATGGCTGAAGTCAGAGAAAAGAGCACAAGACCTACAGTCACATATGGGGGAAGTCAGAGAAAAGAGCACAGGACCAATAATCACATATGGAGGAGGTCAGACAAAAGAAAACAGGACTTACAGTCACATATGGCAGAGGTCAGGGAAAAGAGCACAGGACCTACAACCACATATGGGGGAGGTCAGAGAAAAGAGCACAGATCCTACAGTCACATATGGTGGAGGTAGAGAAAAGAATGCAGGTCCTACAGTCACATATGGGTGAGGTCAGAGAAAAAAGCACAGGAAAAAAGTCACATATGGGGAGATCAGAGACAAAAACACAGGACCTACAGTCACATATGGTGGAGGTCAGAAAAAGAGCACATAATGTCCAGTCACATATGGGGAGGTCAGAGAAAAGAGCACAGGACTACAGTCACATATAGTGGTGGTCAAGAAAAGAGCACAGGACCTACAGTCACATATGAGGGAGGCAGAGAAAAGAGCACAGGATCTACAGTCACATGTGAGGGAGGTTAGAGAAGAGAGCACAGGACCTACAGTCACATATGGGGAGGTCAGAGAAAAGAACACAGGACCTACAGTCACATATGGGGGAGGTCAGAAAAAGAGCACAGGACCCACAGTCACATTGGGGAAGCTCAGAGAAAGAGCACAAGACCTACAGTCACATATGAGGGAGGTCAGAGAAAAGAGCACAAGACCTACAATCACATATGGTGGAGTCAGAGAAAAGAGCACAGGACCTACAGCCACTATGGTGAGGTCAGAGAAAAGGCACAGGACCTACAGTACAGTTGGAGGTCAGAGAAAAGAGCAAAGGACCTACAGTCACATATGGGGAGGTCAGAGAAAAGAGCACAAGACCTACGTCACATATGGGGGAGGTCAGAGAAAAAAACACAGGACCTACAGTCTCATGTGGGGAGGTCAGAGAAAAGAGCACAGGACCTACAGCCACATATGGGGGAGGTCAGGAAAAGAACACGTACCTACAGTCACATATGGTGGTGGTCAGAGAAAGAACACAGAACTACAGTCACTGTGGGGGAGTCAAAAAAAGAGCACAGGACTACAGCCACATATGGGGGAGGTCAGAGAAAAGAAACAGAACTACAGTCACATATGTGGGAGGTCAAGAAAAGAAACAGGACCTACAGTCATATGGGGAGGTCAGAGAAAAGGCACTGACCTACAGTCCATATGGCTGAAGTCAGAGAAAAGAGCACAGGATTACAGTCACATTGGGGAGGTTAGAGAGAAGAGACAGGACTATAGTCACATATGCTGAAGTCAGAGAAAAGAGCACAAGACCTACAGTCACATATGGGGAGTCAGAGAAAAGAGCACAGGATCTGCAGTGACATATAGGGGAGGTCACAGAAAGAGCACAGGTTCTACAGTCACATATGGGGAGGTCAAGAAAGAGCAAGGACCAATAATCAATATGGAGGAGGTCAGACAAAAGAAAAAGGACTTACAGTCACAAGGAGAGGTCAAAAGAACAGACTACAGTCACATATGGCAGAGGTCAGGGAAAAGAGCACAGGACCTACAACCACATATGGGGGAGGTCAGAGAAAAGAGCACAGATCCTACAGTCACATATGGTGGAGGTAGAGAAAAGAATGCAGGTCCTACAGTCACATATGGGTGAGGTCAGAGAAAAAAGCACAGGAAAAAAGTCACATATGGGGAGATCAGAGACAAAAACACAGGACCTACAGTCACATATGGTGGAGGTCAGAAAAAAGAGCACATAATGTCCAGTCACATATGGGGGAGGTCAGAGAAAAGAGCACAGGACCTACAGTCACATATAGTGGTGGTCAGAGAAAAGAGCACAGGACCTACAGTCACATATGAGGGAGGGCAGAGAAAAGAGCACAGGATCTACAGTCACATGTGAGGGAGGTTAGAGAAGAGAGCACAGGACCTACAGTCACATATGGGGGAGGTCAGAGAAAAGAACACAGGACCTACAGTCACATATGGGGAGGTCAGAGAAAAGAGCACAGGACCCACAGTCACATTGGGAAGCTCAGAGAAAAGAGCACAAGACCTACAGTCACATATGAGGGAGGTCAGAGAAAAGAGCACAAGACCTACAATCACATATGGTGGAGGTCAGAGAAAAGAGCACAGGACCTACAGCCAATATGGATGAGGTCAGAGAAAAGAGCACAGGACCTACAGTGACATGTTGGAGGTCAGAGAAAAGAGCAAAGGACCTACAGTCACATATGGGGGAGGTCAGAGAAAAGAGCACAAGACCTACTGTCACATATGGGGGAGGTCAGAGAAAAAAACACAGGACCTACAGTCTCATGTGGGGGAGGTCAGAGAAAAGAGCACAGGACCTACAGCCACATATGGGGGAGGTCAGAGAAAAGAACACGGTACCTACAGTCACATATGGTGGTGGTCAGAGAAAAGAACACAGAACCTACAGTCACATGTGGGGGAGGTCAGAAAAAGAGCACAGGACCTACAGCCACATATGGGGGAGGTCAGAGAAAAGAACACAGAACCTACAGTCACATATGTGGGAGGTCAGAGAAAAGAACACAGGACCTACAGTCACATATGGGGAGGTCAGAGAAAAGAGCACTGGACCTACAGTCACATATGGCTGAAGTCAGAGAAAAGAGCACAGGATCTACAGTCACATATGGGGGAGGTTAGAGAGAAGAGCACAGGACTATAGTCACATATGGCTGAAGTCAGAGAAAAGAGCACAAGACCTACAGTCACATATGGGGGAAGTCAGAGAAAAGAGCACAGGATCTGCAGTGACATATAGGGGAGGTCACAGAAAAGAGCACAGGTTCTACAGTCACATATGGGGGAGGTCAGAGAAAGAGCACAGGACCAATAATCACATATGGAGGAGGTCAGACAAAGAAAACAGGACTTACAGTCACATATGGGAGAGGTCACAGAAAAGAGCACAAGACCTACAGTCACATATGGCAGAGGTCAGGGAAAAGAGCACAGGACCTACAACCACATATGGGGGAGGTCAGAGAAAAGAGCACAGATCCTACAGTCACATATGGTGGAGGTAGAGAAAAGAATGCAGGTCCTACAGTCACATATGGGTGAGGTCAGAGAAAAAAGCACAGGAAAAAAGTCACATATGGGGGAGATCAGAGACAAAAACACAGGACCTACAGTCACATATGGTGGAGGTCAGAAAAAAGAGCACATAATGTCCAGTCACATATGGGGGAGGTCAGAGAAAAGAGCACAGGACCTACAGTCACATATAGTGGTGGTCAGAGAAAAGAGCACAGGACCTACAGTCACATATGAGGGAGGGCAGAGAAAAGAGCACAGGATCTACAGTCACATGTGAGGGAGGTTAGAGAAGAGAGCACAGGACCTACAGTCACATATGGGGGAGGTCAGAGAAAAGAACACAGGACCTACAGTCACATATGGGGGAGGTCAGAGAAAAGAGCACAGGACCCACAGTCACATTGGGGAAGCTCAGAGAAAAGAGCACAAGACCTACAGTCACATATGAGGGAGGTCAGAGAAAAGAGCACAAGACCTACAATCACATATGGTGGAGGTCAGAGAAAAGAGCACAGGACCTACAGCCACATATGGATGAGGTCAGAGAAAAGAGCACAGGACCTACAGTGACATTGGGAGGTCAGAGAAAAGAGCAAAGGACCTACAGTCACATATGGGGGAGGTCAGAGAAAAGAGCACAAGACCTACTGTCACATATGGGGGAGGTCAGAGAAAAAAACACAGGACCTACAGTCTCATGTGGGGAGGTCAGAGAAAAGAGCACAGGACCTACAGCCACATATGGGGGAGGTCAGAGAAAAGAACACGGTACCTACAGTCACATATGGTGGTGGTCAGAGAAAAGAACACAGAACCTACAGTCACATGTGGGGGAGGTCAGAAAAAAGAGCACAGGACCTACAGCCACATATGGGGGAGGTCAGAGAAAAGAACACAGAACCTACAGTCACATATGTGGGAGGTCAGAGAAAAGAACACAGGACCTACAGTCACATATGGGGAGAGGTCAGAGAAAAGAGCACTGGACCTACAGTCACATATGGCTGAAGTCAGAGAAAAGAGCACAGGATCTACAGTCACATATGGGGGAGGTTAGAGAGAAGAGCACAGGACCTATAGTCACATATGGCTGAAGTCAGAGAAAAGAGCACAAGACCTACAGTCACATATGGGGGAAGTCAGAGAAAAGAGCACAGGATCTGCAGTGACATTATAGGGGAGGTCACAGAAAAGAGCACAGGTTCTACAGTCACATATGGGGGAGGTCAGAGAAAAGAGCACAGGACCAATAATCACATATGGAGGAGGTCAGACAAAAGAAAACAGGACTTACAGTCACATATGGGAGAGGTCACAGAAAAGAGCACAAGACCTACAGTCACATATGGCAGAGGTCAGGGAAAAAGAGCACAGGACCTACAACCACATATGGGGGAGGTCAGAGAAAAGAGCACAGATCCTACAGTCACATATGGTGGAGGTAGAGAAAAGAATGCAGGTCCTACAGTCACATATGGGTGAGGTCAGAGAAAAAAGCACAGGAAAAAAGTCACATATGGGGGAGATCAGAGACAAAAAACACAGGACCTACAGTCACATATGGTGGAGGTCAGAAAAAAGAGCACATAATGTCCAGTCACATATGGGGGAGGTCAGAGAAAAAGAGCACAGGAAACCCACAGTCACATATAGTGGTGGTCAGAGAAAAGAGCACAGGACCTACAGTCACATATGAGGGAGGGCAGAGAAAAGAGCACAGGATCTACAGTCACATGTGAGGGAGGTTAGAGAAGAGAGCACAGGACCTACAGTCACATATGGGGGAGGTCAGAGAAAAGAACACAGGACCTACAGTCACATATGGGGGAGGTCAGAGAAAAGAGCACAGGACCCACAGTCACATTGGGGAAGCTCAGAGAAAAGAGCACAAGACCTACAGTCACATATGAGGGAGGTCAGAGAAAAGAGCACAAGACCTACAATCACATATGGGGGAGGTCATAGAAAAGAGCACAGGACCTACAGTCACATATGGGGGAGGTCAGAGAAAAGAGCACAGGACCTACAGTCACATATGGGGGAGGTCAGAGAAAAGAGCACAGGACCTACAGTCACATATGGGGGTGGTCAGAGAAAAGAGCACAGGACCTACAGTCACATATGAGAGAGGGCAGAGAAAAGAGCACAGGATCTACAGTCACATGTGAAGGAGGTTAGAGAAGAGAGCACAGGACCTACAGTCACATATGGGGGAGGTCAGAGAAAAGAGCAGAGGAGCTACAGTCACATATGAGGGAGGGCAGAGAAAAGAGCACAGGATCTACAGTCACATGTGAGGGAGGTTAGAGAAGAGAGCACAGGACCTACAGTCACATATGGAGGAGGTCAGAGAAAAGAGCACAGGACCTACAGTCACATATGGGGGAGGTCAGAGAAAAGAGCACAGGACCTACAGTCACATATGGGGGTGGTCAGAGAAAAGAGCACAGGACCTACAGTCACGTATGAGAGAGGGCAGAGAAAAGAGCACAGGATCTACAGTCACATGTGAAGGAGGTTAGAGAAGAGAGCACAGGACCTACAGTCACATATGGGGGAGGTCAGAGAAAAGAGCACAGGACCTACAGTCACATATGGGGGAGGTCAGAGAAAAGAGCACAGGACCTAAAGTCACATTGGGGGAGCTCAGAGAAAAGAGCACAGGACCTACAGTCACATATGGGGGAGGTCAGAGAAAAGAGCAGAGGAGCTACAGTCACATATGAGGGAGGGCAGAGAAAAGAGCACAGGATCTACAGTCACATGTGAGGGAGGTTAGAGAAGAGAGCACAGGACCTACAGTCACATATGGAGGAGGTCAGAGAAAAGAGCACAGGACCTACAGTCACATATGGGGGAGGTCAGAGAAAAGAGCACAGGACCTACAATCACATATGGAGGAGGTCAGAGAAAAGAGCACAGGACCTACAGTCACATATGGGGGAGGTCAGACAAAAGAGCACAGGACCTACAGTCACATACGTGGGAGGTCAGAGAAAAGAGCACAGGACCTACAGTCACATATGGGGGAGGTCAGACAAAAGAGCACAGGACCTACAGTCACATACGTGGGAGGTCAGAGAAAAGAGCACAGGACCTACAGTCACATACGTGAGAGGTCAGAGATGTTTGGGGGATGATTTTCTGCCTCTGGCTCTGGGGGCCTTGACTGTGTGCAAGACATCATGAAATCTGAATATTACCAAAGGATTTTAGGTGGCAATGTAGTGCCCAGTGTCAGAAAGTTGGGGGGGTCTTAGGCCATGGGTCTCCAGCAGGACAATGAACCCAAACATCAAGAAGCCCCAGAAATGGAGGAAACAAAGCGCTGGAGAGATCTGAAGTGTCAGCAATGAGTCTGGATCTAAATCCCATTGATCACATGTGGAGAGATCTGACAATTGCTGTTGGGAGAAGACGCCTCAAATATGAGAGACCGAGAACAGATTATAAAGAAGAGGAGTAAGGCTACTTTCACATTAGCGTTCCCCTCCGCAGCGTTCTGCGGAGGGGAGCCGCAATGTAAGCGCAGCACAGCCAGCCCCTGTCTTTATAATGGGAGCGCACGGTGCTGCGCTTGACTGCGCATGACCGTGCGCACCCATTCACTCCCATATGTGGTGTGCGCAGGCGGATGCCTGCTCACAAATCACCCAGTCTCGTCCGCACAAGAAATGCAACATGCATCCGCCTGCGCACACATCACATATGGGAGTGAATGGGTGCGCACGGTCATGCGCAGTCAAGCGCAGCACCGTGCGCTCCCATTATAAAGACAGGGGCTGGCTGTGCTGCGCTTACATTGCGGCTCCCCTCCGCAGAACGCTGCGGAGGAGAACGCTAATGTGAAAGCACCCAAACTCCAGGAGAAGAAGCTTGTGGAGGTTATAGGAGGAGACTGACTGCAGGGATTTATTCCAAAGGGGGAGACCAAATATTTAGAGGAGGGGAGCAATTTTATCCAGGACATTTTTGGGGATTTGTGTGATATGATGTCCAATTTGCCTATTTTGTGTTGTTCCAATGCCCACAGGAAGGAAAGAAAATAACCATGTGTATAACAAAACAAATATAATTGCTGTCATTTTTTGGGAGAAATGTTTAATTTTTTGTTGAACAAATTCAAGGGTGTCAGCAGCACTTTCTATGACTGTGTATGACAGATAGATAGATAGATAGATAGATAGATAGATAGATAGATAGATAGATAGATAGATAGATAGATAGATAGATACAGACGGACAGACAGACAGATAGTCTGTTTCATACAGCTATTAAAGCAGTTCTCAATTGTGAGGAGTCAACCAAACAGCACCACATAGCTCATCTTCCTGGAAGTTATTGTGGCGCCCCGCAACGAGTGCGTCACATGAAGGTATTGCATCCCTGACTGAAGATGCAATATCGTCCGTCTCAGGGGTGAAACAGTTAAATCCAAAGCTCCATGTACCACATGCACCATTCAGAGGCAGAGGGCCAATCAGGTCCTGGTGGGAGGAATGTAAGGTGTAGTGTGTAGTGTGTGGGGAAAGAAGAGAAGTAGAGTTGTTGCTGAGTTGAGGAAGAGAGGAGAGGAACAGGAGCTTGCACAGTGCCGTGCAGCCCTGCAAAAGGAAGCAACCTAACAGGGAGGGCACCAACAAGCGGTGACCCAGACAAGAAAGTGGGCGAAGCAACAAAAGCAATGGGTCCAAAAATCACCCGTGCCCAGTCCTACCGGACACCGGTTCCAAGGTAGACAGTCGTCCATCGCTGTACTACAAAACCGGAGTGACGGAGTAGCTTTATAGGAGCGCCTCACTACAGCCACGATTTCCGCAGTCTTACCAGCGGGGTACCCACCATTGGGGTATAGGACCCTTTGCAGCCGGCTTGGAACCCAGCTAAGGTAATCTAATAGAGGTCCTCCCAGTATCCTGACCTGGTGCAACAAGGCAGCGACGGCAACAATAACAGGAGAGTTAGTAACAGAGGAACACTGTGGAGCTTTGGACAGAAACTGTTCACCACTGGGACCACCCGGTCCGTTCCCTAAAGAACTGTATACCGTGTACCGCACCAGAACTACAGTAAAGACCCGTTACAGGGGAGCATCGTGTCAGTGCCTTTTTCTTCCAGAACTGTTGTTAACCCATGCATTCCTTAGACTAAAATCAACTGAGCTGCCGTATTCCACTCAGTGCAGCTCCTGGCCCCGGGGACTACTGCTCATCCTGTGGGGAGCATCCTATCTAGCTGCCGCACATCCCCTGGAGGCCCAAGCAGCGCCGGTGCCATCACCAGACACCCGTAGGTGGCGTCACGAGACAATTGAGACTTTATCCCGATCCCCTAAGCCCTTTCCATTTGACCACCGGGCCCCACAGCCTCAGGCACGGAACCGTGACAAGTGAAGCATTGCCTGAGACCTGAGAAGCCGGCTACGGTGAGTCATCATGACTGTCACCTGAACATTTAGTAGTTATTTCTCTGTTCTCACACTCACATTTGTCCAGGAATATAAGACCTGGGGAGCTGTTTGATGAGGTTACAAAATAATTCTATATATAAAATATGTATACGGTATATTATTTTTTTTACACTACATATATGTGAGCAATAAATAAAAGTTTTCCTTACTTTTCTTATTCACCAGCATCTTGAGTCTCGTAATGGCGAGCTTCAGATTAGTACGAAGATGATCGGCTTTGAAACTTGAACCAAACATCTTTCCCTTTCCTTACAGGAGAAATAAAAATAGATAAAAGTTGGAAACTTTTCCTTAAGGAGATAACTGTCAACTCAGCCACATGGCTCTAAAAGGAGTTCTTATCCTGATCCACTCCCTGGTGTGATACGTAATACAGCTGCATCTCAATGAATAAAAATATCATCAAAAAGTTAATTTATTTCAGTAATTCAATACAAATAGTGAAACGGATCTATTATATAGAGTCATTACACACAGAGGGATCTATCTCAAGTGTTTGTTTCTGTTAATGTTGATGATTATGGCTTACAGCCAATGAAAACCCAAAGGTCATTATCTCAGAAAATTAAAGTAGGGAGGATGAAGGGTCTGAGAGATGAAATATGACCTAAATAGGTATCAGAGGCTTCACCTTGTGTGGTTGTGAGAGTCACAACCACTATAAAAGCAGATCACAACTGCTGCAGTCCCCAGCATGGTGCATAAAGAGTAGGGAGGATGAAGGGTTAAAAACTTTGCTGCCGTATTCCAAAATACATCAAAGAGTGAATATAATATTGATTTATTAGTCAACGCATTTCAGGACTCCCTGAAACATGGCAATATGGTATTGATTTGTCCTGATGAAGGGGTCAGGGAGCCCTGAAACGTGTAGACAAATAAATCAATATTATATTCACTCTTTGATGTCTCGTGGAATACGGCGGTATGGTTTTTAACCCATCATCCTCTGTACTCTATATGCAACACGCTGGGGACTGCAGCAGCCTGATCTACTTTTATAGTGGTTGTGACTCTTACAACCACACAAGATGAAGCCTCTGATCCCTATTTAGGGAATATTTTATCTCTCAGACCCTTCATCATCCCTACTTTAATTTTCTGAGATAATGACCTTAAGGGTACCATTACACGTCGCAACATTGCATGCAATTTCACTTGCAACTTACTGGTTGCATTGAAATCATGGACACATTGTTCTATTTTGTTGCCGTGTACAAATGTAACAATGTGTCCATGATTTCACTGCAACCAGTATGTTGCAAGTGAAATTGCATGCAATGTTGCGACATATAACGGTACCCTTAAGTTTTCATTGGCTGTAAGCCATAATCATGAACATTAACAGAAATAAACACTTGAAATAGATCCCTCTGTGTGTAATGACTCTATATAATATATGTGTTTCACTTTATGTATTGAATTACTGATATAAATGATCTTTTTGATGATATTTTAATTGATTGAGAAGGATTGTAATGGCAGGATTGGCCCTTCAGGGTTGTCAAAAGAAATGTGCATATCTATATTATATTGACTATTTTGGAGGCAATTTGTAACATTTTGTCAATTTATATTTTGAATTTTTGTTTTTATTCTCTATTATTATATTTTAAAACCCAAACCATAAAGATGAAGGCTCTTACCTGTACATGCGTCCGCTCAGCAGAAAGACCCTGCAGAAATGAGGAATGGATTCCAGCGCTCTGTAAGGTCGTCTGACCGGATTCTGCCCAATACTAACAAGACTCTGCCCAGATGTCACAAGGCGTAAAGCTCCAGGGACTTTTTTTTTTTAGCATTTTTTGCTGCATTGTCATCACTTCTATTCAGTTATTTCTGTAGGTGACAGGTAGGAGACAAACTGCAGAGCAAGAAAAGAAAAATGGAATCCTTAAGCCGCCGTCACACACGTCAGTGTCGTCATCGATCTGATCGCTGGTGACATTGACGGCTGATCGCTGGTGAGCTGTCACACAGACAGACTCACCAGCGATCAGAGGACCAGCGACATCGTGGAAATGATTTAAATATCGTTTCCACGATGTCTTGCTCCCGCTGACAGGCTGCAGTTAGAGGGAGCAGGCTGGTATCCATGGTAAACTGCGGGTATCTAGGCAGCTATACCCAATGTATACATTGATTACCAGCCTTCTCCGCTCACCGGCTGGTATCCAAGGTACATAGCGGGTAACTAGGGTCCCTAGTTACCCGCTGTGTACCTTGGATACCAGCCGGTGAGCGGAGAAGGCTGGTAACCAAGGTACACATCGGGTATTTAGGCAGCACTCGCTGCCTAGTTACCCGTACTGTACCCTGGATACCAGCTCCCAGCACTTGCAGAGAGGCACTGGGAGCTGGCTTATCGCGCCTCCCGATGTCACACACAGCGATGCTGCGTGTCCACTGGGCGACCATCGCCAGGTTTTCGGTCCAGTCCAAAAAGCTGGCGACCATATCGATAAATCGCTGGTTGATGCGCCCTGTCACACACGTCAATATCGCTGCAACGTCATGTGCAGCAGCGATATTGCACGCGATATTGACACGTGTGACGGCCCCTTTACAAGACAAGCCGCATGTCCAGAGCACCCTGGGGGACGCCATATTGCCTTTCTCTCCTCCTTTGTAGATAAGACATAATGGGTCTTCATTTTTTCCCTGCACACTTCAACTCCGAATCATTTGTTCATTTATCTTATTTTGATTTTAAAGCCATTTTTCTTTTCTTTTTTCTTGTATTTTTTGGCAATTTTTGCACCCCATTCTTCAGAATGGCGCTTCCACAATTTGCATAAAATTACAAATGTCCTCTCCTTATGTCCTTCACTTTTTTTGCCATTATGGTGCAAAAAATCACAAGTTTGCAAAATTTTAGATTAATATAATTACATTGGGGGAGGGGGGCTGGAGCGCATTTGAGCAAAACTTTAGCAATTTTGTTTGCAATAGATGAATAAATAGCAGAAATCTGAAAAACAATAAACATTGTCGCAATGATAATGAATGCATAGAGAATAGACTATTCAAAAGAGCAGAAATATAAAAAAGAATAAGGGTAATAAACAGGTGAGTCATCATAATGCAATGGTAAGAGAGGATCAGTCTATTAAAAGATATCTTCATCATTATTTGGAAATGAACCCAGAGCTTGCAATCTAACATGACATCTGGCCCCTGTTCAGCTAGGACTCCCTGGTGTGGACAGGTAATTGAACTGGTTACCTGTTTGGAAACAGACATGAGGGCTGGAGACTGCTTATACAGAGCTACAGAAGTGTGAAATGTATCACCTCTAGAGTCAGCGCTGCTGAGTTTCAAAGGACGGCGATCAGGCACAAATTAAATAATGAGGCGGGCTTTATATGCTTCATGGCAGTATCCATCGAGACACAACCAGCACCTGTATCTCTGACAGTCCCACAGACAATGATTGGAGCTGTGTCACGCTTGTGTGAATCATTCAGTCAGCAAACAGTAACTTATCTATTTATTTATTTGTGCAATGGGGCAAGTGGGTGGGGCAGGTGAATATGTGGTGCTTTCGCGTCATGAGCATAAGACAGCAAGAGAAAGTGCCAACTATCATCACTCATGTCTGTGTCATGATCACTCTGCGCAGAACATATAGGATGCTGTAGTGATTATGGTGTTACTGGTACCTGAGTGTGCTGAGCTGTCAGTGTGCTGATCTTCAGAGCAGTCTTCCATTCTAGTTCTGGGAGGTGCTGGGTTGCTCAAGTGTTCTGACTTCCAGTGATTGCTTTGTTACTTAACTGAGCAGTCATTCCCAGAATCCTGCCAGTCATACATTCAATCTCAAGTGCTGTGTGGCCTGCACACCTGAATTTGCTTTGATCTCTGTTAGCTGACCCAGACTGTTGCTTGATTACTCTTTTGTCTGTTACCTGTACTTGTTATTATCTCTTGGTGTTTTGACCCCTGAATTGTTGCATGAATGCACCTCTGTTTACTCCCTAAATCCTTTTTGTTATCTCCTGGAAACCTGGAAAAAAGAAAGAAAGAAAGAAAGAAAGAAAGAAAGAAAGAAAGAAAGAAAGAAAGAAAGAAAGAAAGAAAGAAAGAACTGTAGCGGCGCTTGTGAACATCACCAGGTATTGCAGTTGGCGTCACAAACTTTATTTCTATTTTTATTATTTTCTTTATCACTTGACTACCAGGGCCACAGCCTCAGGCAGCCACCCGTGACCTCCAGACTGCCAGCCTGAGATCTTAGTACCCTGCCCTGGGCAAGTCAAAAATTGGCATCTACGAACAGGATTACGTGCCCGGTACCACCGGGTACTGTGCGCTTTTGAACTCGGACTTAAAATTGACTTTTTCTGCCTTTGCTAGGCGCCAAAAATGGGTTCAAGCCATCACCGTATGGGGACCCAAGATGGCTCCGTTGCCATGAACTAAACACCATGTACAGGCCCATGGGTGTGCCTCAGCCCCTAGAAGAAGGAGGGCCTAGACAGAGGCGCCAAGCAGTGTGGCCACCCCGATTGCAATCTATCAATCGGGGGCAGCCCACAGGAAGTTCCCAGGGAGTGCCCGCCCATAGCTGTACAAACCGGAAAAGAAGGACAGACGCCATCAGACTCCTTTGTACCCGGCAGCATGGCAGCACCCCAAGGGAGAGACGTGGTCAGAGAGCTGGAAGAGCAGACCCACGCCGAGCAAGGCGACCCAGCAGCAGCGTCCCTACTGACTACAGAAGGCGACGCCGATTACTGGAGGGATCCATTGACCCAGCTCCGGCAGGAAATGGAGCAAACACTGACCTGGGTGTGACGGCGGTGGAGTGCTGAGCGGACCTTTGAGCTGTCGGCTTGGAGGACGGCCCGCGAGGCACGGGAGGCGGCGATAGCAGTAGAGGAGTACCGCGCCTCCTTACCACAACCAGCAGCTGTCTCCGGCTGGAGGCAGCGCCACCTCCCACAGCGTCAGACATAGAGGTAGATGAGACCTACGAGTGTGGCACCCTGGTACCTGTTGGGCACCACAGAATCGTTAGGACATGAATGGAGTAAGTAACAGCACAGCAATACTCACAAACAAACAAAACACCTACAACACCTGGTTTCACCCCGAGCCTCTAGGGGGAGCTCCACTGGTCACTTTGAGCCAGTTCCCCCTATAAATAGGGTCTTGGAGGGAGAAACACCAGAGTGTGCAGACGCTACAAGAGCTGCAGGACGTGTGCATCCACCAGTTCTGGAGCCATACTAGGCCCAAACCAGCACACCTGCCAAGTGAGAAACCCTTGCAATTGGGGTAATAGGAAAGGAGAGCACCTCTCAGGGACAACAGAGTGACACTAACTCTCTCCCTCATCCTCCGGTTACTGGAACCAAGCTGTGAGAGCTATCCAGCCACCACAGAGAACCAGCATCCTGCACAGGGAGTCTAGCCCCCTGTTCCACCTGAAGCACCTACCTACGAGAGCCCAGGGAAGAGTACTGATCCTGCTCAGACCCTTTTACAGTGCCCTCAGTGCTGCCATCCAGGTGAATCTAGTTCCTTTGAACATACTACCAGGTTACGGCTGTATTCCACATCCAACCGACCTTAGCACTAGAAGTACAGAGAGAAGGAAGCCTACACTAACTGCTTGCTGTGAACCTCCAGGAGTGTTGACTTCACTACCCCGGTCTGGCGTACCTGATTATCACCAGTAAAGGTACCTAAAAGGCTCTGGAGTGTCTGTGTTTGATTCCTAAGATAAAACTGGAATGGTATCCACGGTTCGCGCTGCTGCTCTTTATCCAAGGAATCCACAAGAGGTTATTACCATCAAAAGTTCTTTATTTCATCATACCAACGCGTTTCGGTGCTGTCCCAGCACCTTCCTCAGGGCATCTGGGACAGCACCGAAACGCGTTGGTGTGATGAAATAAAGAACTTTTGATGGTAATAACCTCTTGTGGATTCCTTGGATAAAGAGCAGCAGCGCGGACCGTGGATACCATTCCAGTTTTATCTTCTGATTTCCCGCGGTTTTGTGGCGTTGGTGGAGGTTCTGCAGCAGCTGCCTTATGCTTTTAAACTGGTTGTGAGTCTCACAACCATAAAAGGTGAGTGGATACACTTATAATCCACATAAGAACTATAGTGTCTGTTTGATAGGGCACAATCTGCGCCTCTTGTATCTCCCTTCTTTTCTAGTTGTGTTTGATTCCTGGACTTCTAAAAAATGAGAATGCGCATAGGGTCTTATCCTTAATATAAATCAAAACCCATACAGTGTGAAAACTGCTCACCTGATACGGTTGTGAAGCCCACAACCAGCTTGATCGCTCAAACACAGCAGCCGCAGCCGGGACCGCACTTCCACAATCGTGGGGGTGAAACTCTATCCGGGACCAAGTGTCTTTCGGTCCGCGCCGCCGCTCCAATAAGTATTAGAAACACTGGAGTGTTTTGAATAAAAGATCTTCAGTTTTATTTCCGACGCGTTTCGGAGCTAAACACCCAGCTCCTTTTCTGAGGAAGGAGCTGGGTGTTTAGCTCCGAAACGCGTCGGGAATAAAACTGAAGATCTTTTATTCAAAACACTCCAGTGTTTCTAATACTTATTGGAGCAGCGGCGCGGACCGAAAGACACTTGGTCCCGGATAGAGTGATTCCTGGACTTAACAGCAGTACTACCGAAGCTGCCTCACAACATCTTGCGCAGCTCCTGGCTCCAGGGACTCCCGCTCATCCTGTGGGGAGCATTCCATCTTGCTGCCTAACATCCCCCGGAGGCCTAGCAGCGCCGGTGAAGTCACCGGAACACCCGCAGGTGGCGTCATGAAGACAATTAACCCCTACTGTTCAGCCATCCCCTTTATTGATCTGGACCACCGGGCCCCACAGCCGCAGGCGCGGTTCCGTGACAGAGGAGAGTCAATGCCTGCGACGTGCAGAACCCGGTTACGGTGAGTCAGAATTTGGCGTCACGAACAGGATACGAGCAGGCCCGTTGCAACGGGTATTGTGTACTATTGTGCTATTTAATGGCTGTATATACCGAACTGTTTATTTGAACCGCCATTGCTGCGCGAAAGGCGGGAAAAGAAGGGGCGTGACTGTGCAAAGGGCACGAAGATTGGCCCCGCCCCCACGCTCTGACGACTTCCCCTGTACGCAGCAGGAACCGGAAACTCCCGTGGTGCCTCACTCCTCACCGCGAGGCCGACACTTCCGTTTGAAACCGAAAGGGCTGGCCGCGCTTAACTAAGGGGGAGCGACGATGAGTATCCCAGCTCCTATCAACGCGGTACCCCCGCTAAACCAACCGGCACCGCTAAACATACCTCTTGATGGACCGCAACAGGCCGGCGGTATGCCACAGCAACCCGCTCCGATTATGCCGATATCTCTGCCTTACGTTCTGAATGCGACCTGGTTACCTAAGTACAACGGTACCCCCAGTACCTTGGAGACATCCAGAGGAAGATATGCCAAACGCTGGACATGTACGCTATGACCGGTAAGCAGAGAGCTTCAGTTGTTATGGGACAGTTAACAGGCGCAGCCGAGCTGCAGAGCCGCAACTGGTCTGTAGAAACTCAGGAATCTGTGGAGCAGATATTCGCTAAATTAGCCCGGGTTTTTGAACGCCATACTGAGGCTGAATTAAGACTGTCATTCTATCATCGTAACCAAGGGGCACAAGAAAGTGTCCTAGATTATTCACTGCGCTTGCAAGAAGCACTAAGACTGTTAAAGCAAGTCGATTCTGATGGTGTCAGAGATGAGAACAAAGCGTTAATTGGACAGTTTATTGTGGGCCTTAGACTATCTGAGGATAGAAAGCAAACAAGCTGGTGGTCCATACAAAATCCTGGCGCGGAGTTTGACACTTTGAGAGACTTAACAGTGTGGGGACAACGGCTCGCCGCAGTGCCTGATCCCGCTTCGCAGCAGCAGCAGACTGACACTCCTTCCGTGCTGGCAGCAGCATCTCCAATCCCTGCGGTTCAGTCTAGTGCACAGACTACAACACCTGACCGGTTTGAACAACTGTGTGCTAATGTAGAGCAGCTGATGAAGGACGTGGCCAAGCTACAAGCTGGGAGAAGACCCAAGACAGATGCAAGGTCATCGGACAAGATTCAGCTCGCCGACAGCCCTGACGACGTCCCGTGGATGAAGAGAAAGACACAGCCGCCGCAAGGAAGACCTGCAGACCGCTGCAGTCCTGACCGACGCCGCACCAGTCAGCAGAATGACTTAGGAGGACGTACTCAACAATTCCGTCCTTTAAACGGGCAACCCCTAGGCGAGAAGGGCCAACCCCAGGAGTAGACTGTCCAGGCCCAACGACCAGCTGGGAACACAAGTATGTAGGAGACTGTCCATATCTACCAATCGTCATCGATGGCATCGCTACATCCGCCTTGATAGACACTGGATCCCAGGTGACAACCATCCCGAGTATCCTTTACAAGCGGTTCTGGCCAGATGTTAAGCTGGAACCCCCAAGCCCCAATCTGAACATTGAAGCCACTAATGATATATTAATTACAGTAGAGGGGCAATGGGAAGCTACAGTAAAGGTGGGGAGGGTGCAGCTGAAGAACCAGGGTATCCTAGTGGTTCAGGATAAACCAAACAACAAAGATCCATATGTAATACTGGGTACTAATGTTATGGTTAAATGCATCGATGAAGTGTTGTTTTTACTCCAACAGAGTGTTGAAGCTGGTAGACCCAGAGAGAAGAGAGCTATTCAAAAGCAGATCCGAGCTCTGGTTTATCAACAACAGGTAACATTGTCTAATGGTGAAATTGGCAGAGTACAGGTCACAGATCCCATTCCAATTGTGGTGCCACCCAGAAGTGAAATGATGATCTGGTGTCGAGCAGCCATAGGCCTCAGAGGGCAGGACTACCAAGCTGTAGTAGAACCTGTAATGTCCGACAGTAGTCCTACGCTCTTGACAGCCAGAGGGTTGGTCGATGTGAGAAAAGGGAGAGTCCCCGTACGCATATTGAATTATGGTGATGACGAGGTCAGACTGCCAAGATATGCAACTGTCGCAAAATTGTACCAGGTTAAAGATGATGCTATAATTGATGTAAAATCCTCTTCCCAAACAGTAACTGACGAACCCCCTCACTCCAAAGATCAGTTAGAGAAATGGTGTCAGGAGCTCAGTATAGGAACTGACAACACACCTACTCACCAGAAAAATGGAGTATACCGGGTAGTTCGGGAGTATGAGCAAGTGTTCAGCAAACACCCACTTGACTTTAGGACGATTAAAGGGGTACAACACCATATCCCCACAGGCAACCATGCACCTATCAAAGAAAGGTACAGGCCTATACCACCCACACACTACCAAAAAGCAAAAGAGATGCTTCAGGACATGAAGAATGCAGGAGTCATTAGGGATAGCTGTAGTCCCTGGGCAGCACCACTAGTCCTGGTTAAAAAGAAAGATGGTAGTATGAGGATGTGCGTAGACTACAGACAAATCAACAAAGTCACACACAAGGATGCATACCCATTGCCCGCATAGAAGAGTCACTAGCTGCACTCAAATCTGCCAACTACTTCTCCACATTAGATCTTACTAGTTAGTACTGGCAGGTTGCCGTTGCAGAGGAGGATCGTGAGAAGACAGCCTTCACGACACCTATGGGACTATGCGAGTTCAACAGTATGCCATTCGGGTTGTGCAATGCCCCAGGAACATTTCAGAGACTGATGGAGTGTTGTTTGGGCCACAAGAATTTTGAGACTGTCCTGTTATACCTCGATGATGTCATTGTATACTCTCAGACCTATGAAGATCACCTCCAGCACCTGAGTGAAGTGTTCGAGTCACTGTCCAAGTACGGGATGAAACTGAAACCCTCCAAGTGCCACCTGCTGAAACCCAAGGTCCAATACCTAGGACACGTGGTAAGCGCTGAAGGCGTAGCACCGGATCCGGATAAAGTAACCGTCATCAAGGACTGGCCAGCACCAACTACTCACAAAGAGGTACGTCAATTTCTAGGACTGGTCGGATACTACCGACAATTCATCAAAGGCTATACCAAGATAGCAGCACCTATGCAAGATCTCTTAGTAGGTCAATCCAAAAACGGCAAGATTAGGGGACCCCCGTTCCACTGGGGACCAGAAGAGGAAAAATCCTTCCAGAAGCTGAAAGATGCTTTAACAGGAGAAGAGATCCTGACCTATCCTGATTACAATCTCCCGTTTTTATTGTACACTGATGCAAGCAATGAAGGTTTAGGAGCAGTCCTAGCTCAACGCCAGCAAGGAAAAGAAAAGGAGACAGCCTACGCCAGCAGAAAGCTCCGTCCCACGGAAAGGAACCCGGAGAACTACAGCTCTTTCAAGCTAGAATTCCTGGCCCTGGTCTGGGCAATCACAGAGCGTTTCAAGCATTACCTGGCATCCGCCCCGTTCACAGCTTTCACTGATAACAATCCTCTAACTCAGAGGTTCCCAACTCCAGTCCTCAAGGCACACCAACAGTGCAGGTTTTCAGGGTTTCCTTATTATTGCACAGGTGATAATTGAATCACCTGCACTGGGGATGATTCCAATTTCTAAGGAAATCCTGAAAACGTGCACTGTTAGTGTGTGACACTGGACAGTATGGCGGTGACTCGGGCTTCTGTGAGTCCTAGTCTGTCACTGAGCTGCCTGTCCTTTTGGGTTAGGGATCTCAATCTGGAACTCAGATCCCTCGTCGTGTTATCTGGGGATGCCGGGTGAACTACGGTCCCCTTTAGAGCCGACACTCTACTTTAGCCCAGCCTCCAGTAGTCCACAGCACTAGACTACCAGGCTCCTTCTCTCTGTTCCTTCTGGTATTCTAGGAGGGCTTCTCCACCTGCAGTGAGTGGCTTCAGCTGCTGTCTAGGGCACGGGAACACCGTCCCTCTCTGTTCTGTCACACTCCTGGTGGTTTCAGCGTCGGACGGGCTTTCCCCCCCATCTGGCTCACACTGGCTCAGTACGGGTCTGCACTCCTCGGCCTTGCACTTCCAGAGAGCGTGATGTCCTTCAGTCTTTACATCTCTGCACGCTGTGGCCTACTGAACTCCTTCACTCCTCCTCCTCACTGTATACTGTCAGTCACCTGACCTCTGGTGTGCCCAACCCACTCCTCTCATCCACCACCCCTCTGATCTCATATAGTCTCTAATCTCAGGGCTGGATGTAACCTCTCTGACACGTGGGTTGTGTGGGCTGTGAGGGTGTTAGTGTTTAACAATGTCCTACCTGCCTGGCTGCAGTTCCCTTTGTGGCCTCCTGGTCGCAGGGGCGCCACATTCTCCCGGAGTTAAATAGCGCGTCCTCGCGCAACTCGACATGGATCACCCTGAAAACATTTTCATTTTATATAACAGTAAACATTAAGTATTCTTGGTTTCTTCCCTTCCGGGAGGCACGATTCTTATAACGTTGCGTTAACTGTAAAACAAGTGCATGGGTATATACTCGTCATTACCCTTTTTTTCTGTAGCTTAAAACACATTATAAAAGCATTACTTTGTATAAAAAGTATAAAAGTTCTTTCAAAAAGTGCAAAATTCTCAAAAAGCAGCTTCGAAGTTCTGGATTCAAAAATGCAGAGTTCGTCCATTAACTCGCATGTGCAGCTGATCTTAAAACCAAAGGGGAGCACACCGTGGTGCTCAACTATATACAATCCAAAGTTTATATCATCTCATCGTCCATGATATCAATGTTCAGGTAAAACATATAAGACAAACAGGGGAATGCTAGCATTCACTCAGGTAAGGTTGGGGATCAATAAGGAACAATGTACATTCACACTTACAGCATCTTCATCTGTTAAGGACCCGTGTTCATTCCTTCTTCTTCTGTTTCCAGGGTAGCGTCTGCAGTGCTGATTTCCTCTTGGGGAATACCTCTAGATGTTGCAGGGCGTCGATCAGCAAGTAGCTCTCTGGCGTTTGGGTGATAGCGTCTTTTGTTAGTGCTGGAGCCTTGAGGATTACTACTGGATCCGTGTTCACAGCCACGTCAGTGTAGCTTGTCTCCTCAAAGTCGTCTCGTACCTCATAGTACTCAGCAGTCGAGGCTTCATCTTTCTCGTCTTCCTTCAAACAAAGTCTTTTAACTTGGAGGCCGAACGGGCCACGCTCGCCTTGGACAATGTGGTATGACACCCACTCTCCTATCTCGACTTGCCTGTCGGGGTCATCTGGCGGGAGCTGCTCTTCCACTTCCCTCTTGTTAATGAAGATATCGTACCTTGCTCCGGGTTCACGGGCGAAGGCATAGCCTCTTTCCTCTACAACCTTAACGATCTGGCCCTCATGCCGTGGGGACTGTTGAATTTCGCGGTCGCGGCGGGCTACATTCTTAGCCTCCTTAGCGCGGGCTACCATCTCTTGTTTCTGCGCTAGCCTCTCGACCTCCTCCTTCTCCCACTTTCTAACACATCTCCGGATGTATTCTTCCCGGGTGATAACTTCTGCGGGGCCTACTGCGCCACCGGGCTCTCCTATGAAGCCCATCAAGTCCTCACAGCCCTTTTCTCGCTCCCACCAGCAGCGCAGCTGCTCCCCTCTCACCTCGGTGGTTGTTGGTGGTGGTATCAGCGGTTGCGGCAGTCTCAGGAACCCTTCCGGCAAGGCTCCAAGCGGGTCAACTTCCTTCCAGGTCTTGTTTAACACAGCCGGCGGGGTAGTTACATCCACTAGTATGGCTGTACGGCCTTCGGCCTCGCTCTCCGTGGGCTCCCGTGGTTCGCTGACCCAGCCGGGTCGCTTAACCTGGGCCTCATAGCCCTGACGGTGGTCAATGTCTATTTGAATCCGGGTCCGGTTCTCTTCTTGGGCCCGTGTCATCCTTGGGGCAGCAGCCGCAATACACCCCTCCGGGTATCTAGGACATAGGGACGCTCCTCACCGCCTTCAGCCATCTCTGCTGGTTCGCAAATGGTCTTTCCCTGGCCTGGTTCCTCCACCAAAGCAATCTGTGGGCCCTCCGGGATCACACTTGGGTTTTCGTCTGCAGCTCTCGTCTCGGCGTCCTCCGTTTCCGTCCTCGTGTCTCTGAATGGCGACTGCTTCTCTTCCGGTTGCTCGCTCCACCCCCTCCCGATGACGATTTCCTTCTTCTCGGTTCGCGCCAGCTTCTTGGTAGGAGGGTCTAGGGGCGGCGGCTCTTCCTTGAGAGTGACAGCTGGCTCTCCCGGAGTTAAGGAGAGCCAGGGCGGGACCTTCTTTTCGCGCCTTGGACCGGACCGGCCCACGATGGGAGTCTTAGGAACGCCTCCTCTGCACATGGCGCTAGTCCCTTATGGACGCCATTAAGGTGAGATTTTGGCGGGAAAAGTCCAGAACTCGCTGTTTAGGCGCACGAGGTCCAATTCTTTTGGACCAGGTAGATCCTGTTCGTGACGCCAGGTTGTGTGACACTGGACAGTATGGCGGTGTCTCGGGCTTCTGTGAGTCCTAGTCTGTCACTGAGCTGCCTGTCCTTTTGGGTTAGGGATCTCAATCTGGAACTCAGATCCCTCGTCGTGTTATCTGGGGATGCCGGGTGAACTACGGTCCCCTTTAGAGCCGACACTCTACTTTAGCCCAGCCTCCAGTAGTCCACAGCACTAGACTACCAGGCTCCTTCTCTCTGTTCCTTCTGGTATTCTAGGAGGGTTTCTCCACCTGCAGTGAGTGGCTTCAGCTGCTGTCTAGGGCACGGGAACACCGTCCCTCTCTGTTCTGTCACACTCCTGGTGGTTTCAGCGTCGGATGGGCTTTCCCCCCCATCTGGCTCACACTGGCTCAGTACGGGTCTGCACTCCTCGGCCTTGCACTTCCAGAGAGCGTGATGTCCTTCAGTCTTTACATCTCAGCACACTGTGGCCTACTGAACTCCTTCACTCCTCCCCCTCACTGTATACTGTCAGTCACCTGACCTCTGGTGTGCCCAACCCACTCCTCTCATCCACCACCCCTCTGATCTCATATAGTCTCTAATCTCAGGGCTGGATGTAACCTCTCTGACACATGGGTTGTGTGGGCTGTGAGGGTGTTAGTGTTTAACAATGTCCTACCTGCCTGGCTGCAGTTCCCTTTGTGGCCTCCTGGTCGCAGGGGCGCCACATTAGTGTGCCTTGAGGACTGGAGTTGGGAACCTCTGCTCTAACCCATTTAGAGACTGCAAAGCTGGGAGCCCTAGAACAGGGTTGGGTAGCAAGACTCTCAAACTATGATTTCACTGTAAAATACCGGGCAGGTCACAAAAATGGCAATGCTGATGCCCTGTCCCGAATGCCTAACCTTCCTGAAGATGGAGAAGACATAGATGACCTGGAAGAGATAGAACTACCTGCTTTCCACCGTACGGGTACAGCAACGTGTCATCAGGCGAACCAGAGACGTGTAGAGAGGACCGTGAACCCTTTACCTCACCATGACTGGAAGGAGGTTCAAGCTAACGATCCAGATGTCAGCCTGGTAAGAGAGCTGATAACTCAAGAGCACGCCAACATGGACCCTGATGCCTCACAAAATGCTAAACGCCTATGGAAAGAGAAGGAAGGTTGTTCGTCTATCAAGGTAAACTATGCAGAAGATACCTAAACCCCAGAACACATGAACTCATCTGGCAGATTGTAGTTCCCAAGACTGAAGTCCAAATGATCCTTGAAGCATACCATGACGATGCAGGACACTTTGGATGGAAGAAGCTGGAGAGGCTCCTGAAAGATCGGTTCTACTGGGTCGGTATGCGAGGCTCAATTGACAAGTGGTGTAAGAACTGTGGACCATGTCACCTTCGAAGGAAAGACCACCTAATCAGAAAGCTCCATTGCAGCCAATTGTTACCACCAAACCTCTTGAAATAGTTGCTCTCGACCACGTGAAGCTTACCCCAAGTCTCACCGGGTGCACTTACGCTCTCACCATTGTTGACCACTATTCAAGATTCCTGGTAGTAGTTCCAGTTAAGGACTTAACTGCTGAGGTAGCAGCCAAAGCATTCCAGAGTTACTTCTGTCGCCCCCATGGGTATCCAGACCAAGTCTTGACTGACCAAGGGCCAGCCTTCAAATCAGCTCTGTTCCAAGAATTCTTAGGGCTATATGGGTGTAAAAAGATCCTCACCACACCTTATCATCCCCAGACGAACGGTTTATGTGAGAAGATGAACCACATAGTCATTGACTTGCTCAAAACCTTACCAGTTGAAGAGAGAAATCAATGGCCGGAAAAACTTCCAGATCTTGTGGACATCTATAACCACATACCTGTCAGTTCAACCAACTACACCCCTGCTTACTTGATGCGAGCAAGGCCAGGTAAATTACCTATTGACTTACAAATGGGAACCATCGAACCCATAGAGGATTCTTCTGATGAAGATTGGGTCACTCAACGCCAAGAACAGTGCAGAAAAGTACAAGAAAGTGTTGAAAGAATCCTAGAAATCAGCAGAACCAAACAAGAAAAAGACTTTAACAAGCACGCCTCAGCAGAACCCTTTGCAACAGGTGACTTAGTGCTAAAAAGAAAAAGAAAAACCAACAAATTGGGTAACAGTTGGGAATCTGAACCCTACACAATTATGCCATCACAGTATGACAATTCCAAAACTTGCGTTATCAGTAAGGACAATGGAAATACTTTTGCAACTGTTTCTAGGGATCATTTGAAGAAATGTCCAACACAGTTAATCCCACAAGTAACCAGTTACCCTACTGTAACTACAGATGAAGAACAAAAAGAAAATCTAGTCTATAGAGATATTGGATACTTACCAGCAGGCTGGCCACAATGCGATGGAGCATACATCATACCAGTTATGCATTTCTACCAGCCTGTAGAACAGCAACCAATTCCAAATCAACAAGTTCAACAAATTCAACAAGTTCAAGTGCAAGATATGCAGCCTGTTATATTGGAACCTGAGATTCCTGTAATCGTTGAACCTGCTAGTCCCACAGTAAGAGACCAAAATCCTACACAACTACCTACAGAGGATAGTCCAGTAGATAGATTACGCACTTACTATGGCCTTACACGTAGCAGAAGTAGAGAAAGAACCACTTCGTACACTACACCAACAGCATTTGAGACACCTACACTACGCAAATCCACACGTAGTACATTAGGACAACCCCCAAACAGACTTGGAGAATGGGCTTAAAATGTAGTGGAATAGAGTACCTGTCAATGTAAATAGTAACCGTTTCAGAACCTGTAAAAAGTAGTGTACAGAAGGGTGGAGGAACTGGGCCCTGTCCCAAGTATATTAAGTTGGGGACAGAAAGCGCCTGGTAAGGTAAAGAAGGTTAGTACCGGCCTCCCAAGCAGAGACACCCATAGGGAATGTATAAAGTTTAAATATGTGTGGACTTTACCTCCTTTTTCCCCTTTTCCTTAAACTTTGGACAATTGTCACAGGACTTGTGTGACCAAAACTTTACCTTTTCCAGCCTGCGGCAGATGGACTAGTGCCGTATGGACTGCTTTTCACCTTTTTCATATTTTTCCCTTCCTTTTTGTGATTTTTGTATTTTTCTTTCAGACTCTGTTATTGAATGTTATAAAATGCTTAGAGGTTAAGATGTAAAAAGAACTTTTTGCTCAGCCGGGAGAACTGAGGTTAACTAAGGGGGAATGTGGCACCCTGGTACCTGTTGGGCACCACAGAATCCTTAGGACATGAATGGAGTAAGTAACAGCACAGCAATACTCACAAACAAACAAAACACCTACAACACCTTAGAACACCTGGTTTCACCCCGAGCCTCTAGGGGGAGCTCCACTGGTCACTTTGAGCCAGTTCCCCCTATAAATAGGGTCTTGGAGGGAGAAACACCAGAGTGTGCAGACGCTACAAGAGCTGCAGGACGTGTGCATCCACCAGTTCTGGAGCCATACTAGGCCCAAACCAGCACACCTGCCAAGTGAGAAACCCTTGTAATTGGGGTAATAAGAAAGGAGAGCACCTCTCAGGGACATCAGAGTGACACTAACTCTCTCCCTCATGCTCCGGTTACTGGAACCGAGCTGTGAGAGCTATCCAGCCACCACAGAGAACCAGCATCCTGCACAGGGAGTCTAGCCCCCTGTTCCACCTGAAGCACCTACCTACAAGAGCCCAGGGAAGAGTACTGATCCTGCTCAGACCCTTTTACAGTGCCCTCAGTGCTGCCATCCAGGTGAATCAAGTTCCTTTGAACATACTACCAGGTTACGGCTGTATTCCACATCCACCCGACCTTAGCACTAGAAGTACAGAGAGAAGGAAGCCTACACTAACTGCTTGCTGTGAACCTCCAGGAGTGTTGACTTCACTACCCCGGTCTGGCGTACCTGATTATCACCAGTAAAGGTACCTAAAAGGCTCTGGAGTGTCTGTGTTTGAGTCCTGGACTTAACAGCAGTACTACCGAAGCTGTCTCACAACATCTTGCGCAGCTCCTGGCTCCGGGGACTCCCGCTCATCCTGTGGGGAGCGTTCCATCTTGCTGCCTAACATCCCTCGGAGGCCTAGCAGCGCCGGTGAAGTCATCGGAACACCCGCAGGTGGCGTCACGAAGACAATTATTAACCCCTACTGTTCAGCCATCCCCTTTATTGATCTGGACCACAAGGCCCCACAGCCGCAGGCGTGGTTCCGTGACAGAGGAGAGTCAACGCCTGCGACATGCAGAACTCGGCTACGGTGAGCCACGAGGACAATGACGACGACGAAGAACTTGATGGAGCCTCGGGAGGGAGCACACCGGAAGCGGCTTGTTGGACGACCTGGCAGCAGCACCGGCAAGGGGTTCCCGCCATTCTGAGATCCGCAGAGGTACGAGTAGAGCCCAGAACATCCAACAGCAGCACTTCACCACCCCCACAGTACCAGTCGCTACAGAGCACCCGGCCAGCCCTGGACGAGCGAGACCAGGTCGCGATGCAACGGCGACGGGAGGACTGGTACCAGAGAGAACAGGCCACAAGGAGAATGAGAGATGAGGCCCAAGCTCAGCCCCCACTTCCCATCGAGCTGCGCAAGAACTGTGGTCTCCATGTACCAAGAGGACGGATTGGGGTTCCTAAGGGAACCTAGCTTATTTGATGATGTTTTCTTCTCCCGACGGGATGTGGAATCGTTTTTAAGAAAAGGACAATTCCGGCGTGACTTATATCGTGGAGAACAGGTAACATATGAACGTTACCCCGGCCCACTTAAAAGAGAGAGGGGCGGGGGACAAGAGTCGCAATAGTGCCCTTATCATTATACACTGGGTTTCAGCGGTGAAAAACGTAATTCACTCACCTACTCCAGTTGTGTGACCCACAACTGGCTTGTGCGCATGTAGGATAGTATCCTGATGGCTGCCGCTGGACCTCCACCAACTCCACACACGTGGGGTTAAAACAGGAATTTCAGGGAAGAAAGGTGTACTGCGGTCCGCGCTGCCAGAAACATCAAGGAAGACCCAAGACGAAGTTTTGATCCAAGCCTTTATTCTCCTCCTACGCGTTTCAGTGCCCACCTGGCACCTTCATCAGGGATCAACCTGATGAAGGTGCCAGGTGGGCACTGAAACGCGTAGGAGGAGAATAAAGAAGGCTTGGATCAAAACTTCGTCTTGGGTCTTCCTTGATGTTTCTGGCAGCGCGGACCGCAGTACACCTTTCTTCCCTGAAACCCCGGCCCACTTGGCTGGTTTGCCATCCGCAATGGCAGCAGACTGCTTCCCTGATCCAGGAGATGGAGGAGGACGAGTCAGAGCCCAGTTCCAGGACAGGTACAATAGCCGCCCCGCTGCTGGGGTATTCCATGCCGGCCCTGCCTGTGACCAGAGCGAGGCAGAGTGTGTTGCCGTGAAAGCAGCAACAGTATGCTGGACAGGCAGCAGATTTTTTGTATGGTTATGAACATTTGCTTTCCCTTAGTTGCCCCAAGTCTTTCCTAGAGTGTGTGTGGCGCCCCGCAACGAGTGCGTCACAGGAGGGTATTGCAGCCATAAATGCAGCAGCAATATTCTCTGACCCAGCAGTCATCTGGTTAACGTAGAGATCCAAACCCTGCATGCAACACTAGTAGAGGGGACCAACCAGGGTCCTGGTGGGCGGAGTGCAAAGGGTAGAGTGTAGAAGAAGTCAGAAAGACACAGACTAGGACTTGGAGAAGAAGTAACGTAGGAGCGGGCCCCCGGGCCGTCACCGGTCGGGTGTTAACACCTCAGGCCTGAACAACCGTGATCGGGCATCACCAAACACGGGTTCCAAAAGACTCCCGTGCCCAAATTACAGCCGGTTCACTGGTACCGAAGCTGGCAGCAGTTCACCTCTGCTACGTGAACCAGAAGAGTGGAGGAGCAGCTTCACAGGAGCACCCCACCACCAGCCACATTCCAGTCGTCTAACCAGCGGTGTACCCACTGAGGGATCCAAGGCTCCCCAAATTATCCATCATGTATACTTTGGATAGGGAATTGAAGCAGCCTCCCCGTACCCGATCTGGTATTCCTGGGCGACAAAGGCAAACATTTAGCTAGAATGGAGGAACACCGCAGATCTCTGAGGGATACCCATCACTGCTGAGTCTACCCGGTCCACTTCCCGTTAACTGTATGCCATGTACTGCTTGCTGGTTACAGTAAAGACCCGTTGCAGAGACTTACAGTGTCCGTGCTCCTTATGAACTGCCTGTCCGCATTTCAAGGTAACCGCAGCTGCCGCACAACATCTTAAGCAGCTCCAGCCTCCGGGGATCACCGCTCAGCCTGTGGGGAGCGTTCCATCTTGCTGCTATCCATCCCCCGGAGGTCCCGCAGCTTCGGTAGGACTTACCGAACTACTCATAGGTGGCGTCACGAATAAATTAACCCCTTAATCTGTTCCCACAAGACGTCTTCAACTTTTGATCTGCACTCAACCGGGCCCCACTACTGGCAGGCGCGGTCCACCCGTGACAAGGAGGACGGAGCTACAGCCTGTCTAAACTGGAGTCCCCGGCCGCGGTGAGTCATGTGCCTCCCATGTATTTGATTATGGACGATGATCAATGAACTGTGCTTGATTAGAACTGAACGTGTAAATTGTTAAGCTCACTTAGGTGCACTCTCTGTTGGTTTTATAGTATGCTTTTACAATAATGTATGCTTGACTTATTTGAACTAAAACGAACAATTTCACTTGTGACCTCAACGCTTAAAAACCCACTGGCGTGGCCGAAGTACTGGTCAGTTTAGTCCCTGTCACCACGCCCAGGCTTTGCTAAAGGGTTTTTCTTGTGGCGGGTTCCCCAAGACCTAGAGACAATGGACAAGCGCTGAACTGTCTGCACTTTTTCTACTTTTTCTATTTTCCCATACGCTTGCCCCTTTCATATAGATAGGAAGTTTTTGTTATGTAACGTTTAAGCCACGAGCCTCCCGTTAAGGAAAGAAGAAGCACTCTTGTAAATTGTTACTGTTATATGCATGAAAAAAAAAAAAAGTTTGAGCTTTTGTGTACCACCTAACCTGGTTCCAGCATGCGGACGTGCTGTCCTTTGCTCAGGGGGAGTGTGGCGCCCCTGCGGACCGGTCGCCACTAGATGGCGCAACAGCCGGGATTGGTAAATTGGTCACCCCAAACACACACCCAACACAATCCAATCCCAAGTCTAGAAACTCTATGTCCAGCAATGGGATGTCGGGAGGAGACATGTGAAGGGGGGGAAGTTAGGACAGAACCTGGTTAGGGGAGGTAATGAAAGGACACAACACCAAGTTCAGAGGAACCAGTCAGCCGAGAGACACCAGAGAGTCAAGTTCAGTCAGGAGGAGAGGCGAGAACACCATCATACAGGACTGAGAGGACATGGACCCGGCGGCCTGTGCCACCCTGAGGCCTGCCTGGGTCCCGGGCTGTAGACCGTGGGAGGAGAAGGAAGGAATCCAAGATAGATAATACTTGTCAGATGTAGCAGAGCTGGATGTGTTATTTATGGAGTATCAGACTGTTAAGGTCCAGACCAATCCCAAAAATGAGAGAGAACTTATATGTACCCAAAGAGAAGGTCACTCGCCAGTAACAAAGAAGACAAGGTACAGAGCCGGAAGAGTGTATAAATCTCACTGATGTCTGTGGAATGACTGCACGTTCTCGGCGCCCCTCATTATTAAGGGGTCCCGGCTCTACGAGCTGTCTGTATGTCTGTAGCCTCTAACCACAGTTGTTCACTTAAGATAATAGAAATTTCTGCCCCCGGAGAACACAGCACGAGCAGATTGTTAGAACATTCTTCACAAAGATTTTTTAACAGTAACTTCCTTATTGACCTAAATAATAGGCACGAGACAATGAAAAGAAAACACTCAAGAAGTAACAGAATGTGAGAGAATGTGAGAAGAAAAAAACCAGAACCACACACACTGGAGGGGTCCGATTACATCAATTATTACAATTAAACATATACAAAACATGGAGTGCAGCTCCGGAGTATAATACAGCAGGTAACGCGGGATCAGTAATGTAATGTATGTACACAGTGACTGCACCAGCAGAATAGTGAGTGCAGCTCTGGAGTATAATACAGGAGGTAACTCAGGATCAGTAATGTAATGTATGTACACAGTGACTGCACCAGCAGAATAGTGAGTGCAGCTCTGGAGTATAATACAGGAGGTAACTCAGGATCAGTAATGTAATGTATGTACACAGTGACTGCACCAGCAGAATAGTGAGTGCAGCTCTGGAGTATAATACAGGAGGTAACTCAGGATCAGTAATGTAATGTATGTACACAGTGACTGCACCAGCAGAATAGTGAGTGCAGCTCTGGAGTATAATATAGGATATAACTCAGGATCAGTGATGTATGTACACAGTGACTGCACCAGCAGAATAGTGAAAGCAGCTCTGGAGTATAATACAGGAGGTAACTCATGGTGCAACAGAGCTTACACTTTACCCGACGGTTTAACTTACCCTTTATAACAAACAAATTAACTACCAGAGCATTGTGGGTATAACAGGCTGGTACTTTATTAAGATTTAATAATGTATCCATTTTCACTTGTTTATTCAACAATTTCTTTAAACACATGCTCGTTCCATAGTCATGTAACCAAATGACTCTTTTGTTTGTAAATACTGAATTGTAACTTTATTTAATGAACTGATCCCCCCAGCAGAGCTGGGTGACCCTATCTCTAACAAAGTGCCAGCAAAAAATTTAAACGGTGATAACCCATTCCATGGGGCGGGCGGGCGGGAATTTCAGCAACTGGTGTTCACTGAACTGTCCGTCCCAAGATTGCCCCCTTTATATATCCCAGCCAGAGGACGGCTGGCCAATTAAATAATTCAAATTTGGCGGGCTTCTTCCCGCTCAAATTTCGTCATTTGACCCAGCAACCAACCTGCTGGACCAATGAGCATCCTTCTTCATCAGTTTTAATGCTGCAGCCCGTTGCCCCAAGATGGCCACAGCCCTATGCGAGCAGTTGCCAATTCAGGATCAGTAATGTAATGTATGTACACAGTGACTGCTCCAGCAGAATAGTGAGTGCAGCTCTGGAGTATAATACAGGAGGTAACTCAGGATCAGTAATGTAATGTATGTACACAGTGACTTCACCAGCAGAATAGTGAGTGCAGCTCTGGAGTATAATACAGGAGGTAACTCAGGATCAGTAATGTAATGTATGTACACAGTGACTGCTCCAGCAGAATAGTGAGTGCAGCTCTGGAGTATAATACAGGAGGTAACTCAGGATCAGTAATGTAATGTATGTACACAGTGACTGCACCAGCAGAATAGTGAGTGCAGCTCTGGAGTATAATACAGGAGGTAACTCAGGATCAGTAGTGTATTGTATGTGCACAGTGACTGCACCAGCAGAATAGTGAGTGCAGCTCTGGAGTATAATACAGGAGGTAACTCAGGATCAGTAATGTATGTGCACAGTGACTGCACCAGCAGAATAGTGAGTGCAGCTCTGGAGTATAATACAGGAGGTAACTCAGGATCAGTAGTGTATTGTATGTGCACAGTGACTGCACCAGCAGAATAGTGAGTGCAGCTCTGGAGTATAATACAGGAGGTAACTCAGGATCAGTAATGTATGTGCACAGTGACTGCACCAGCAGAATAGTGAGTGCAGCTCTGGAGTATAATACAGGAGGTAACTCAGGATCAATATAGGATCAGTAATGTAATGTATGTACACAGTGACTGCACCAGCACAATAGTGAGTGCAGCTCTGGAGTATAATACAGGAGGTAACTCAGGATCAGTAATGTAATGTATGTACACAGTGACTGCACCAGCAGAATAGCGAGTGCCGCTCTGGAGTATAATACAGGAGGTAACTCAGGATCAGTAATGTAATGTATGTACACAGTGACTGCACCAACAGAATAGCGAGTGCAGCTCTGGAGTATAATACAGGAGGTAACTCAGGATCAATACAGGATCAGTAATGTAATGTATGTACACAGGGACTGCACCAGCAGAATATTAAGTGCAGCTCTGGAGTATAATACAGGAGGTAACTCAGGATCACTAATGTAATGTATGTACACAGTGACTGCACCAGCAGAATAGTGAGTGCAGCTCTGGAGTATAATACAGGCGGTAACTCAGGATCAATACAGGATCAGTAATGTAATGTATGTACACAGTGACTGCACCAGCACAATAGTGAGTGCAGCTCTGGAGTATAATACAGGAGGTAACTCAGGATCAATACAGGATCAGTAATGTAATGTATGTACACAGTGACTGCACCAGCAGAATAGTGAGTGCAGCTCTGGAGTATAATACAGGAGGTAACTCAGGATCAATACAGGATCAGTAATGTAATGTATGTACACAGTGACTGCACCAGCACAATAGTGAGTGCAGCTCTGGAGTATAATACAGGAGGTAATTCAGGATCAATACAGGATCAGTAATGTAATGTATGTACACAGTGACTGCACCAGCAGAATAGTGAGTGCAGCTCTGGGGTATAATACAGGAGGTATCTCAGGATCAGTAATGTAATGTATGTACACAGTGACTGCACCAGCAGAATAGTGAGTGCAGATCTGGAGTATAATACAGGAGGTAACTCAGGATCAGTAATGTAATGTATGTACACAGTGACTGCACCAGCAGAATAGTGAGTGCAGCTCTGGAGTATAATACAGGAGGTAACTCAGGATCAGTAATGTAATGTATGTACACAGTGACTGCACCAGCAGAATAGTGAGTGCAGCTCTGGAGTATAATACAGGAGGTAACTCAGGATCAGTAATGTAATGTATGTACACAGTGACTGCACCAGCAGAATAGTGAGTGCAGCTCTGGAGTATAATACAGGAGGTAACTCAGGATCAGTAATGTAATGTATGTACACAGTGACTGCACCAGCAGAATAGCGAGTGCCGCTCTGGAGTATAAGGCTGTGGTCACAGTTGCCATGCATTTTTTTTAGTGATTTAACAAAACTCATGCGTTTTTTCATGTCAGCATGAGTTTTGTAAGGTGTGTGATGGCTCCCTGCGTTTTTGGCTGCGTTTTTGAATCTGCACCTAAAAATAGTGCTTGTAGTATTTTTTTGAGCGTTTTGAAAAACGCATGCGTTTTTGTAGAAAACACATGCGTTTTTATAACATGGGTTCCTATGGGAAACGCATGCAAAAACGCATGTACAATTAGTACCTTTTAGTGCCATTCAAAAACGCATGCGTTTCCCATAGGAGCCCATCTTAAAAAAACGCATGCGTTTTTGAATGGCACTAATTGTACATGCGTTTTTGCATGCGTTTTCCATAAGGCCCCTTATTAAAAAACGCATGCGTTTTTGGATATGCTCCAAAAACGCATGGGACAGTCACACATGCTTTTTGGCTATTAGGGCATGCGTTTTTTAACATGGGGGCCTATGGGTGCGTTTTTTACATGCGTTTTTGAAAACGCAGGTCTCCAAAAACGCATGTGAAAAATGCTACTGTGACCCCAGCCTAATACAGGAGGTAACTCAGGATCAGTAATGTAATGTATGTACACAGTGACTGCACCAGCAGAATAGTGAGTGCAGCTCTGGAGTATAATACAGGAGGTAACTCAGGATCAATACAGGATCAGGAATGTAATGTATGTACACAGGGACTGCACCAGCAGAATATTAAGTGCAGATCTGGAGTATAATACAGGAGGTAACTCAGGATCAGTAATGTAATGTATGCACACAGTGACTGCACCAGCAGAATAGTGAGTGCAGCTCTGCAGTATAATACAGGAGGTAACTCAGGATCAGTAATGTAATGTATGTACACAGTGACTGCACCAGCAGAATAGTGAGTACAGCTCTGGGGTATAATACAGGAGGTAACTCAGGATCAGTAATGTAATGTATGTACACAGTGACTGCCCCAGCAGAATAGTGAGTGCAGCTCTGGAGTATAATACAGGAGGTAACTCAGGATCAGTAATGTAATGTATGTACACAGTGACTGCACCAGCAGAATAGTGAGTGCAGCTCTGGAGTATAATACAGGAGGTAACTCAGGATCAGTAATGTAATGTATGTACATAGTGACTGCCCCAGCAGAATAGTGAGTGCAGCTTTGGAGTATAATACAGGAGGTAACTCAGGATCAGTAATGTAATGTATGTACACAGTGACTGCACCAGCAGAATAGTGAGTGCAGCTCTGGAGTATAATACAGGAGGTAACTCAGGATCAGTAATGTAATGTATGTACACAGTGACTGCACCAGCAGAATATTAAGTGCAGATCTGGAGTATAATACAGGAGGTAACTCAGGATCACTAATGTAATGTATGTACACAGTGACTGCACCAGCAGAATAGTGAGTGCAGCTCTGGAGCATAATACAGGCGGTAACTCAGGATCAGTAATGTAATGTATGTACACAGTGACTGCACCAGCAGAATAGTGAGTGCAGCTCTGGAGTATAATACAGGAGGTAACTCAGGATCAGTAATGTAATGTATGTACACAGTGACTACACCAGCAGAATAGTGAGTGCAGCTCTGGAGTATAATACAGGAGGTAACTCAGGATCAGTAATGTAATGTATGTACACAGTGACTGCACCAGCAGAATAGTGAGTGCAGCTCTGGAGTATAATACAGGAGGTAACTCAGGATCAGTAATGTAATGTATGTACACAGTGACTGCACCAGCAGAATAGTGAGTGCAGCTCTGGAGTATAATACAGGAGGTAACTCAGGATCAGTAATGTAATGTATGTACACAGTGACTGCACCAGCAGAATAGTGAGTGCAGCTCTGGAGTATAATACAGGAGGTAACTCAGGATCAGTAATGTAATGTATGTACACAGTGACTCCACCAGCAGAATAGTGAGTGCAGCTCTGGAGTATAATACAGGAGGTAACTCAGGATCAGTAATGTAATGTATGTACACAGTGACTGCACCAGCAGAATATTAAGTGCAGATCTGGAGTATAATACAGGAGGTAACTCAGGATCACTAATGTAATGTATGTACACAGTGACTGCACCAGCAGAATAGTGAGTGCAGCTCTGGAGCATAATACAGGCGGTAACTCAGGATCAGTAATGTAATGTATGTACACAGTGACTGCACCAGCAGAATAGTGAGTGCAGCTCTGGAGTATAATACAGAATGTAACTCAGGATCAGTAATGTAATGTATGTACACAGTGACTGCACCTGCAGGAGATTTGGAAGAAAATTTTGTAAGGGGAAATGAGAATAATTAGATAAGTGAGGTGAAGCGATAGGCTAGTGTAAAGAAGTGTGTTTTTAGGGATTAAAACTGTGTTTATTGTAAAATAATTTAATTGTTCTTGGTAGTACGTTCCAGAGAATTAGTGCAGTTCACGAGAAGTCTTGGAGATGTAAGTGGGAGGTTCGGATTAGTGAGGATGTAGGTCATTAGTGGAACAGAGGGCATGGGTAGGTGATAGATAGAGATAAGGAAGGAGATGTAGGGCAGTGCAGAACTGTGGAGAGAACGGGTAGGGTGATAGAGGTGAGAGAGGAGATGTAGCGCAGTGCAGAACTGTGAAGAGGACGGGTAGGGTGCTAGAGGTAAAGGAGGAGATGTAGGTTGCTGTAGAACTGTGGAGAGGATGGGTATGGTGATAGGCAAAGATGAGGGAGATGTGCGGTGATGCAGAACTGTGGAGATGATGGGTAGGGTGATAGATGGAGATGAAGGGCGATGCAGAACTGTGGAGAGGATGGGTAGATGATACACAGAGATGAGGGAGGAGATGTAGGGAAGTGCAGAACTGTGGAGAGGACGGGAAGGGTGATAGAGATGAGGGAGGAGATGTAGCGCAGTGCAGAACTGTGGAGAGGATGGGTAGGGTGATAGAGGTGAGAGAGGAGATGTATCGCAGTGCAGAACTGTGAAAAGGACGGATAGGGTGATAGAGGTAAAGAAGGAGATGTAGGTTGGTGTAGAACTGTGGAGAGGATGGGTAGGGTGATAGGAAAAGATGAGGGAGATGTGGGGTGATGCAGAACTGTGGAGATGATGGGTAGGGTGATAGATGGAGATGAAGGGCGGTGCAGAACTGTGGAGAGGATGGGTAGATGATACACAAAGATGAGGGAGGAGATATAGGGAAGTGCAGAACTGTGGAGAGGATGGGAAGGGTGATAGAGATGAGGGAGGAGATGTAGCGCAGTGCAGAACTGTGGAGAGGACGGGTAGGGTGATAGAGGTAAAGGAGGAGATGTAGGGTGGTGCAGAACTGTGGAGAGGATGGTTGGGGTGATAGAGAGGAGGGAGGAGATGTAGGCGGTGCCGCACTGTGAAGAGGATAGGTAGGGTGATAGTGATGAGAGAGGAGATATAGCGCGGTGCAGAACTGTGGAGAGGACGGGTAGGGTGATAGAAGTGAGGGAGGAGATGTAGGGCGGTGCAGAACTGTGGAGAGGACAGGTAAGGTGATAGAGGTGAGGTAGGAGATGTAGGGCGGTGCAGAACTGTGGAGAGGACAGGTAGGGTGGTAGAGATGAGAGAGGAGATGTAGGGTAGTGCAGAACTGTGGACAGGACGGGTAGGGTGATAGAGATGAGGAGGAGATGTAGGGTGGTGCAGAACTATGCAGGGCTTTGTCTGTGAGAGTGATACGTTCATATTGTTCTCAGTAGCAGATGAGTAACCAGTGCAATGACTGGCACAGGGTGTAGCGTAGACATCAGTGTGGTTGTGGAGCCCACTGGGACGGGGTACTCGGTACCGGACCGGGTCGCTGCTGGGGATGTCACGGGGGTCCTGGTCCGGACCGTGTCCCGGGTTCTCACAAGTAAAAGGGGATATGTACAATGTATTAAAGTTTGTTGTGACGCCACCCACGGTGTGTGGTCAATTTTGGGACCACCACTGCTGCAGAACCTCCGGGGATGATGTTAGGCAGCTGTAGATAGAATAGCTCTCCGTGGGTAGAGCTGGGTTCCCCAGGGCAGTGATAGTTAAAGTGTATGATGGGTATGATGGAGGGTTGCAATAGGTGCAGTTCACTTTCCTACTGCTGCAGCCTTCTTCCTGCCAGTGTGCAGAGCTGACAGGCTGTGGCTCTCCAGGTGGGACCTTTCTGCTGTCCTGCTGGAAGACGTCAGTCACAGACAAGGGAGCAAAGGTATCATAAAATTCTGTCTGCAGAGAATCATACACGGGAGTCGGAAGCAGGGTTCACCGGGTTTACTGTGCAGTTTTCTCAGTACGACAGTTCACGGTACAGTTCTCTTACACGGGTTACAGACTTTCTACTCCGGGTTCCTCTAAACTCCCTGCAGCCAGGTTGTCTCGCTACGACCCCTCACTCTCTCTAGTGTCCTTTCCAGGCTTTGATCTCTCTCTCTGCGTGTGTCTCCGGACAGTGTAGCGGTGGCTCGGACCCTTGTGGGTCCTCCTGGTCGCCACTGAGCTGCCTGTCCTTTTGGGTAGAAACTCCAACTTGGACTTGGAGCTCCCGGTCGGTGAATCTGGGGTTACCGGGTAGATCTTCGGTTCCCCGCCAGAGCTGACACTCTGCAATCTGCCTAGCCTCCAATAGTCCTCTCCCGCAAGGCACTATCAGGCTCCCTCCGACCCGTGTGATTGTAGCTTCAGTAGGGAAGACTACTCCGCCGGGAGTTGGTCAGTGCTGCCGTATTCCTAGGACCCAGTACTGCTGGTCCTCTCTTCCCTCACCCTCTCCTGGGGTGCTGGCTATGGACGAGCTTTCTCTCCAATGGTTTCTCTGACTCTTTGGATTCTGCGTCTCCATCAGCCCCACTCCTCCAGAACGTGTGCTTCCGTCTTTCCTGCTCGGCTCACTGTGGCCTACTCAGTCTTTACTGGTCGGCACCCTCGGCCTACTCACTCCTTCCTCCTCCTCTTCCTCTACTTGTACCTTCTATCACCTGACCTACATGCTAGCCACCCACTGTCCTCTAAACCCACCACCCCTTGCCCGCCTAGAGTTCTGGGCTCCCAGGTGGGTGCTGCCTCCTAGTGGTGTGTGGGATGTCTGTGAGGGTGTTTAGTGCATAAACTGTCTTTCCCTTCTACCTGCCTGCAGTTCCCTATGTGGCCACCCTGGTCGCAGGGGCGCCACATAGCGGTTGAAGAGGAGTATGATCCTGGCTGCTGCATTCAGGATGGATTGGAGAAGGAAGGGTTAAGTAAAAGAGAGACCGGTCAGTTGAGAGCTGCAATAGTCCAGACGGGAATGATAAGAGCGACAGTAAGAGCAGGTTGATTGTGGAACTGTTGTCAGCTGTGGGTGTGTGCTCTGCACATTAGTGATGGGTAGCTCCTGAATGAGCCGGCTCACCAAAAAATCGCATTTTACCCATCACTACTGCACATGTAATAAGTGATCGTCACTGATGTGACTCTATAGAATACAATGTGTGACCTCTATAGAACACTCTTTAGTGTACACTATTGCCCTCTAGTGGAAAATATAAGAACTACAGGTGGTATTTTTCCCCCTTTTTTATCTCCATAGCAACCCCGCCCCACGATTTTTTTTCGGCTCTTTTTGATGACGTCAAGGAGGAGTCACGTGGGCCGCGGTTGCTAGGCGGGACGTTCTGCACACGCAATTTTTAGACGTCGGTTACTAAGGAATCGTCACGGTGACGCGACGGCTGCTGTGCCCGGGGAAGGCCGCAAGGAGGCGCCGGGGCCGGAGAAGAGAAGGCCGGGAGCAGGAAAGGGGAGAGCGGGATGTGAGTGCGCGGTGAGGACGGACTGGGGAGCGACTCCATCATGAGAAGATGTGCTGGTAGGCCGCCATAGCCCGCCCTGTACACAGCCTCAGGCTGCAGATAGGATACCGGGAGGAGGGAGGGGGCCTGTGCTGGGGGCACTACAAGTGCCAGGACCGCTGGGGGCACTACAAGAGCCAGGACCGCTGGGGGGCAGTACAAGTGCCAGGTGTGCTGGGGGGCAGTACAAGTGCCAGGGCTGCTGGGGGGCAGTACGAGTGCCAGGTGTGCTGGGGGGCACTACAAGAGCCAGGACTGCTGGGGGGCACTACAAGAGCCAGGACCGCTGGGGGCACTACAAGAGCCAGGACCGCTGGGGGGCAGTACGAGTGCCAGGTGTGCTGGGGGGCAGTACAAGTGCCAGGTGTGCTGGGGGGCAGTACAAGTGCCAGGTGTGCTGGGGGGCAGTACAAGTGCCAGTGTGCTGGGGGGCAGTACAAGTGCCAGGTGTGCTGGGGGGCAGTACGAGTGCCAGGTGTGCTGGGGGGCAGTACAAGAGCCAGGTGTGCTGGGGGCAGTACAAGTGCCAGGTGTGCTGGGGGGCAGTACAAGTGCCAGGTGTGCTGGGGGGCAGTACAAGTGCCAGGTGTGCTGGGGGGCAGTACGAGTGCCAGGTGTGCTGGGGGGCAGTACAAGAGCCAGGTGTGCTGGGGGGCAGTACAAGAGCCAGGTGTGCTGGGGGGCAGTACAAGAGCCAGGTGTGCTGGGGGGCAGTACAAGAGCCAGGTGTGCAGGGGGGCAGTACAAGAGCCAGGTGTGCTGGGGGGCAGTACAAGAGCCAGGTGTGCGTTGGGGGCAGTACAAGTGCCAGGACGTTGGGGGCAGTACAAGTGCCAGGTGTGCTGGGGGGCAGTACAAGTGGCAGGTTGCTGTGGGGGCAGTACAAGTGGCAGGTGTGCTGGGGGGCAGTACAAGTGGCAGGTGTGCTGGGGGGCAGTACAAGTGCCAGGTGTGCTGGGGGCAGTACAAGTGCCAGGTGTGCTGGGTGGCAGTACAAGTGCCAGGACCGTTGGGGGCAGTACAAGTGCCAGGACCGTTGGGGGCAGTACAAGTGGCAGGTGTGCTGGGGGGCAGTACAAGTGGCAGGTGTGCTGGGGGGCAGTACAAGTGGCAGGTGTGCTGGGGGGCAGTACAGTGGCAGGTGTGCTGGGGGGCAGTACAGTGCCAGGTGTGCTGGGGGCAGTACAAGTGCCAGGTGTGCTGGGGGCAGTACAGTGCCAGGTGTGCTGGGGGGCAGTACAGTGCCAGGTGTGCTGGGGGCAGTACAAGTGCCAGGTGTGTGGGGGCAGTACAGTGCAGGTGCTGGGGGGCAGTACAGTGCAGGTGTGCTGGGGGGCAGTACAAGTGCCAGGGTGCTGGGGGGCAGTACAAGTGCCAGGTGTGCTGGGGGGCAGTACAAGTGCCAGGTGTGCTGGGGGCAGTACAAGTGCCAGGTGTGCTGGGGGCAGTACAGTGCCAGGACCGTTGTGGGGGCAGTACGAAGTGCCAGGGTGTGTGGGGCAGTACAAGTGCCAGGTGTGCTGGGGGCAGTACAGTGCCAGGTTGTGGGGGGCAGTACAGTGCCAGTGTCTGGGGCATAGTGCCAGGTGTGCTGGGGGCAGTACAAGTGCCAGGTGTGCTGGGGGCAGTACAGTGCCAGGGTGGGGGGCAGTACAAGTGCCAGGTTGCTGGGGCAGTACGAAGTGCCAGTGTGCTGGGGCGTAAGGCAGGTTGTGGGACAGTAGTGCCAGGTGTGCTGGGGGCAGTACAGTGCAGGTGTGCTGGGAGGCAGTACGAGTGCCAGGTGTTGGGGAGGCAGTACAGTGCCAGGTGTGCTGGGGGCAGTACAGTGCAGGTGTGCTGGGGCAGTACAGTGCCAGTGTTGGCTGGGTGGCAGTACAAGTGCCAGGTGTGCTGGGGGCAGTACGAGTGCCAGTGTGCTGGGGGCATGTACGAGTGCCAGGTGTGCTGGGAGGCAGTACAGTGCCAGGTGTGCTGGGGGCAGTACGAGTGCCAGGTGTGCTGGGGGGCAGTACGAGTGCCAGGTGTGCTGGGGGCAGTACGAGTGCCAGGTGTGCTGGGCAGTACGAGTGCCAGGGGGTGGGGGCAGTACGAGTGCCAGGTGTGCTGGGAGGCAGTACGAGTGCCAGGTGTGCTGGGGGCAGTACGAGTGCCAGGTGTGCTGGGAGGCAGTACGAGTGCAGGTGTGCTGGGAGGCAGTACGAGTGCCAGGTGTGCTGGGAGGCAGTACGAGTGCCAGGTGTGCTGGGAGGCAGTACGAGTGCCAGGTGTGCTGGGAGGCAGTACGAGTGCCAGGTGTGCTGGGAGGCAGTACGAGTGCCAGGTGTGCTGGGAGGCAGTACGAGTGCCAGGTGTGCTGGGAGGCAGTACGAGTGCCAGGTGTGCTGGGAGGCAGTACGAGTGCCAGGTGTGCTGGGAGGCAGTACGAGTGCCAGGTGTGCTGGGAGGCAGTACGAGTGCCAGGTGTGCTGGGAGGCAGTACGAGTGCCAGGTGTGCTGGGAGGCAGTACGAGTGCCAGGTGTGCTGGGAGGCAGTACGAGTGCCAGGTGTGCTGGGAGGCAGTACGAGTGCCAGGTGTGCTGGGAGGCAGTACGAGTGCCAGGTGTGCTGGGAGCAGTACGAGTGCCAGGTGTGCTGGGAGCAGTACGAGTGCCAGGTGTGCTGGGAGGCAGTACGAGTGCCAGGTGTGCTGGGAGGCAGTACGAGTGCCAGGTGTGCTGGGAGGCAGTACGAGTGCCAGGTGTGCTGGGGAGGCAGTACGAGTGCCAGGTGTGCTGGGAGGCAGTACGAGTGCCAGGTGTGCTGGGAGGCAGTACGAGTGCCAGGTGTGGGCTGGTGCAGGGTCTGAGTGCCAGGTGTGCTGGGAGGCAGTACGAGTGCCAGGTGTGCTGGGAGGCAGTACGAGTGCCAGGTGTGCTGGGAGGCAGTACGGAGTGCCAGGTGTGCTGGGAGGCAGTACGAGTGCCAGGTGTGCTGGGAGGCAGTACGAGTGCCAGGTGTGCTGGGAGGCAGTACGAGTGCCAGGTGTGCTGGGAGGCAGTACGAGTGCCAGGTGTGCTGGGAGGCAGTACGAGTGCCAGGTGTGCTGGGAGGCAGTACGAGTGCCAGGTGTGCTGGGAGGCAGTACGAGTGCCAGGTGTGCTGGGAGGCAGTACGAGTGCCAGGTGTGCTGGGAGGCAGTACGAGTGCCAGGTGTGCTGGGGGCAGTACGAGTGCCAGGTGTGCTGGGGGCAGTACGAGTGCCAGGTGTGCTGGGGGCAGTACGAGTGCCGGTGTGTGGGGGCAGTACGAGTGCCAGGTGTGCTGGGGGCACTAAGTGCAGGTGTGCTGGGAGGCAGTACGAGTGCCAGGTGTGCTGGGGGCATAGAAGTGCCAGTGTGGTGGGGGGCCAGTACGGTGCCAGGGTGACCCATGTAAATCTGGGGCTAACCAAGAAAACCTGTGCAATTTATTAGGTGACCTGTAAAATCACAGCCAACGAGACACTGGGGCCTTACACTGAGGTCTGTGAAATGAAGTCCAGCAGGGATGACTATTCACGACAACTGAGCCGCTGTCATGATACATCGCGTGCTACTTAGTGACAGTCACTTGGTGCGATGTTGCGAAGCGGCATTACATTCACCATGGCATATGATTGCTAAACAGAGGTGTCTGTCTTACAGCAGGACCCAAAGACCTGGGGGGGTCCTGTAAATAGACCTATGGAGCCCTGTAAGGGGGGGGGGGGGGCGCGCGGTGTTCCCATAAGTAGAGCTAAGGGGGTCCCGTATGTAGACCTAGGGGGTCCCATAATAAGTAGAGCTAGGGCTGTTTCGTATGTAGACCTAGAGGGTGTTGTAAATACACGCAGCAGGTCACGTAAGTATGCTCAGTGGTTCATGTAGGGTAGCCCTAGTGGGTCTTGTAGATCTAGGGGGTACTGTATGTAGACCTAGTGTGTCCTGTAGGGCTAGGGGGTCCTGCACTACTCATCCTCTCTTCCCAGTGATCGGTTGTTGGGTCTGATCACTGTATTTTGTGTGATATTTATGGTGAGAAGTTTAAAAAAAAAAGTGCAAGTTATATTCATATTGCGCTGTCTAAAACCCGGGTTACACGCTTCAATGTCCGAACGACCCGACCGATCCGACTTGACCTGGATCACTTGAATGTCGTTCATTGATCGCTAGTGAAATGTCACACGTACTGATGTCGAGAACGACACAGCAACGATTCCGTGACAAGCAGACGATACTTGCGGTTGTTTGGTTGCCTATGTCCTTCAGTTCTGAACAGGCGAAGTCGTAAATGAGATCGTTATCGAGGTGTCACACACCGATGCTGCAGATCGAATGTACGATCATCGACTGGTTTAAGGTCCTGATCACAAACCTCCGATGAACGGTCATCCGACTTATCGTTGATCGCTTCTACTTGTCACACGCAACAACGTTGTTACAACGTCGTTGCTCCACCCAAAAGGCGTGATGTACAAACGATATTGTTGCGTGTAACAGACCCTTAAGTCTCTGTACAATAGGTCGATCTGAGCAGCAGCATTATCTTTTGATCAGTGCGGTGCAGATGGCGTCTTATTTAGGAGTGGGGCCTTGGATCCCGTGTTCACCGGGATTTATGGTCAGCTGTAGTCTTTGCTCCCCTTTTTTGGCTATGAATCTGGGGTAACACGCAGACTTCATCATGCATCTTGATATATGTTTGGCAGATTTGCTATTGTTATGATAAAGGGGAAGAGGGAGAACAGTGCCGCAGCAATCAGTGGTGTGATCAGAAGTATCGGCTGAGCTGGAGGCCGGATCTCCAACATTGCCGATCTGAACTGTTCTCTTTACTAGACATATTATAGCGCCATTAATTCCATGGCGCTTTACATGTGAAAGGGGTATACAAAGACAAATACAAGGTACATGGACAACATATGGCACACAGGTACAGGAGGACGCAGTCTGCGAGGGCTCACAATTAAGGATATAGGATATTTTAATATTGTGACTGGCAGTGAAATTATTGAGGTTGCTGGCAATTCTTGACAGTTCTGTCATTTCTACCCCCTAGAACATATTCCGGTTGGGGGAGGAAAGCACTCGCTGCAGGGTCTCCTTTACATCTTGGTTTGATGGAGGCTACAGGGGTTAGTTTTT
>JARQOC010000010.1:102400301-102410301 GCA_033576535.1 Allobates femoralis | reverse complement strand
CCTGGCCATTCTATTCTCCTTCTGTCCTGCCCTAGCCATTCTATCCTCTCTTTTCTGTCCTGCCCTGTCCATTCTATTCTCCTTCTTCTGTCCTGCCCCAGCCAATCTATCCTCCCTCTTCTGTCCTGCCCTAGCCATTGTGTCCTTCCTTCTCTGTACTGCCCTAGCTATTCTATCCTCCCTCTTCTGTCCTATACCTTAATCTCTAAGGTTTGTTCCAAATTTGAAATCGGTTAACTTTCTCACAAGTTCACTCATCACTACTGGTGACCTCTGCCCGATGTTTGTAGCCTTGCCCAATGTCTAGTGTTAGGTTTCCTAACCTCTGCCCGATGTCTGGAGCCTGTCGGAGCCAGATGACATCTGCCTGTTGTCCATTATCTCCTGACTGTACCCACCTGTAGTTGTCCTGGTTCTGTTGGTGTTTCTGTGTCAGCCCTGTCTGACTCTAGTTAGCGGTCTGTCCTTCTGTCACCAAGCCCCGTTCAGGTGCCACAGTCCCAGATGCTGCCATTCCCTAGCCTGAGTAGGCCCGGGTTCATCCTGTGGTCCAGGGGGTCCACATATCCGGACGCTCGCCGCCCCTTGGCATGTGTGACAGATTGCTCAGGTCATGAACTCTGCTGAGCCTATTTTTACAGAGGGGAATTTCCCTGACCGGCCTGTGGTCGGCGTATGCCTGGTTGAATGCCCTCTTTATTTTTGAGACTTTTCTATTGTTCCTTCAGAAGAGGGTATGTGAGGTCCTGTAGTGACGCCATTCTAGTTCCTACATAGGCCAGTGCTGTGGTGTGTCCTTCTGCTGATGTCCCTTATTTCTTAGCTGCTTGCTCATTCTCCTGCTTTGCTGCATATATGCCCACATGCTGTGTGGTCCTCTGCTCTTCTGTACGGCCATCCATGTGTGTTTCAGCTGTTACTGGGTCCCAGGCCCTGTGCTTGTCTTGCTATGTTTCCTGGTTATTAGCTAAGGGTGTATGCGCACACACTTCCTCCTCTCTTATAGGGGTGATGTGTGCACCTTGAATTGGTGACCCCAGCTTTTAAAGTTCCCCTTCCCTTTTGGGTGTTTTCTGAGAAACTCATTAGGTTTCCTAACCAGCCCTTTGTGGTGGTCCAGCTTCATGCTCTGGTTGTCCATAGCCAGTCCTTCCTTCTACCAGCCCTGTGCCTGCTGAGGTCCCTGAACTCTTGTGTCCGCCCTATTTTCCTGGACCGTCCTGTCTTGGTACCAACCTGCACCTGAAGCCTGTGTGTTACCCTGTGTCCTGAAACCAGCCTGATTCCTGACCCGGTAAGTACTATGCTACACCCAAATGTTGGTGGTGTTCAGAAAAAAATGTCCAAACCCTAGTGAAGAACTGGCGCACACCATAAAATGAAAATAGGAGATACAATTATTTTTTGCTTGGATACATTTATTTGCCACATGTAACAAGGATTATATTCCTGATATTTTGACTCTCACAATGGAGCCTTCATCAGGGAAATTCTATGTACGGAACAGAAAAGAACGACATAAGTATACATCAACATAGACAGAAAATATCGTGCAGAAATCAGAAATGACATAAATGTTTTGATGCCTAAGGCGGCCGTCACACGCTAAGATATCGCGCAAGATATCGCTTGAACGCGGCAGATTAAACATCGCGCAAGCGATGTCTGTGCGTGTGACGGCGAGATGCGACGAGCGAGATCTGATCAAATCGCTAAATCGTGATCTGAGGTCCGGACCTCAGATCTGACGATGTCGGCTAAGTGGATACGCACAATCGTCACGTGTAATTGAACGATAGGTGACGAACGAAGGAAAGGTGATATTTGAGCGATGGCGAAATGCAACACGTAGGCGTGCCGGGTATACACCTGTGTCACACCTACTCAGTTGTGATTCGTGAACCCTCATGCGTTACGATTGGCTGGGGCAACCTCTGCTATAATTGGTTGAAGCTCCTGCGGTACGATTGGTTCTCACTTGCCATGGAGCCATTTTGTTTGAGCTGTCCCTTCAGCACCAATACACATAGGCGCCGTTTAGCTGATCATACATTTTTGTATTGAACTTACGGGCACACACAAAAGGCGGGCTACTGGAAACACTCATGTATTCTTATGGGCCCAATCCAGTCTAGTCAATACTCCCAACGATTTGCCGTTACGCAGTACCTAACGGTTTTTACGCCACGCACACGGGTTGTTGGTCCGTAGGTGACGTAGAAGTGTTCCTTGTCGTGTCACCGCGCTTAAAGCGCGTTGTAATTTGTTTGGGCCACGCAAGCGGCCGTACTGACGTCATGATTCTAGTTTCGGTTTCATTCCGCCTGCTAGGTGCTCGCTCCGCCCCTGCACATTGCAGCACAGCCATGGCCGCAACAGGGCGCGCTGCCACGTGGGGGATGGCGGAGCTCATGATTCTAATCGATCATTGCGATCGATTGGATTATTGGGGCCACCATCCCCACCGGCACCCCAGGCTGCGTAACCTCTGCACTGTGCGCAAGATCCAGCGTGCCCTGCTCCGCCAGCTGTGTGTCGACAGGACTCCCAAACAGATCCAGCACAAGATTGCGGATCTGAAGTTCAAGTGCCCAGGCCGCATTGTGGACATCCGTGCCAGGATTGCCAGGCTGCGTGGTGAGTCACTGTTGGACCCCACAACACATCAGCACATGTACATGTACCACACTACACAGCAACGTCTCCAAACATATTAAGATACTGTTGTCCCCGGCCTGAACCTGCCCATGTGGTAACATATAATCTGCGTTCACACCGCCTTCACAAGTGCATATGGCTCTGCAACGTTCTGCGGAGACATCTGCAAGCCTGTGCATGCAGACGGGCCAAAAATCACCATCCATGATGCTCATGCTGTCAGCACATGCTTGCACACACATCTGTGCTCCCAATGGCCCCCATGACTGATCTGTGTGCATACGTACCCATGGCCACAGATCACACACTCCCCTCCATACCAGGAATGCAAACTGTAATGGTGACCAATGGGAGTGCATGCCGGTCTGCATGCATCTGCAGACACCGTGTCTACCATGACAAAGGCTAGGTCTCTCCGCTGTATGCAGAGGCTTGCACATGGCTCGGCCAAACGGTGCTTAGGCATGTGCAAGTGTGAGTGAACCCAAATGTCAAGGGAGGCCCTACACTTTGGTGTTGTGGACCAACCTCACAATGCCAAAACATAATTTCCCCTCATGTTAAAACGATGGGCAACAATTATTTTGCTCAGTTCAACCTCAAACCTTCCTCATTGTGCATCACAATACAGGTAATGAGGAATCATCTTCGGAAGAGGGCCAGCATGTCCCACCTGCTGGAGGCCCACCGAACATACCGGCATTTCCGGCGCCAGGGACATCATCCCCCCCGAGTCATGCTGCCCATAATGAGGACGACCTGCCAGCTGCTGCGGAGCATGAGGAGAGTGAAGAGGGGTCCGGCCAGTCTGCTACCGAGGAGTCTTCTACCAACTCCTCCCAGCCATGGATGGAGGAGGATGATTACATGCCCTCACCACCATGCCCACAGGAGGGCCAGGATGCTGCACAACAGGCTGATGGGGATGATTGGGCACCCTCCAGCCTAGGGCCCTTATTGCCACCAGGCCATGTCATGTGGCCACAGAGCCCAAGCCCCCCAGTTCCCCCACCTGCCACACTGTCCAGCTCCGTGGCTAGCCCAGGGTTCGCCATGTCCCCGGACACGGCTGATGAGGAGGATATGTGGGCGGCCGAGCCCGACAGTCAGCCCTCCCCAACAGGGCCAGCTGAGGAGGATATGTGGGCGGCCGAGGCCGACAGTCAGCCCTCCCCAACTGGGCCAGCTGAGGAGGATATGTGGGCGGCCGAGGCCATCAACGTGCCATCAACAACAGGGCCTGTCGAGGAGGAGATGGCGGCGGTTGATCAGGAACCACACTGGGAGGACTATGAAGGTAAATGCCTAATTGTGGGTCCTAGACCATGCATGCTGTATTGACTGTGGTGTTTATGGGGCACATCACACACACAGAAAAAGTGGCAGATATAGTTCTGGAATGTGTGGTTGAAGTAGAATTATGGATACATTGCTTCATTTAGTAGCTCAGTCCAAATGGAAGAATGTGTCCATTATTTCACTTGAAAAATACATTAATTATAATGAACAGTTGTGAGATCTGAATGTGTGATGTGGCCCTATTTGTCCTTATTTTTGTGGCAGAATGTGCATTAATGTTTCCACATAATGTTTGTGCAGATGCCGAACGTGCAGGAGCTGCGGGCTGGAGCCTAAGTGCGTCCCCATCAACACATGCTAGGGCGGAGGATGGCGTTCATCAGGGTAAGGACCATCTTCTTATCAAACAGTAGTACATATCAACAAGGACTGTTTGTTAACTGTGGTCACCTTCCCCAATACAGGTGTCCCCACTTTGGATGATGTTATCCAGGCGCACTTAGAATTTGCAATCCAGCTCCAGTCGGCTATCAGCCAACATATAGCACACGTCCGACGCTTGCGGGAGATGCTGACTACCCTACAGCAAGGACATGGTGGCCTCCCTTAACCTGGTGACAAAAAGACACTGGCCGGGTACATGAGGACCTCAAAGACTGTTGTCCATGTTGGACCCAATTTTGCTTTTTTGGCCATTTTGGCATTGTTTGTTTGTTATGTTTAAGCCCACGTTGGGCTCTTTTCTTATAGTGTCCAACATTTGGACCATATGTAATGTGTTGGCCCTACCATGTTGGCCTCTTTTCTTATAGTGTCCAACATTTGGACCCTCCCAAGCCATTTGTGGTTCTTCCTACACTGAAACACAAATGCATCCTTGTTGTGATTGGTATTGCCCCTTTCATAAAACCATTTAAATGTCTAAACCCAATGTGTTCAAAGTCATTGTCTGGCTGAACGGAAACAATTAATTCCATGTAATGGGAGGTTTCTGCTGGTCTTTAGGGGCATCATGGCCACAAAATTGCCTCAACCGGTTGAGGTACAAGAAGGGATCCATAAGACATGTTGTAACACAAGGTGCACATTGTCAGCATGCCATCTGTCAACCAACCACCAAAACTTTATTAAAGAAAGTGATATGAAAATTTTGCCAATGCTGTTACACCATCAACCACATATGTGGATTTAGACTTTCACATCTGCAAGCTGTTGAAGCCTGCCACCATTAATATTGTCCCATGTTGTACACCACAGACAATGATGGTAAGGACACCTCTGCGGCCTTGGGGGTACACCAATAAGTAGTGAAGGCTAATGCTGCATACCTAAGGTTTAAGTATAATTGCCCTCTACATATGTTCATGTTGATGGATGGAGCATGTGGCCTACTCTAGCTGGTCAGCGGGAAACATTTTCAGGGTCAACTTGCAAACACCATGGCAAAATGAGGGACAACATTTAACGTGTGTGAACATAAATTAAATTTATTTATAAGCAAAATACGGAATGTCAGTTCACAACACTCTGAGAAAGTAAATAATGACCCAATTTGGTCAGCATAAACACAACTGCAATTGTCGCAGTAAGGCCACACACAACACATACATTTACAGTTGTCAAGGGGAAATTAGCGGGGCCAAATAAAATAAATTAAAATAAAAAAACAAAAAGGAAAATAAGCCATACATCAAGAAATCTACAAATTATGAAAATGGGGAACAAAATAAGGTTCCCCTTCTGGGTAGAAGGGGTTGTCCGCCCGCTGCTGTTGTTGCTGCAAAGGCACTCTGCGAGCCATTGCATGGGCTTGGGCAGGTGGTGGTGGTTGCTGCACATGGGGCGGAGGGCCCATGTACTGCCAGGCGGGTGGGTAGGCTGGTGGCTGGGGAAGGGGAGCAGGGAAGGTGGAATCGGGGGTGAGGTTACCCAAACGGGCCTGGTCCATCACCAGCAGGATTATGCGCTCACAATGCTCCCTTTGCTCCTGGGTAAACGTGGGGAGACGCTCCGCCACCACCGAAGCAAAGGGGCATTGTGGCTCACGCACCTGCTGGGTCAGGACTTGCTGTGCCAGTAAGACCAGGTCAGGGCCTGAGCTTGGTGGTGCCTGTCGTGTCCGGGCCCGGCCACGTGAGAACTGCATAGGGGGCCGGCTGGGCGCTGGCGCACCCTCTTCATGCGCGTGAGCTTCAGGCTGGTCCGGTGACTCAGAGACCGACCCCGAAGAGGGACCTTCAAGCGGATCCTAAAAAGTGGAAAGGAAGAACACATGAGCACACATGCCATTACAGTTTAGGTGGTCATTTTGCCTGAAAGGATCAAGTTACATGTATGTCAATAACCCACATTGTGCCTGATGTCCTAGCAAAGTCCATGACAGGGCCTTAACAGCTTAGGCCAATAACACAACACTCACTACTTGTGTGGTAATCGATTGCTTGCTAAAATTGGAGGGGTTTTTAAAGGCCTTAAATGAAGATGGGACGCCCATCGAGTCTATGGTTGCCTTCTCTACATTGAAAACTTTGCTGAGCTGTTGGCAAACTATGTTTATTGTGTGAGCATTTTGAAAGATTGGTCTAGGCGATCGACTTACATTTGCCCCCTCCACAGCATCCCCAACATTGGGCTCTTGGGGCTCGCCAAACTCCTCACTGTCGAGTGGTGGCCGTGGCTCCTGCTGCTCCATGGTGAAGAGGAGCTGGTCATAGTACCACAACGTTGGTGTATATAGAGCCCCCGCTGCCATGCCTGACCGGCGGGACTGGGTTACTTTTTTATGCTCCTTCAAAAAAACGGTACGGAGGTACTGGATTTTGTTCTTTATGTACTGCAGGTCGAGGTCCTGGTCTGGCAGAAATTGCCGGGCCACCGCCAGGAGCCTCTCATAAGCGGCATTACGGAAGGACCTGTTCGTGTAGCCTACAGCCCGAGTTTGCCACAGGCAGGGGTTCTCCTTGTAGGCGTCAATCAGGGCACTGATGTATTCCCTATTTGGCCGGGGCATCTGCAAAACAAATAACAAATGCAATCAGCAACAATCACTGTGGCACATGGTCCAAACCATGTGTAAAATGACAGCCACAGGAGGAAAAGTCACATGCCATGATCAATTTGAAAAGCCCCCGCTCAATAACACAACACCACACTTGCTTAAACCAAGAATGTTGGTCAAGTCACTGGGATGTGTGCTGTTGTGAGAGTGACAGTCCAAACTTTGGGCCTGGAGTACAATATAATGACCAGAAGTTTAGATGGGTCAGTCTCATGATATGATGTGAACATACCTTGACTTAATCCAACACAGTGTGTAAAATGTAGACACTTTGGGAAGCAAAAACATATGCTGGGCGGCTGGCTGATGTCTCTCCCACTTGTGTGAAGACACACACAAAACAGCAGGTCCAACACACATATTCACAGTGCACTATTTATCCTAATTGATCAGACAGCTATTGGACATCATCAGGTGCGATATGCATAGACATCGCAATTACCACGCCCGGTATAGGACGTAACTGCTGCGCTGGGTGTGTTCGTGCGGTTTCTGCCACGCCTGCCGTGGAACATAGCCCCGGCGTTGAGTGTGGCTCAATGGTTCACCACGCCTGTTTGGAGGGCGTAACATCGTGTGGGTGTGTGGTTTATCGTTGAGGAGACACGCCTGGGTAAGGGGACGTCTCGCCTTGTCATTGGCTCGGGCGTGTATATATAGCGTTTCCTGGAGATGCACAATGTCTTTGCTGCTGAGTTGCTGCCGGTATGTACTTTGAGAGTCAGAATGTGAAACGTTGTGAAAAGACATATGACGGGGTTTGTCTTCTTGCCCCCCCTCTGTTGTTTCCATGATGTTTTTTTGTTTGTTTTGTTTTACATTGGTCGTAAATTAGCAAAATACAAGGACTGAAGCATTGCCTTGTTGCATTGGAGTCATCGGGACATAGTTCGTTATTTTGGTGACTTGACATTGGAGTGACACCCATCTCAGCGACCACTGCATGTGAGTTATTATTGTGTGTGTTTAGTGTACCTTTTTGCATACATATGATCCTCCATGTGTCTGATGTTCATGGTGTTTGCGTTGTTCAGGATGTAGGAAGTATGATGTTGGTTGGGATCTCAATGTGTGTAGGGCTTTTTGTGTATTGTATTTTGGGGTGCAAGGCATGTAGGCGTGTAAAAACATGTGGCCTTCCTCAACACCTTCCTTCATACTGTAGGTGTTGTTTGCTTTTCGTACATGTTTTATACATGTGGGACTGCACCTGTACATATTTCGCCAATGTCGTGCTTCTTAAGTCATTTCAGTTTGGATGTTCACATTGTGGTCGAAGCACCTTTGTGCGTAGGCAGCATAGTAAACATACTTTTGCCTCTAAACAGCATGAATCCAGATCAACGTGCCGTGGTGGGGGCTGGTTTGCTGGTGCAGGCAGCACGTGAGGAGGATGAGAGGGTGGAGAGAGGCCGGAGGACACCCCGACGCATCTGGGCCAGGGAGTGGCTGCAGCAGCGCGATCAGCATTCCCATATTCGCCTTCTGCACCAACTTCGGGACGACTTCCCACGGGACTTCCAAAATTTCCTCCGGATGACAGATGAGACCTTTCAGATCTTGTTGGCAGCAGTGTGCCCGCTCATCAGACGTCAGGATACAGTTATGCGTCCAGCAGTGCCTGCGGAGGAGAGGTTGGCTGCCACACTGCGGTTTCTCGCAACAGGTCGCACCATGCAGGACTTGGTGTACTCGAGTGCTATATCACGTCCCCTCCTTAGCCAACTCATCCCGGAGACCTGTGAGGCGATACTGCGGGCTCTAGCTCCGACTTACATGCGATTGCCGGCCAACCCAGAAGAATGGCTGGCCACTGCCGCAGAATTCAGCCAGAAGTGGCAATTCCCAAACTGTGGTGGGGCCATTGATGGGAAACATGTTCGCATCACCCAACCCCACAACAGTGGTTCTTTTTTTTATAATTATAAATGTTATTTTAGTATTGTTTTGATGGCTGTGGTTAATGCAAATTATGAATTTGTGTCGGTGTCAGTGGGCACAAATGGGAGGGTGTCTGATGGCGGGGTTTTTGACCAATCGTCGTTTGGTCAAAAACTGAAAACTGGACGTCTCAATTTACCACCCACCAATAGCACCTGTGGAAACATGAACTTTGTGTTCCTGGCAGATGAGGCCTTTCCGCTACATCCTAATTTGATAAAGCCATACCCCCAGAGACACCTAAATGCAGAACAACGCATTTTCAATTATAGGCTTTCCCGGGCACGACGAGTGGTGGAGAATGCCTTTGGCATCATGGCTAGCCGCTTCCGCATTTTCCACACGGCCATCAATATGAAACTCGAATCGATTGACCTTGTAGTTATGGCCTGTTGTGTGCTTCACAATTTTCTGAGACGCCGGGATCGCCAGGCCTACACTCCACCAAACTTTGAGGATCGCATTGACTCGAGCAATGGTGAGGTGGTGTTGGGGGGCTGGCGTGCTGATGCCCCACAGATGGCAGGACTACAGCCATTAGGGGTGGAAGCAGCCGGCAGGAGGCACAGGAGATGAGGGACCGGTACTGCCAGTACTTTAATGGTCCAGGGGCTGTGAGCTGGCAACACAACCTCCCCTAATTATTAGTGTGCCATGGGGAATTATCCAATGCCCAGTTTCACTGTGTCCTGCAGCTCCGGCTTGGAGGCAGGACATGGGTTCCTTTTTATTTTGGAGGAAGAGGTTTTTGTTTTGTTTTTTAACATACCCAGATTTAGGGATAGTTCAGTTAAGGTTTTGAAGAGGGCCAGGCCTTGGCCATTTGAGGGGAGCTATGTGTTGCAGACATAGCTCTTGCCTGTGACATGAGCCAGGGATTTGGCTTATTGGTGCTTGTTGGCACTATTTTTGTTATTTGTGTTGAAGGGCCCGGCTTATGGGTCCTGTGAGAGACGGGTGGGTCCAGGACCCACATACCTCCCCAAAGGCCCTTGTGGCAGTGGTCACATTTTTGTTTAGGAGCACCTAGGGACAGAGTTAGGA
>JARQOC010000010.1:102255301-102395301 GCA_033576535.1 Allobates femoralis | reverse complement strand
TCCATTCCTGTGTCCTGGACCAGCCTGATTCCTGACCCATCCTGCCTGTGTTCCTAGACCATCCCTCCATTCGTGTGTCCTGGCAACCAGCCTGATTCCTGACCCTCTTGCCTGTGTTCCTAGCCATCCCTCCATTCCTGTGTCCTGGGACCAGCCTGATTCCTGACCATCATGCCTGTGTTCCTAGACCATCCCTCCATTCTGTATCCTGGAACCAGCCTGATTCCTGACCCATCCTGCCTGTGTTCCTAGTCCATCCCTCCATTCTGTGTCTTGGGATCAGCCTGATTCCTGAGCCCATTCCTGTGTCCTTTACTCCTTCTGTGTGTCCTGGCCACCTGAGTTCTACCTGCAGGGTTCCTGTCCATCCCCTTCCTTGTATCTGGATACTGGAAGTCTTGCCTCCTTTCTGGGCCTACCGTGTCTGCACTGTAGGTCTGAACGACCTGCCTCTTGGTCATATGAGCCTGGGTCATTGCTACATCGGAGGTCGTGAGTAGGACTAGAACGACGTGCTACATTGTCAAAGAAAGCGGTCAATATCGGGAGAACAACAGCTATAGATCAATAACAATTGATGTCAGAGAAATAGCCGGGGTTGGAGTCAGGAGTATTACAGAACGGAGTCAGGGTCACAAGACAAACAGGTACAGCATTGATAGGATCACTGAATTAACAAGCCAATTCCTAAAAATTTTTATTACAACTTGTTAATGGCGTATGGTGAGCACCAACACTGCAAACATATAAAAGCTACAAATATCTGGGCATTACAGATGAACTCTACAATTAACTCTGCTAAGTATCTGTGGTATTATTTCCTCCTTTGATTTCATCTCTCCCTGCTTTACACTTACCAAATTCCCTGCACTGTTTAGCAGCCCATGTTTTATCCTATAATTGTTTAGGGTTACATAGGGTAAGCTGGTTCGGCCATCGTGGAGCAGGGGTGCAAAGGGCGTGGGACTCTAGGCTCTGGCCCCTACTGTTAGGAAGGTATCTAACTAAGCAGCACATGATAAGGAGAGTTCATCTGTACTGTACGGTCATTTGTAGCTCTTATATGTTTGTGATCTTGGTACTCTTCATACACATTTAATTTTTAGGAGTTGGTTTGTAAATTCGGGGACCTTTTAGTAGTTAACCACTCTGGCTAATACAATTTCGGAGATTTTTTAACCCCATTGATAGTGGATATGCTTCCTTCAGCCTAGCCTGATGTTTTAGTGTTTGTTTCAGCCCTGTCTGTCTTTAGCCAGCCCCCTTGTTCTGCTGTCACCTCACCCTGCTTAGCTGTCACAGTCCCTGATGCTGTCCTTCCCTAGTCTGGGCAGGCCCGGGTTCCCCCTGTGGTCTAGTGCACCCATACCTCCATACGCTCCCCACCCTCCTTGCTCTAGCCAGCCCCCCATCCTGCTGTCACCACACTGCGCTCAGCTGCCACAGTTCCTGATGCTGCCCTTCCTTAGACTGGGTAGGACCGGGTTCCCTTTGTGGTCCAGTGCATCCACACCTCTGTACGCTTCCCACCCTCCTTGCTCTAGCCAGCACCCATGTCTTGCTGTTACCTAGCCCCGCTCACCTGCCATAGTCCCAGATGCTGCTTTTTCTAGTCTGGGTAGGCCCAGGTTCCCTCTGTGGTCCAGTGCATTCACACCCCTGAACGCTCTCTGCCCTCCTGGCTCTAGCCAGGCCCCCTGTCCTGCTGTCACCTCACGCCGCTCAGCTACCACGGTCCTGGACACTGCCCTTCCCTAGTCTGGGCAAGCCCGGTTTCCCATTGTGGTTCAGTGCGTCCACATACCTGGATGCTCCCTGCCCTCCTTGCTCTAGCCAGCCCCACTGTTCTGCTTACTTAAAGGGGAACTCTGTGGAGGGGGCTGGTGTAAGATAATGATGGAGTCCCCGGTGGCCCCTGTCACGCACCCTGCTCTCAGCAGCAGCATGAGGCTAAATTTCTCTGTCCCTGAAGGGAGGGGTGAGAGCTGAGGAACAGATATGATGTTATTGATTTATAAGTAGTGATGAGCGAGTGTATTCGTTACTATTTGCTATTCATACGGATAGTACGGTATTCGGGTTACTTGTTATTTTGCAAGTATTTGTGTACTCGCCTCTGTTAGGTCCCCTGGCACTGCTCCTCAGCTCACCTTCCCTGGCTCTGCATCCTCTGCTGCTCTGCCAGTCGGGCATCCGGCGTCCAGGCGTGCTGTGTCTCAGAGCCATCGCCGAGTCCCCTTCCTGTCTGCCAGTCACCAGGTTCACACACCAGGACACTACAATGGATGGTGTAATAAGCGGAGCAGTGGGCGCGGCCGAGTTACTCCCATGTGAATCTAGGCTCAGCCTGACATTCCCCTTGGCCAATAGCTATCCGTCCTCTGGTATATCAGGCCGCCTCCACTGCTGGGAGGTGCCTGATTATTGTGTTAGTAAGCTTCTGATTCTCTGGCAGTTATTCAGGCACTCCTCGTGCACTCCTCCGGTGAAACCCATTCAAGCTTTTCTAACCCAGTGCTCTGGTGCCTCAGACACTTCTTAACCTTACCGTAGTATAGGCTAACCCTATGAGCCGCCCCTCTAGTACTAGCAGCTCTGGTATTTAGACCCCCTGGGCTTGCCCCTGACAATCCCTGTATAGGGGTTGGATAAACTAGGACCAGCTCACCCAGGGGAGTTCGGTACCACGGCCCAGTGGGTCCACTCTAGGGCGCCTTCCCCAGGAAGTGTGACAGCCTCGCTATATTCGGATGTCCCGCCCTGCAGTTTTGGCACCTCCTTTGCAGCCACTAAATATGCTGGGCTTCCTAACCAATCACAGTAATGCTGCAGACATCTTGGTTGTGGCATTACTGTGATTGGCTGGCTGCCCATCATTTTAAGGTTTATTTAAGCCCTGCCACCGCCATATTGCATCCAGACCCTGCGTACTACAAGCATAGCGAGAGAATGCAGAACTGCTACGGAGACTGTTTAGGCCTCTTGATAAAACAAAAGCACTTTGAGGGCTACCTGCAGTGTATACTAAGTCAGTGTAGAGTAGGGAGGGAGAGATACTCAAGAAGGGACAGTTTAAAAGAGCTGCTCACTAGCACCCGTAATACCACCAAAACAATAGCTCTTTTCAGAACTGAAGACACACAACAAAGTCAGAATACAGGAAGGGAGAAATTCTCTAGCAGGGAAAGTTTAAAGGAGCCGCTCACTACCTCAATTATACAGTGCCTTGTGAAAATATTTGGCCTCCTTGAACTTTTCAACCTTTTGCCACATTTCAGGCCTTAAACATAAATATATAAATTCAAATTTTTTTGTGAAGAATCAACAACAAGTGGGACACAATTGTGAAGTGGAACAAAATTATTTGGATATTTTAAACTTTTTTAACAAATTAAAAACTGAAAAGTAGGGCGTGCAATATTATTCGGCCCCTTTACTTTCAGTGCAGCAAACTCACTCCAGAAGTCCAGTGAGGATTTCTGAATGATCCAATGTTGTCCTACATGACTGGTAATGATAAACAGAATCCACCTGTGTGTAATCAAGTCTACATATAAATGCACCTGCTCTGTGATAGTCTCAGGGTTCTGTTTCAAGTGCAGAGAGCATCATGAAGACCAAGAAATACACTGGGCAGGTCCGAGATACTGTTATGGCGAAGTTTAGCCGGATTTGGGTGCAATAAAAATTTCCCAAGTTTTAAACATCTCAAGGAGCACTGTGCAAGCAATCATATTGATATGGAAGGAGTATCAGACCACTGCAAATCTACCAAGACCCCGCCGTCCCTCTAAACGTTTATCTCGAACAAGGAGAAGACTGATCAGAGATGCAGCCAAAAGGCCCATGATGACTCTGGATGAACTGCAGAGATCTACAGCTGAGGTGAGAGAGTCTGTCCATAGGACAACAATCAATCATACACTGCACAAATCTGGTCTTTATGGAAGAGTGGCAAGAAGAAGACATTTCTCAAAGATATCCATAAAAAGTCTTGTTTGAAGTTTGCCACAAGCCACCTGGGAGACCCCAAACATGTGGAATAAGTGTCTCTGGTCAGATGAAATCAAAATCGAACTTTTTGGCCACAATGCAAAATGATATGTTTGGGGTAAAAGCAACACAGCTCATCACCCTCAAAACACCATCCCCACTGTCACACATGGTGGAGGCAGCATCATGGTTTGGGCTTTTCTTCAGCAGGGACAGGGAAGATGGTTAAAACTGATGGGAAGATGGATGGAGCCAAATACAGGACCATTCTGGAAGAAAACCTGCTGGAGTCTGCAAAAGACCTGAGACTGGGACCAGATTTAGCTGGTTGACACATGCGGAATTAACTTGGCATTGTGACATTTGGACTGTAGATCAGCCTGGAAGTGGGAAATGCAGTGCCACAAAAAATTTTTTTCTTTTTTTTTAAAGCGTTAAAAGTTAATTCAGAGGGTCATTTATTATTCAACCCCTCAAACCACCAGCATTCTGTTTGGTCCCCCTAAAGTATTAAGAAGTAGTTTAGGCACAAATAAGAATGAGCTTCACATGTGTGGATTAATTATCTCTTTTGCCAGCCTTTTCTGACTATTTAAGACCCTCCCCAAACTTGTGAACAGCACTCATACATGGTCAACATGGGAAAGACAAAGGAGCATTCCAAGGCCATCAGAGACAAGATCGTGGAGGGTCACAAGGCTGGCAAGGGGTACAAAACCCTTTCCAAGGAGTTGGGCCTACCTGTCTCCACTGTTGGGAGCATCATCCGGAAGTGGAAGGCTTATGAAACTACTGTTAGCCTTCCACGGCCTGGACAGCCTTTGAAAGTTTCTTCCCGTGCCGAGGCCAGGCTTGTCTGAAGAGTCAAGGCTAACCCAAGGACAACAAGGAAGGAGCTCCGGGAAGATCTCATGGCAGTGGGGACATTGGTTTCAGTCAAGACCATAATTTACGTACTCCACCGCAATGGTCTCCGTTCCAGACGAGCCCGTAAGGTTCCTTTACTTTCAAAGCGTCATGTCAAGGCTCGTCTACAGTTTGCTCATGATCACTTGGAGGACTCTGAGACAGACTGGTTCAAGGTTCTATGGTCTGATGAGACCAAGATCGAGATCTTTGGTGCCAACCACACACGTGACGTTTGGAGACTGGATGGCACTGCATACGACCCCAAGAATACCATCCCTACAGTCAAGCATGGTGGTGGCAGCATCATGCTGTGGGGCTGTTTCTTAGCCAAGGGGCCTGGCCATCTGGTCCACATCCATGGGAAGATGGATAGCACGGCCTACCTGGAGATTTTGGCCAAGAACCTCCGCTCCTCCATCAAGGATCTTAAGATCGGTCGTAATTTCATCTTCCAACAAGACAACGACCCAAAGCACACAGCCAAGAAAACCAAGGCCTGTTTCAAGAGGGAAAAAATCAAGGTGTTGGAGTGGCCTAGTCAGTCTCCTGACCTTAACGCAATTGAAAACTTGTGGAAGGAGCTCAAGATTAAAGTCCACATGAGACACCCAAAGAACCTAGATAACTTGGAGAAGATCTGCATGGAGGAGTGGGCCAAGATAACTCCAGAGACATGTGCCGGCCTGATCAGGTCTTATAAAAGACGATTATTAGCTGTAATTGCAAACAAGGGTTATTCCACAAAATATTAAACCTAGGGGTTGAATAAAAATTGACCCACACTTTTATGTTTAAAATTTATTAAAATTCAACTGAGCAACATAACTTTTTGGTTTGTAAGATTTATGCTTCTGTTAATAAATCCTACTCTCGTTTGCAGTTTGAAGGCTCTAACTTATTGGCATCTTATCAAACCAGCTAAATCTGCAGGGGATTGAATACTACTTGTAGGCACTGTATCTCTAAAATAAGACAATTGCAGAACATATGGATGTACAATAAAATACACACAATTCTGTATTTTTAGAGATATTTATACCCTTGTCTGTTATTAAACCTACAAAAACTCCAGATATCTATATGGAGTGCAGACAACAGCTTACATTTAAGCATTGTACATCTTATCATATGCATAGCAGGTAATAGTGAAGTCGTAGTGCCAGTTAATCCTACTCTAACTGTAGTTATAGCTGTACTTGTTTCTCAATCACGCTGCTTCACCAACTTGGCGTCCTCTCCTATGGCCGTTTCGAGGCGTGTCTTTGTCAGAGGACGCCAGGTCGGTGAATTATCAGGTAGCAATCAGTTCTGTGCCAATATAGGTTGTTGTGCCTGTAGTTCACTTGTGAGTTGGATTATACTTGTGATTAAGTCAGTTACATGTTATTGTATTACTCGGTTGAAATGTCTGCCCCTTTCGTGTAGCTGGATGATAGATAAGATACAGATGCACATAGTGGCCATATGGGCCAGTATCTGTTAACGTATACAACCGTTGACATCCAGTTTTGACTATATAACTATAGTGTCACAAAGACTTAGTTGGGACCTGCAGCTCTCTGGCGTCCCCTTATCCTGCTGGTCATAACCGGTATTGCCAGAGGATAAGAAAAGGAGCACAGCTGCCCTAATTTATGTTTTCTACTGCGGCACGTGATGTGACAGGATGTATATATACCACCAATTCCTGCTAGGAACGTATATATACCTCGATTCAGTCACCCTCAGGCCCACAATATCACATAAATACAAAAATTTTTGCTGCCACCAACCTCTTTAAGGTGGATCGGTCATCTGCTCTGGTAACGTGTAAAAGAACATGAAGAACGAAACTAGTAAATTATAATATTTTACTCCCAAAAGTAGGCAGCGTTTAAAAAAGATATACAAGATATTATGAAAGAGACAATGTACAGATATGCATAAACAGTTATTAAAATAAAAGGAATAAAGTAAGAAATTGCCAGACCTAGCCACGCGATGACAAATGGCACCTCTTGAAGGATTGTAACCATTGTGCAACCCTTTTGTGACTCCAAAAAGAGAGAAGAAATTTTCTCGTTGTAGCGTCAGTCGAGAAAGGTGGTTAACCATTGTAGGTTGTTGGTGAAAATGTTGCACAGCCTTCCTCCGCCCTGCTGGCCCGTGATGTAATTGTTCTCTGTTGTCACTTTTTCTAACTTGCCCATACAAAAGGAGGTTTTAACCCAGGTAGAGGCCGAAATTGAAGGTTAGGGACCCAGTCCAAGAGACATGCCTCGACGTGGCGACTGGGCGGTTTAATGATATGGCCATATTTTTAAAGCTAAATGTCTCAATTTTTGTATTCTTGCTTAACTGAAATTATTTTGTATATTTTTATGGTCAGAGCAGAGTACAGCGTCTCTTTTTTAGTGCTACAATTATTGTTTGGCTTCGCACCTGTGAACACTGATAGAATGAGTGTTGCAGTTTATTTTTTCTCTAGTACATGATTTGTGGGTTCACACCCATTGCTGCGCACCCTTCCCCCACCCTGCTGGCCCGTGATGTAATTGTTCTCTGTTGTCACTTTTTCTAACTTGCCCATACAAAAGGAGGTTTTAACCCAGGTAGAGGCCGAAATTGAAGGTTAGGGACCCAGTCCAAGAGACACGCCTCGACTTGGCGACTGGGCGGTTTAATGATATGGCCATATTTTTAAAGCTAAATGTCTCAATTTTTGTATTTTTGCTTAACTGAAATAATTTTGCATATTTTTATGGTCAGAAAAGAGTGCAGCTTCTGTTTTTTAGTGCTACAATTGTTGGTGAAAATGTGTATCACACGAGGGTCTTAAAGCGAACCTGTCACCCCCCCCTGACATCAAAAGCTAAAATAGCCACCTTCTGCAGCACTAAGGCTGTATTCAGAGAAGGTGGCTATAGCCTTTTGATGCCCTTTATACTATGAAATATGCAGTTAGGTAAATGCTCACACTTCTGAAGACCAAAGACCGGGAGGCGGGGTTTCACGCTCCTCTGACCCGCCCCCTCTTGTCAGTCATGGTGCTCGCCTGCTGCTGCCTCCCCTGACTTTGTAAAATGAACGCGCGTCTTCGTTCTCCTGTATGGAGCCACGCATGCGCTGTGCGCGCTGCCCGACGACTTCCTGGACACCGGGCGCAGCGGCGCCGTGCAGGAGAATGGAGGCGCGCGTTCATTTTACACAGTCAGGGGAGGCAGCAGCAGGCGAGCACCATGACTGACAAGAGGGGCGGGTCAGAGGAGCGTGAAACCCCGAATCCCGGTCTTTGGTCTTCAGAAGTGTGAGCATTTATCTAACTGCATATTTCATAGTATAAAGGGCATCAAAAGGCTATAGCCACCTTCTCTGAATGCAGCCTTAGTGCTGCAGAAGGTGGCTATTTTAGCTTTTGATGCCCGGGGTGGGTGACAGGTTTGCTTTAAAACACACAGACACGAACTGTGCCATGTGGGCCATGCTTCAAACAGGCAAAGGTTCTGTGTCACCAACAGAAGGAAAAATTCCCATCCTCTCCTCACGCTGCCTTTCCTCCTCCTCCACCTTTTTTCCAGCCCATCCAAGCTTGGGTTGGGAGTCCCCTCTGTAGCAATGGGAGTCCTTTTGGTAGCACAGAAAAACAAGTCCTCTCCCTCGTCATCCTCCTCATCTTCATCATCACCCAATGTTGGCTCAGAATATTAGCTAGGCTGGGCAGTACCACCCATTGGGAAATCTTGATCCATAGCCACATGTTGGTCATTCCTCTTTGAGATTATGCAGTGATTGTTTCAACAGACAGAACAGTGGGATGGGTATGCTGATAATAGCCTGACTGATCACCACTCATGAGCTTGGTGCAGTACTCAAAGTTCTCAAGAAATTCACAATTGTCATCGTTCCACAACCAATTGGTAATTGTTATATGTGGTGTATGAGTCTCACTGTAACCGGCATGTTGAAGCTGGTATTCAGCTACAGGCATCTGCTGCTCACTAATCCTCGACAATATATGATATGTGCAGTTCAACCGAGTGTGCAGGTCGCAAATGAGTTGTTGACTTGTCAAATTAAAGTGGTTTTGCAGCACTGCAAGACCAGCAAAAGGAATAGCGTAAATGGGCAATAATATGGCACACCTACTGATGTATGTAGGCAAGTCAGGGTATGTTTTTAATCATTTCTGAACAACTAGGTTCCATTTGTGAGCCATAGATAGCACGTGTAGCAGCTTGTTTAACTTTAAAGACGCTGGCCCCTTTCACATCTAATGCTTTGCTGTGTTCTGCTTCATTTGCGTTTCCATGCGTTTTGACCGCAAAAATGCATCAAAACTGCATGCGTCTTTGTCCCCATGGATTTTAATGGAAATGCATAAAAAACGCATGCAAAAACGCATGTGCGTGTTTGCAAAAACAGACCAAAACATTGCTTGTGACATTTTGGGCTGCGTTTGCAAAAACGCATGCGTTTTTGCAAACGCACATGTGTTTTTGCATGCGTTTTTACATGTGTTTTTCATGCTTTTCCATCAAAATCAATGGGGACAAAAACGCATGCGTTTTTGATGCGTTTTTGCGGTAAAAACGCATGGAAACGCAAATGAAGCAAAACGCAGCAAAGCATTAGATGTGAAAGGGGCCACTATCATTCTACTCACATTATCACACACGACCATGCCCATAGAGGAGGGCCCTACAAATGTATACAGGAGGGCCCTCCCAAATGTATAAAGGAGGGCTCTCCCAAATGTATAAAGGAGGGCCCTCCCAAATGAATAGAGGAGAATCCTTCCCAAAGTATAGAGGAGGGCCCTCAAAAATGGCACACCGACCACTTGTTTTGAGGGCTGTAGAATGACATTGAGGATGAGGAGGGGGAGAGACAGAAACTGACATACGAGTAGATGAAAACCATGATGAAAGTTGGGCCGACTACTCTTGGTGTGTGTAGGGTGTGTGATCTCCCAGGCTGTCACTCTGTCCCACCCTGCACATATATGTATTGCACACAATTGAACTTTTCAGGAAAAACAAACCTTGAATCTTGAAAGATATCGCTTGAACGCGCCTGATTAAACATCGCGTGAACGATGTCTCTGCGTGTGACGGCAAGATACGACGAGCGAGAAGTGTTCAAATCGCAAAATCGAGATCTGAGCTCCGGACCTCACATCTTGCGATGAACGATTTTACAAACAGCTTCATCGTGGTGTATAACACCACGATGAACGATCTCCCAGCAGCAGAGCCTATGCTGGTAGATGGTAACTATGGTACACGTCGGGTTACTAAGCGATGCGCGGCACCTAGTAACCCGATGTGTACCATAGTTACCAGCGTTCTCGCTGGTCCACATCGCTGGTGAGTCTGTCTGTGTGACATCTCACCAGCGATGTGAGCGATATTGTAAGCGATCGCGCGTGCACGTGATCGCTTACAATATCGCTAGCGAGATCGTAACGTGTGACGGCCGCCTTAGGGGTATTATCCCCTCAAGACTTGTCAAGGGATAAAAGGAACAGTTAAGCTTCCAACAAGGTAAAAGATGCTATGCCTACTGCAAATATGAAATTACAATCTCCCTACAGCCTCTACAATCTATTGAGTACTGATGCACTAAGTAACGTGGAGATACTGTCTGTGTGTGTGCGTTGTCATAAAGCACTAACACACACAGAGAGTAAGGCAGATGTTGGTATATACCAGCCTGGTATGAGACCCTGTTCCATGAGAGAAGGCTGTAGGGACAGGGGGGCCTGTTACCACATGGCAGTGTAAGGAATGGCTCCTGGTAACATTTGTTGCCACAAAATAGGTGCAAAGATTCCAAGGGAAAACTTTAATTGTGTAAATTAACTGTCATTTTCTTTAAACGCTGTCAAGTTATTACATTTTGCATTTCCGCAGTGTAACATGCTGAATCCATGAGAATTCAACATGATACACCATTGGCAGAAGCCACATTATTTACCTTCTACATGCAACTAAACATTTGTCTGATATTGCTTGACCCCCCACATGATATTCATAGTGCTAAGTCCGGTCATATTTATGAGGATGAAACAGATGAAGCTACTATAATGCGCACTATACATTCATATTTTAGAATGTGCTGAGTTCGATATGTCTTCGATTTCGGCAGAGGGAGGAATTGGATAGTAAGACATCTAGCACACTCAGCAGGGGTCAAATCCATAAAGATCCAGTTAGGAAAAGTATTGTAAATCCACAAGAGGAGGATATGAAGGTATGAGAAAGAAATTCAGCTGGTCTTCATACATTGAATTCCGCTGAATCATACTAAGTTCAGTATAAAATGGTAGATAACGGCAGTGTCAGTTTCCAATGCATAGTTAAGAAGAAAAAAAGAACAAGACGCCGTTATATTAGTTATTGGGAACCTGTCAGGTGGTTTATGCCCCTCAGCTATCACTGTCTGTAGCTGCAGCTTTATAATAACCAGTCTAATCATCCCTGTCTGAGCTCAGTGTAATGTGAAAGGTGAAAATAAAGCATTAATACATTATATTTCAGTCTACACCTTGGAGGAGGGAGACTGTCTGGCAGGATAATAGTTAACTCACTATTAACTTGCATGGCTAAAGGACCTGTGTGATGTAACGATCATGTGACTATAGTGGGCGGAGCTAATGAGCAAACTCATATTGTGTTATAGGGTCTTAGGTCCGCCTATTCTTGTCACATGGTTGTGATATCACATCAGGTCTCCCAAAATGTTCTAACATAAGGCTGAAATGTTAACAATTAACCTGCCAGACAGTCTTCATCCTCCAAGCTGGAGATGACTGCCTCATTTACATAAGAAAATTTAAGTGTTTAAATGCTTTTATTTCACCTTTCACATTACACACTGAGCTCAGACAGGGATGATTAGACTGGGATTATAAAGCTGCAGCTACAGACAGTGATAGCCGGGGGCAAAGATGGCCTGACAGGATCCCTTCAACTTTCTTTTTTGATGTTTCTATGTCATTTGACCCTTTTATGCTTAAAGTATTTAACAGGACTAAACGAAAAGGTGGAGCAAGGAACAGAGATGCTCAATCACCAAGGTGGTAATGTACACATAATATATATATATTATTATTATTTATTTATTTTATAGCGCCATTAGGTTCCATGGCGCTTTACATGAGGATGAGGGAGACAAGAACAAGTACACTAAATCTAGGCGATCAGGACGTACAGGTACATATATTATCATAGTGGTGATGCAACCCATGGCCGGGTGCATCACACGGGTTGTCGGCATATGACTCGACATATGACTCTGTTCACATTATCCGGTTTTACTGTGGGTGTGCTGTGTTGAACCTACCCGGAACACAGAGAGTTAACAGCTGAAAGTGGGTGCTGCAGATCGGACACGTAGATGAGCCTAATGAGCGGCTGAGAGCAATGTGTGTTCTGATTGCAAAGCAGCCCAGGTGGGTGTGTCAGTGTGGGTGTGGCAGTCACGATAAAGAGCTAGCCAGGTTCTGTGGGAAGAGATTAATCAGAGGACGACAGACTGCAGATCAGATCAGACTGCAGGGGAGTTCAGACTTCAGAGTCCAGGGAGAGACCAAACATGATCCTCTGAGGGAGAGGACGTGTCTCAGAGGGGTCCTGTCCACTTTGGGGGATGAGGCAGGACCCCTGGCTCTCCATGCGGAGATGCCAGTCGCATTGAGCCAGTATGACGAAGCCTATTGCCAGACCGAGAGGTTAGTGGAGCACCTGGGTGTATGGGGGAGGGGTCCTGGCTGAACTTGCAGAGGGCTCCCTCTGTCCATGGTGGTGAGGCTGCCATCCGGGATCTGTGTTGGTAAGGCTTGGCGGCAGCTGGGCATCATGGGCAGGGTGAGGAGACCTTGGGGGATGCTTTGACTGCCCTGAAGCTCAGGTGGCTCACAACCTGGCCTGGGCCTAGAGGGCTGAAGTCCATGCCGGACGATGCTGGTGTGTGTGGTCTGGGCCTGACAAGGCTGATGTCCATAGAAGTCCATGAGGGACAGTTGAAGTATATGTGTTGGACTTAAGGAAAAGGGCCATATATGATGTGGGCCGTTCGGTCCATGGGAGAAGACCAAGTCCTGTGAGAATGGAGCCGTGAGGCCAGACAACAAGGGTTAATAGAGTACCGGGATTTGGGAAGTGGGGCTCACCCTGGAGGGGCTCACGAGGGCGTGTTTGGTACAGCCACTTGCCTGGAGGTCTGGCCCTGGTGATGGCAGACTTGGAAGTGGTTGGCGACCTGGAGACTCATGCCAAGGAGTTCTTGGGGGCCTGACTTGCCCTTGATCTCCGGTGACTAAACCCAGGTCGGGGCCTGGTTCGGAGCGCTGTGTGGAGGCTGGGAATAGTTAGCAGCCTGTGAAAAGGGACTGGACTCTCCAAGGGGGAATTAGGCCACGGAAGAGCATGGCCGTAGAGTAGATACAGTCAGATGTGAATAGGGGTGAGCCGACTAGGCCAGGATCCCTAGGGGACGGTGTATCACCTGTGTACTCTGTGTGTGGACCGGTACCGCAAGGTAATTGGGTGTAGAAGGAGATGTGCATATAATTTATTACTGTAGCATGTAATGTAGTGAGCTATGAATTCATGATGTTTTGTGATATTGTTCCTACGGGAATGTAAGTGTATAATGTATTTATTCTGTATATATGTGAGATGAGCAGTTTACACTTAATAAACTGCTGCCTAGTGGTTAAACACATGTTTTGGTGTCATTTTACACTGTCAAGTGAATCCCCAGGAGCACGCAACCTCACTATATATATATATATATAATATATAATGTGTGTGTGTGTGTGTGTGTGTGTATATATATATATATATATATATATATATATATATATATATACACATACATGTAGTGCGTTGTGAAAGTATTTGGCCCCCTTGAACTTCTCAACCTTTTGCCATATTTCGGGCTTCAAACATCTACTATATAATTGCTAATTGTGTCTGTCACGGAAATCGCGCGCCAGCGCTCATTGGTCGCCGGCAGCCATGGCAACCAATGAGCGCTGTGTATGCAAAAGAGCCGCGCGCATTCAAAATTCACGCCGCGGCTTATGTACTGCTGTACAGAGGTACGCAGCGATTCACCGGGAGATGACCGGCATCAGCTGGTCAACTCCGGCTGGCTCGCCGCGGACCTCTGTGCGGCGGTAGATGAGCCGCGGCTACCTGCCGCCAAGCCACCGCCAAGCCACACTACTTTGAATCCGCACCGCTGATTGGTCGCCACTGAGAGCAGTGACCAATCAGGGCGTGGGATTCATATTTCCCGACAAGCCGCGCCACTCCGTTGATTGGTTGCTGCCGGCAGCGCGACCAATCAAGAAGTAGCGCAGCTTGGCAGGGGATTTGAATCCCGCTCCGCTGATTGGTCGGAGGAGCAGTGACAGGAGGAGGCGGACAGGAGGAGAGATGGAGGAGTGGGGACAGGAGGAGTGGTGACAGGAGGAGCGATAGACGAGCGGTGACAAAAGAGACGGAGGAGCGGGGACACAAAAATTGATGGTATGGTGTGGTATATGGGGTACAAAGATAGTGGGGCTATTCTGCATCAACGGACACCTCAATGCCACTGGATATGTGAATCATTTAGCAGTTTTAGATTCAAAAACCGCCAAATGTTTATCAATGTAGATTAGATTCTGTCTGAAGAAATCAAGTGATCTAATTTTGATCGCCAGTGTATATATGTATATTTTTTTCTGCAAAATAATATTTGGCATAAGAAAATGTAATCTAATCTTGACTGTTGCCCCTTTGGCAATTGGATAATCTAAGACAAATTGAATCCCTTTGTGGCAGGGCCAAATTTTTCAAATCTGACCATTCTCACTTTAGGTGGCAATAACTCTGGAACGCTTTAAGATATTAATCCAGTGATTTTAGATTCTTTTTTCATGCCATTATTTTAATGGTAAGTTTAGGTTTATATGTTTTGTGTTTAATTATAGAAATTCAGAAATTTGACAAGACTTCCAAAAGTATTGTAATTTTTAAACTTTGATCTATTCCTTTATACCAGATAATCACACCACACCAAAATAGTTAATAGATTTAGCCGATGTCTGCTTTTTATTTTTTATATCAGCACAATTTGTAAAATGTTCTTTTATTTTTGTCAGGATGTTAGCAGGTTTAAAATTGTAGCAGTAATTTCTCATTTTTAATGAAATTTACAAAACTTTTTTAAAGACCTATTCAGCAGTTTTGATGTGACTTTGGAGATCCTAGATACTGGAAAACACCCCAAACATCATTTTAAAAACAGCGCCCCTCAACCTATTCAAAATTGTTGTCAGGTAGTTTATTAACCCATCAGCTGCTTTTCAGGAATTAAAGCAAAGTGACAGCATGGCAAAGAAAACTGCTATATTTACTATCGAAATATTGCTAACTTCTGAACAAGTCACTATGCCGGCAGAATCTAAAGGTACCGTCACAAGGGGCAATGTTGCATGCAACATCGCCGAATAGTCCCGTGTAACAGCACAATGCAACTGCAATAAATCGCTGGATCGTAGTGACAGATTGACCTGGCGATGTTGATCCAGCAATCTGCTAACATCGCCCCGTGTGACACGGCGATAACAATGTTGTAAGCGATGTCACCTATTCACAACATTGATGCGTATCGCTCGCTGGGTTGTGCACATCGCGGCTGCATCGCTTCCAACATCTCTCTGTGTGACACCTAAGGAAGCGATGTCAGAACCGAATGCGCACCCGCGGAATCGCTGCCGACATTGCTTCAAAGTTGTACCATGTGACGGTACCTTAAGACTTTCATTTGGCGGCAAAGTGTCATGGCTTCAGGACCACACATACATGATCTCAGGAGCCATCATTCTCTGTTAACTAAATACATGCTATAGTGATTATTGAAGGCAGCATCCACTGGGTTAAACAGCCATAATGGTGCCAACACAATAGTAACTGTTGCAGCAGGTTGGTAGCCATAGTGTACAGCCAATAGCTGCTGGGTAAAAGCCTGTGGAGGGGATGTTCATAAGTAGTGGTATACAATATGCTGTCTATACAAGAAGTGTATATGCTAACATATTAAATATTGGTTACTCCTTCTGAATGCCCATACAACAAAAAAGGAAAAAACAGCATAAATAGATAAATTATTACATCAATTAAATATATTTTCAATTCTCCATGAGGAACTTACCGTCATTAGGTGTTTATAGGGGACAAGGGGATAAGCAACAGGATGGCAGTGATGGGTAAAGGTAATCTGGGAAGCTAGTCTGACCCAGTAGACTGGGGTTCCCTAGCTGGCCCTGTTCCCTGAATTACCTGTAAAGTTGAGTATGTCTGGGCCACCACCCTTGCCATGCCACTGACCAGCCCTTGGCTAACACCCCTCACCTCCATCCATGGACCAATACAAACAGCAACTTTCCCAAGATGACCATCTTCAAGGTAAAAGCTTCTAGAAGGCTTCAACAAGACTGCACGCATCCAAACAGCTCACGGTTAGAATAGAGAATTAACTTTTTCAGTGACATCAGTTGATGGGTAATTAAACTATTTAAAGGTTGGTCAGATCACTTGATACACTCAGCAACAACAACTAGTACTGCAGAGCCACAGAAGTTAACTACAGGAAATTAACTCCATTTAACTAATGCAGAAATAGTCACAGAGACTGCAGAGCCATCTACAAGTGACCGTTACACAACGAAACGCGCATGGGGGCTGAGGGACGCTGGCCCTGCTTCATACTCAACATATGCACTCTTGCACTTTTAAAGGTATATAACCTATTTATGATTGTATGTTGGGGAATATTATTTTGTACATATATATATATTGGTTGCTGGATTTTCCTATTCTTTGATAAGTATTGTGCATGTTTACTTATTGAGGTCACTTGCTCTGCCTTATACCAATCATATGCACCCCTTCACTTTTGCCATGTACTTGTGTGAACATCCACTGGCCCGTGTCCCCCTATTTTCTGACAGGTATTGTGCAATACTATTTATTTTGTCCGTAACTAAAGGGCATTTGCAGCATCCATGCTCTGTTAACTAACACACAGGAGGCACCATTTTAATTGTATGCTTATTTTATGTACTATTTCATTAATAAAAATTATCTTTAAATAATAATAATGGTTGTCACTTTATCTCTTCAGCAAGGTAGGCTAAGGGAATTTTGGGATTTATGTCTATTCCAGAAGTCTATACAGTAACATATCACATATTAGTTAACCTTCTAAATGTCCGTCCAACAAAAATGGGAAAACAACATAAGAAAACAAACGTATTACATCAATTAACACATATTTTCAATTTTATTTATAAATATGGGATATATACATTTGGGCCTTTTGTCCCCCAAAAGTATTAAAGTCATCAAAACTGCAGGGGAGAAAGTTTTACTAATGAATTGTATGCCTTCTCTATCAGAGCTTTTGTGTCAGTCATTATCATATGAAATATCTATTGTAATAGGGCATTTACACATTATAGTGCCGGTGAAAAGAAGGTGCGTTTCGGTTCTTGTGCTACAAATGTAAGCCCCTGTTACACATAGCAAGATCACAGGTTTTGTGACGCAACAGCGACCTCGCCAGCGATCTCTCCATGTTTGAAACGTAGGAGCAACCAGGTCCCCGCTGTGACATCGCTGATCGTGTTGGAATGGCCTGGACCATTTTTTGATCGTCGGGTTCCCGCTGGGCAGCATGCATCGGTGTGTTTGACGCCTTAACAACGGCCTCGTTGGCGACTCAGAACTCAGCCCCATAGGTCTGAATCGTCAGACTAGCTGCTGTTTGACAGGGTCCCAACGACCGCCAAAGTCGTTATACGGGTCGCCGTATCGTTGCTGCGTCGTTGAGTAGATCTGACTGTTTGACATCTCACCAGCGACCACATAGCGACGTTCCAGCGATCCTTACCAGGTCGTATCGTTGTCGGGATCGCTGGAATGTTGCCAAGTGTAACGGCACCCTTACATATTTTAGAACTGAAAATGCCCCAGACCCTTCCCATTTGGAAACAAATAATTAAGATATAAATTAAAAGTTTAAAAGAAAATAAGATTATAAGATTAGAGAATAAAATTCCAAGTGAGAGCTACTCATGCACCAGTAACTATCATGATGCTGAATGTTCAAGAGATAAAATGAGCTTCACAATTAAAACCAACAGACGTGACAGGCGACATACTGTAAAGCCCCCGTCACACATAACGAGATCAATAGCAAGTACATTGTAATGTCACAGGTTTTGTGACGTAACAGCGATCTCGCTAACAATCTCGCTATGTGTGACACTTAGCAGCGATCAGGCCCCTACTGTGAGATCGCTGATCGTTACAAAGTGCTCTGGGTCATTTTTTGGTCGTTGCGCTCCCGCTGGTCAGCACGCATCGCTGCGTGTGACAGCGGGAGCGCAACGATCAGCGACCTCACAGGCTAGTAACCATGGTAAGCACCAGGTATCTAGGCAGCAGGCGCTGCCTAGATACCCGCTATTTATCATAGTTACCAGCGATGTGGAGGTGGCTCCCTGGTCGCTGGGGAGATCTGCCTGTTTGACAGCTCCCCAGCAACCAGGTAATGACGCACCAAGATCGTTGTCGGGATCACTGTTGCGTCGTTGAGCTTCAGGATAGGTTTACACTTCATGTTTATATAGTAGATAAATATCCACCAGTAATTAAATTTGAGCGGAATTTATTATTAAGTATTTATAGAGCACCATTAATTCCATGGTGCTGTACATGCAAAGGGTTTACATACAAAATACAGATATAGGTTACAGTAAAGAAATTACAATGATAGATTAGGTTAGAGGGAAGAGGACCCTGCCCTTATGGTCTTACATTCTACAACAGTGGTCCCCAACCTTTCTGTCCTTGAGAGCCACCTTCAACTTGAGAGAAGGTCATGAGCCGCAGTCAGCTCTGGGAGAGGATCAATAGCCACATCCAACTCCCACATCTCTGACAGTAGTGACCCCCACGCCTTCTGTTACCGATATAATGACAGCCAAAGCTTTTCCACAAAAATCCCACCAAGGCAGTATACCAAGATCCAGGGGTTCCTACCTTACCCCCATTCAGATCTGCTCTTCTATATGAGGCTACTCGCAAAACTCACCATCTGGAGACCTGCTCTTCATAGCTATTTGATAACCCTTGTACCTATGTACCATGCTCATAGACAGTTATAAGCCACACATCATGGGCCTCTGAGCCACATGTGTCTCTCGAGCTACAGGACATAGAATCTTACAGAAAATCTGCATTTCATAAAATTAGATTTTTTTTGAAGGGAGAATTCACCCATAGGCTTTTTCTTAAGATTTTGATAGACATCTAATACTCCCCGCACCACTCATCCGACTGTCGTTGCATCTTCTGATTCCGGCCGCTTGCTCTGGAATCCTGGAAGGCTTCTGCGCATGGTATGTCAACGCATTGACTTTACGATCAATTGTGCTGGGATCAGAAGATGCAGTTAGGACCGCACGGGTGGCGGTGAGTAGCGGAGGGTTTGGAGCCGTGAGGTTAGAGCAAGCCTATTTTATGGTTTTTTATGTATTATCTCCTGATGTTGTTAGATACCTCAGTGCATAACGAGGGACAGTACATTTTTGGACGACAACTTTGCCAATAGACGAATTCAAATTTTGCTTTCTACATTCCTCTCCATTCTTGTAGGAGGTCATTTTATACACACACTACGATTGCTAATACATTGTTCTGTGCTTATTGATTTTTACCCTACGGTAGTTTATGATTGCACAATACGATGTGCTGCCGAGGATGATGATTTTTATGTTGGCGCTTGAATACATTTCACACTATAAACAACCATTTTGCTAAGCCATCATATGCTTTTGAAAAATTGTGATGTGGTTCATCAGACACTGTAATACAGACAGGGATTCCATATTACAGCAAGTGTGAAGTCTATAGTCTCTGTGCATAACAAAAGGATTTCTTAGCATCACTGTAGAACACGGTATATTGTTATCTCTGTACACTGGAGGAAATATTATTAATGTAGGACTAATAGAAGAAATCATATTATTGTTTTTGTTCCTGCCTGCATTCAGAGAACTGGAAAGAACAAATGGTAATACAGTGACCTCTATACCAATACCATAGCATATTATCGATAATGGGGTTATTTGACCACTCCTGAGATAAACTATTAATGTGTGATTATTGGGAGTAAAATGGCTGGGATCCTCGTGACCACAAGGATACATTGTTTTTCTACTTATTTCAATAAGATATCAGTGACAATGAACCCCAATAATCATTCTATATCTTCATATATTCTAGATGTTTATTAGTATATTTAGTATTACAATCACAAAAAAAAATTGCAGGTACAAATGTTTAAGGCTGGCTTCACACTACTGTTTTGTTCCTGTGCGTGGAATCCTGTTTTTTTTTTGCAGGACCCCACGAACAGGAACGAACAGGCCCGGATAGTAAACTCTGGATGCTAATTCTGTGTCCGGATACGGGATTTTGAGGGATCTGGACACAGAAAAGGGAACTAAGCCTGCAAAGCGCAGGCAAGTGGTGTCAGCGCTGTTCACCTTCACTTTAGCAGTGTATTTACATACACTGCCAAAGTGAAATTAAGTCAAGGAATAGTAAAAAAAAAAAAAAAAAAAAAAAATTCTCACCTGTCCGCCATGTGTCCCATGATGCATCCATCTCCAGTGGCTAAAGGACCTGAATCAGCTGACTGGGAAGGTGCAGGGCAACCCGATCAGCTGATGGGTCACATGACCGCATCAGCGCGGTTTAATTTAAACCCATCAGCTGATCAGGTTGCCCCACCCCTTCCCGGTCAGCTGATTCAGGTCCTTTAGCCACCGGGAAACAATTCTGTTTTTTCTCAGATCCAGGTCCATAGGCCCCATGTAGGGATGAGTGAGCATGCTTGTGACTAGTCGGTACTCGCACTAATATCTCGGTACTTGGGGTACTCGGCAAGTACCAAGTAATCTCGCGATACTCTTGCTATGCTCGGGGTCCATCTCCCTGCATGTTGGCGTACTTTACAGAGCCAGCCCACATGCAGGGATTGGCTGACAGACACTGTAATGCCACAGCCATGTTGGTCAAGTGTCAGTAGCCATGAGACTGGACCGCACATTCCACACCCTGATCCTCCTTCCTCCCACCATGCCGAGTGCCCGACCCCGGACATAACTGATCCCACACTTTGACACTCTACGAATGGATAAGTGAACAGCTCTTCAGATTCTGGCCTCTTGCCAGCTCCAGTTGAAGTGGGTCATGAGGAGATCGTATGTACCGATGCACAAATATTTGAGCAGCCACGGTCTCACGAAGGCAACGGTGGGAACGTGTCTCAACAAGAGGTGGAAGATGATGAGACACAATTGCCAGAAAGTCAGGAGGAGGACCAGGGTGCGGAAGTGGAAGACAACGTGGTGGATGATCCAGTAACTGACCCAACCTGGCACGAGGGCATGTAGAGCGAGGGCATGTAGAGCGAAGACAGCAGTGCAAAGGGCGAGTTAGGCGTAGCATCACAACAGGCCAGAAGAAGCAGGGTGGTGGCCGCAGGTAGAAGGCAGGCAGCCGTTCCCCGGAACAACAACACAACAGAAGTTGCCAGTACAACTGTTAGGTCTTCCTGAGTCTGGCAGTTTAACCTTTGTCAGGCTGCATAATTTTACAACCTTAACAGGCTGCATAGGTACAATTGTACCTTCATATATACCTTCACTGTGGGAAGACTTTACTTGGTTTCAGAAACTAAAGTTCATTCAGCTACAAATGTTATGCTGATATCTATTGGACAGTGTTGTTACTGGTCACTTTTGTTGCTGTCAATTAAGTTAATTCAAACTGGGAGTGGCTTCTACTTCTCTTCCTGCTCCCTCCCCTCATTAGCCAGTTTGCTGTTCATCTCATTGCTGTGAGCACACACATTTCATCTATCATCTATGCACATGATGGGAGAAGTTGAAGAGACACTAGCAGCCAAGCCAGAGATAATAAAATACTACAACAATACAAAAGGTGGCGTTGATGTTATGGATAAAATGTTGGGAGAGTACACTGTGAAACGACGAATATCACGTTGGACTTTGGCATTTTTCTACAATATGATTGACGTCACTGGGTTAGCATCCTACATCATCTACAGAGAACACAATCCAAGCTTCAGGGCAAAGGATCAACGAAGAAAGTTCCTGAAAGATCTCGCAAATCAGCTGTGTATGCCTGCAATTGAAGAACGTAGTACAAACCGAATGATAATGAGAAACCATTTTCTTCGAGGTGCAGTAGAAATGGTGCTTGGACGATGCATTATGGTAGCATCGCAAGCAGCAGCTGACCCTCAAATACCTCATGGTAGTCGTGGACCCTCCCCTGTTGTTGGTAGTTGCTATGTCTGCCGAGACCTGAAGCGAAAACAACGTAAGACTAGAAAGTCTTGTGTGGTTTGTGTGAAACCCATTTGCGATGAACACTCGGTAGCAAAGCCAACATGCATTACTTGCGAAGAAAATCAATAAAAAAAGTTTCTTACATTTTCTTTTATAATGTAAATGAACAGTTTTTTTACTTGTTTATAATAGTTAAATAGCATTATCATTAAAAAAAAATGTATGCTTTTTCCCTTGCATTATCTTCATTCAAAATATATGAGGTACATTTGTACCTATGCAGCTTGTTATGGATGCAAAAAGATCTCGACCCCTTATCTCGGAAGCGGGTGGAGATATTTTATTGAAATTTGGCCAATATATTCTGGACCAAAAATGTAGAGATGTCATGAAATTTCAGCCTTCTACGTCTTTTCGAAAAAAAGTTATTGCAATTTTAAAACGGAATAGTTACAATTGTACCTATTCAGCCGGATAAGGGTTAAGGTGTCTCCAGATAATTCCAAAAAGGCCATTTGCAACACTTGCCATGCCAGCTTCAGCAGGGGTAGCAAAACTAGCAGCCTGACCACCACTAGCATGATCAGGCTCATGTCAGCAAAGCACCTGACTTTGTGGGATGCACATCAGAGTCCAGGAGCAGCGTCTGCGGGTGACACCGCTGCGTCTTCCATTGTTGTGCGTGCAAGACAATCCCCTGTCCATACTGCATGCGAAGATGCCTCCTGTCCTTCACCTGTAGTTGCACAAGCAGAAATAGCACCATCATCAACCACGTCCTTGTCCCAGCGCAGCGTTCAGTTATCCATACACCAATCTTTGGAATGCAGGCGCAAATACGCTGCCAACTCCCCATATGCCACAGTTCTAAATGCACACATTTCGCAACTGCTTGCGCTGGAAATGTTGCCTTTTAGGCTAGTGGAGAAGGAAGCATTCCGCGACCTGATGGTGGCAGCTGTCCCACGTTACTCGGTCCCCAGCCGCCATTATTTCTCCCAGTGTGCCGTCCCCGCATTACATAAGCATGTGTCACAAAATATCAGACGTGCCCTTAACAACGCAGTTTCAGGCAAAGTCCACCTGACCACGCACACGTGGACAAGTGCTTGTGGGCAGGGCCGGTAAACTCGCTGACGGCACACTGGATTAATATTCTGGAAGCTGTGACCCAGTCTGAGTGAGGGACGGAACACGTCCTTCCGACACCAAGGATTGCAGGCCCTACCTCAGTCAGGGTTTCACCCACAGTGTAAAGCTCCGGGACGTCATGCTCCTCAGCCTCCTCCTCCACACCAGTCCCAAGCTGGAAGCACTGCAGCACTGCCTTGGCTAAGCGGCAACAGGCTGTGCTGAAGCTAATATGCGTAGGTGACAAACCCCACAATGCTGAAGAGTTGTGGACAGCTCTGAAACAGCATGCAGATCACTGGCTCCCACCGCTGAACCTACAGCCAGGCATGGTCGTGTGTGACAATGGCCGGAACCTGGTGGCGGCTCCGAGGTGAGCTGACACATGTTCCATGAATGGCCCATGTGCTCAACCTCGTGGTTCAGCGGTGTATTAAATCCTACCCGGAGCTGTCGGATCTGCTCGTCAAAGTACGCCGCCTGTGTGCCCATTTTAGAAAGTCACCTACTGCTTCTGCCGCCCTTGCCAGCTTTCAGCGGCATTTACAGCTTCCGGCTCACAGACTGGTGTGTGATGTCCCCACGCGTTGGAATTCCACACTGCAGATGTTAGTCAGGATTTGTGAGCAGAAGAGGGCAGTTGTTGAGTACCAGCATCAACTAGCCCGTCGGTATACGGTTCAAACTCCACACATAAGACCTCAGGAGTGGACATGGATGTCCGACATATGTATCGTCCTCCAAAACTTTGAGGACTCCACCAAGATGGTGAGCGGCGATGACGTCATCATTAGCGTCACCATCCCACTTCTCTATCTTCTAAAACGCTCTCTGCTCAAAATCAAAGACGATGCATCGCAGGCGGAGCACGATGAGTTGGAGCAAGAAACCGTACTGGGTGATTACACACAGCCCAGCCTCATCTCATCCCAACGTGCATTGGAGGACTATGACGAGGAGGAGGAGGATGAAGAAATAGAGCTACTTTCATGCTGAATTGACAGTAATACATGCACAACCGTCATACCGTCGGTTCAGCGTGGATGGCCAGAGGACAGCGGAGAGGAGGAGGAGGATGTTGAGGCCAGCATGGCCAGTCATGCTGTTGGTGAGGACCCTGAAGTCTTGCCTGTTAAAGTCAGCCATGTTCGCCAGACTGTTATGTTACGCTGCCTGTCTCGCAACCCTCACGTTATCAACATCTTGGCGGACACTCATTACTGGTTGGTGACACTTTTAGACCCACGCTACAAGGAGAACTTTATTTCTCTTATTCCCGAGGCTGAGAGGTTTAAAAAAAGGCTGCAGTACCAGAAGGCCATAGTCACGGAATTAGTCAAAAAATTCCCTCCTGAAAACGCTACCGGCAGAGGTCATGATTCGGTGGACAACCAGGGGTTCCGGCCGAGAGAGGCACAAGTCCAATCCAGCAGAGGTAGGGGAACACTCTCAAAGATCTGGGACAGTTTTCTCAGCACCTCCTGTAGTACAGGCCCCGAGGTGCGTTTTGTCAGAGCGTGTTTTTAGTGCCGCAGGTGGAATCATTACTGATAAACGCACCCACCTGTCAACTGAAAATGCTGACACGCTGACTGATCAAGATGAACAAGGGTTGGATTGGGCCTGAATTCACCACACCACCACCAAATGATAGCGGAATTTAAATTTTGTGCTGGTAAATTGCCATGCACCTCCACACACCCACACATCGGTACACATTTCATGACTTTGGCTACTTGCTGTACTGCTCCTCCTTCTCCTCATCCGCCACCATCATATGATCAGTGTGACCGTGGTTCATGATGCCACGAAAACATAATTTTTTTACATCATGTTTATGATGATGATGACCCTAACCGTTCAAAAGTTAGGCATTAGTTTCAAGTATACCCCCAGGGGTAAATGTTTTAGTCCATGCTTGCAGAATGGGCATTACAAGTACAGGAGACCCACTCCTTTGTAATGGGAACGATATTTAGAGGCTCTCCTCCATGTTTCTTTCCAGGGGCATTGTGGTGCCTCCCAATTTTTGGCTGCCCTGCCTAGGGAAATACTACAAAAGACCCACTTCCTTATAATGGGCACATTATGTAAAGAGGCCTTCAATTACGTCTCTTCTCAGGGGCATGGGAGTGCCACACAATTTTTTTTTTTTATTAAATCTTTCATGTAATCCAAAAAACTAACATACACCAACTCTGTCTCACAAGTGGGTATGAGCCTTAATATTTCTCCAGGAAAATCCATTTTGATTTCATTTTGTAACGTTTTCTTGACAGTCTATAAAACTGGCGTAATAGTCTGACAACATTGTTCACATCAGTGACCTTGGGGTCTGAAATGCTTCCAGGGGTCTTCCCCATGCTGTTCCCATGTCATTTCAGCACTGTTCTGATACTTTTGTGACATTTTTAGGGTTTTTCTATGCTGCCGGGGTCATGCCAGAAAAATACTCAGGTCTCCCATAGGATAACATTGGGCTCGGTACTCGGGCCGAGTACACGAGTATCTCGGGATGCTCGGCCCGAGCTTCCAGCACCCGAGCATTTTAGTACTCGCTCATCTCTAGCCCCACGGTAAGTGTCCCGGACTGCATTCGTTTCAGTCCGGTTTGGTCACCGGAGCCCAAAAGTGGTGCAGACTTCGTTTTTGGGGCTGGGAAAAAAAACAGGACAAAAATGAATCCGGGACTGAATGCACAAAACCGGATGACCATTTTTGACCAATCCGACACCATAAGATATATGGGGGCCAAAAAACGATCCTGTTCTTTTCAAAAACAAACAGAACAGGATGACAACAAAATGTAGTGTGAAGCCAGAAACAGTTTAATAATAGATGTGTGCGGTGTCTATCAGAGGTATTGTGTCCTCATTATAATACAAAATACCTATTCTTGCAGGGCATTTACAAATCTTGGTGCCCTGGGCCATGACGTGTGAATAGACCCTGAATTAGCACCTGTGCTACAATCATTTTGTCCTGTGATTTAATCCCCCTGGTTCCTTTCCTGTCTGGACAAAAATCAAATAGTTTGAAAGAAAGTTTTAAATGTTGGGAGAAAATGTAGATAAGAGCATTACATCATGAAATACCATAGTACCAGCAACCCTAAACCTTCCAAGGGTATTCGGCTGCTTTCACATCTTCGTTTTTGCAAATCCGGCAGAATTCCATCATTGTAAACAAGCCCCTGTACTTTGTATCATCCCCACCTCATTGTTAGGCTGCCTTCACATTTGCGTATGGGAAGGCAGCGTATTGCTGCGTTCCCATACGCAGTCAAACGCATGCGCACTGCGTTCCTATGTTTAACATAGGAACGCATGGTGCCTGCGTTTGCTACGTTCGGGTGCGGATGCGGACGATATCTGCTGCTTCCGGTGTCCAGCATCCGCACCCGGGACGCAGCATGTTGGGTTTTTTTGTGCGTTTGGGGAGCTTGGACAATCAGCAAGCGTCCCCAAGCGCACAAAAAATGCATTGGCTTCAATGGGTCCGCAGTGTCCTCTGCATGACACCGCAGGAGAACGCTGCGGACCCATTGAAAAATCTCCCGGTGGCCGCCGGTGATGTCACAGGAGCTCACCGACGGCCACCGGGAGATCAGCTGACCCTCTGCTGTCCTCCTCCTCCCCGCCGCCTGTAATCTCCTAGCGATGTCGGCGGGGAGAACAGCTGATCTGAAAGCTGTTTGAATCTTCCCGCGCCGACATCTCCTCTCAGTGTCGGCGCGGGAAGATTCAAACAGCTGTAAAAGATCAGCTTTTCTCCCCGCCGACAGTCCCGGAGGTTACCGGCGGCCGGGGGCGGAGATCTCCGGCGCTGATCTCCACCCCCGGCCCGCCCCCGGACAGCGCCGATTGGCTGCCGGGCTCCATAGTGATGTGTCCGCAGGCGGACATTATCCGCTGCGGACACATCATTTGGACCCTGCTTTTGACAGCGTTTGTGTCTGCATGCCATCAGCATGCAGACACAAACGCTAATGTGAAGCCAGCCTTAGAGTGTAAGGCTGCCTTCAGACTTGCAGATGCCTCTGCAGCGTTTTGCAGAGGCATCTGCAAGTATCTGCATGCAGACGGCAGCCCCTATGTTTATAATGGAGCGCACGGCGGTCTGCAGATGCTTGCGGACCGCCGTGCGCTCTCATTGCCCGCCATTAGTGATCTGTGCGCAGGCGGATGCCTGCATACAGATCACACTCTCGTCCGCACCAGGGACGCGAGATGTTGCGTCCCTGGTGCGGGCGAGAGTGTGTGATTTGTGCGCAGGCATCCGCCTGCACACAGATCACTAATGACAGGCAATGAGAGCGCATGGCGGTCTGCAACCATCTGCAGACCGCCGTGCGCTCCATTATAAACATAGGGGCCGCGGTCTGCATGCAGATACTTGCAGATGCCTCCGCAAAACGCTGCGGAGGCATCTGCAAGTCTGAAGGCAGCCTAAGCTCTTATGAGCAGGACTATCCTTATTTTGCTCTTGTTGTATTGTATAATGCTTGTATTATATTGTATTGTTTTTTTGCATTATATTGTATTTTCTCATAAAGGTACCTTCACACACAGCAATATTGCTAGGCAATTTCACTGGCAATTTGCTGGTTGCAGTGAAATCATAGACACATTGTTCTATTTTGTGGCCGTGTACAAATGTAACAATGTGTCCATGATTTCACTGCAAGCAGCAAATTGCCAGTGAAATTGCATGCAATATTGCGTCGGGTAACGGTACCCTATCTGTTTCTTATGATTGTTTAGACATGAACGTTTGTATTGTGAAGCGCTGCGGAATATGTTGGCGCTATATAAATAAAGATTATTATTTCCGCTTTTTTTTTTTTTTTTGCAAAAACCAGATATGTCACAGTTGCATCAACATTGTGCTCTGTCTAATGCATTTGTATAGGAGTTCCGGACACGTGCGGACACTTGTGTTTTCATCCAGATGTTACAAGTCCTTCCAGATTGTCTTAAAACCGCAGTTAGGTTAGGGTCACACTTGGGAGCCTGCATCCTGTAACTGGATGCATTACTGGATCCAGTTTTTCCCCTTGACTGTTTGGAGGCATTTTTACTGGATCAGGTACCTGATGGTACCTATATGTACCATCAGGTACTGGGTCAGGTTCCCGTAGGGTCCCATGTTAAAAAACAGATCAGGTTTTGCTAAAAGGCCAAAGAATGTTGCAGACCCTATTAAAACCTGACTTCTCAAAAACTGGATCCAGTAGACAGATTGCACTTTGGCAAACAATTGTTAACATTGGAGTCTATAGGTCAGGTACCTGATCAGGTTTTCAGGATGAAAAAGTGGATCCAGTAACTGGATTGCAAACACAAGTGTGACCCTAGCCTTAGGGTGCTTTCACATCAGCAATTTTGCAGTTATGTGGCAGTGCGGCCGCATAACTATTATTATTATTATTATTATTTATTTATATAGCGCCATTGGGTTCCATGGCGCTTTACATGAGGATGAGGGAGACAAGAACAAGTACACTAAATCTAGGCGATCAGGACGTACAGGTACAGGAGGGGCAGGGACCCTGTCCACGAGGGCTCACAGTCTATGAGGGGTGGGTAAGGATACAGTAGGATGGGGGAATGTCATGTATGGGGCGTTCGCCTGGGTCTCATGGCAGGTTGTAGGCTTGACGGAACAGGTGAGTCTTCAGGTGACACTTGAAGTTACTCAGGGTAGGAGAGTGTCTGACGTGTTCGGGTAGGGAGTTCCAGAGTAAGGCAGATGCCCGGGAGAAGTCCTGGACTCGGTTGTGTGAAGAGGTGATGAGGGGGGAGCAGAGGAGGAGTTCTTGGGAGGAGCGGAGGTTGCGTGAGGGTAGGTATCGGGAGACCAGGTCGGAGATGTATGGTGGGGCCAGGTTGTGTATGGCTTTGTAGGTCATGGTTAGTGTTTTGAATTGGGATCTCTTGGAGACGGGGAGCCAGTGAAGGGCTTGGCAGAGGGGGAGACAGGGGAGTAGCGGGAGGACATATAGATGAGTCGGGCAGCGGAGTTGAGGATAGACTGGAGAGGTGTGAGGGAGTTAGCCGGGAGGCCATTGAGAAGGAGGTTGCAGTAGTCAAGGCGGGAGATGATAAGAGCATGGATGAGTGTTTTAGCGGTGTCGTGGGTGAGGAAGGAGCGGATCCGTGAGATGTTCTTGAGCTGGAGCCGGAGGGATGTGGTGAGGGCCTCGATGTGGGGTTTGAAGGATAGGGAGGAGTCAAGGATTACCCCGAGGCACTTGGCTTGGGGGACTGGGGAGAGGGCGCAGTCGTTGATGCAGATGGATAGGTTGGGAGGTGGGGTGGAATTTCTTGGGGGGAAGACTATGAATTCAGTTTTGTCCATGTTGAGTTTAAGGAAGCGAGCAGAGAAGAAGGATGAGATGGCGGAAAGGCATTGAGGGATTTTCGAGAGTAGGGAGGTGATGTCAGGGCCGGACAGGTAGATTTGGGTGTCATCGGCGTAGAGGTGGTACTGGAGGCCATGGGACTCGATGAGTTGCCCTAGGCCGAGAGTGTAAATGGAGAAAAGTAGGGGTCCCAGGACGGAACCTTGGGGGACTCCGACAGAAAGGGGGTAGGGTGAGGAGGAGGTGTGGGAGTGGGAGACGCTGAAGGTCCGATCTGCTAGGTATGAGGAGATCCAGGAGAGGGCAAGGTGGGTGATGCCAAGGGATTCCAGGATCCGGAGAAGAAGGGAGTGGTCAACCGTGTCGAAGGCGGCAGACAGGTCAAGGAGTAGCAGGATGGAGTAGTGGTGTTTGTTCTTGGCGGTCAGTAGGTCGTTGGTGACTTTGGTCAGGGCTGTTTCGGTGGAATGGAGGGGTCGAAAGCCGGACTGTAGGCGGTCGAAGTGGGAGCACGAGGAGAGGTGAGAGGACAGTTCGGAGTGGACGTGTTGTTCAAGTAGCTTAGAGGCGAATGGGAGAAGAGATATGGGGCGATAGTTAGAGACAGAGGTAGGGTCAAGTGAGGTTTTTTTTAGGATGGGCGTGATTAGGGCGTGTTTGAAGGCCGAGGGGAAGGTACCAGTGCGAAGTGAAAGGTTAAAGAGGTGGGTGAGGGCTGGGATGAAAATGGAGGTGTGGTTGGGAATGAGGTGGGATGGGAGTGGGTCGTGGGCGCTGGTGGTGAGGTGTGATTTTGACAGGAGGGAGGAAAGTTGGTCTTCAGTTATGGGGGGGAAGTGGCTGATGGAGGAGGAGGGCAGTGTAGGTGGGAAGGGGAGGTGTGGGGATAGTGGACCGAAGCTGCTTCTGATCTTGTCGATCTTCTCCTTGAAGAAGGTCGCAAAGTCTTCAGCAGAGATGAGGGGAGAAGGGGGAGGAGCAGGTGGGCGAAGTAAGGAGTTGAAAGTTTTGAAGAGCTGTTTGGGGTTGCGGGACAGAGAGGTTATAAGGGATGAGAAGAACACTTGCTTGGCTGTAGCGAGTGCCGTCTTGAAGTCAGTGATGGATTGCTTGAACAGAGCAAAGTGCTCGGGGGTGTGAGACTTTTTCCATCTCCTCTCGGCGACTCTGGACGCCCGTCTCAGGTTTTTAGTGAGGGTGGTGTGCCAGGGTTGCCTGTTAATGCGTGGAGCATGGAGAGTGAGGGGGGCGGCTAGGTCGAGAGCGTTCATTATGGTGGTGTTGTATAGGGTGGTGGCAATGTCAATGTCGTCAGCGCAGAGTAGGTCGGTGAGAGGGAGGAGTGATTCAGAGAATAAAGGAAGATCAAGATCTTTTAGGTTTCGGCGAGGGTGATCAAGTTTGCGGAGAGGGGGTAGTGTGGCAGGGGAGGAGAGGGCGGAGAAGGTCAAGAGATGGTGGTCGGACAGTGTGAGTACTGAGGTTGTGAGGTTAGAGAGGGAGCAAAGGCGGGTAAAGATGAGGTCAAGCGTGTGGCCTTGTTCGTGGGTGGGAGAGGAGGACCATTGGGAGAGCCCTAGGGAAGTGGTCAAGGAAAGAAGGTTGGAGGCGGCTGGGCGGGGAGTGTCAATGGGGATATTGAAGTCGCCCATGATGATGGAGGGGATGTCAGTGGAGAGGAAGTGAAGTAGCCAGGTGGTGAAGTGGTCAAGGAAGGAGGCGGTGGGTCCGGGGGGGCGGTAGATGATGGCTATTTGGAGGTTGCAGGGGGAGAAGATTCGGACTGAGTGGGCTTCGAAGGAGGGGACAGTGACGGATGGGGGCTGGGGGATGGGGCTGAAGGTGCAGGAGTTGGACAGCAGTATGCCGACTCCACCGCCGTGCTTGCCAGAGGGACGGGGGGTGTGGGACAGGCTGAGGCCGCCGTAGGATAGTGCGGCAGGGGAGGCCGTGTCGGAGGGGGTGAGCCAGGTCTCGGTGAGGCCAAGGAATGACAGTTTCCTGGAGATAAAGAGATCATGGATGTCGGGGAGTTTGTTGCACACTGAGCGGGCATTCCAGAGTGCGCCGGGTAGAGCGGTAGGTGGGGCCTGGGTTGGGGGAATGGGTCTGATGTTGGTGGGGTTGCGAGAGCTAGTGGTCATGAGGTTGCGAGGGTTGGTGGTGGGTCGCGGGATGAAGGTTGTTGTGGGGATGTTGCGGGGGGGGCCAGGATTGGGGGAGATGTCACCGGCAAGGAGGAGGAGTAGGCCGAGGGTTAGCAGGTGGGAGCATGAGAGCTTGCGAGGCGGGCGTGCTTGTTTGGTGATTGAGGATTGAAAGTGAATGAAAAGGTCGGTAAAGTGGGTGAGGTGGTTCGGCAGGATGGAGGGTGAGAGCAGTATTTTGTTGCTGGGAGGGGGGATAAGTGGGGGTAGTAGGAAGTGGAGAAGGATGGGAGTGAGAGTGAGGAGTAGCGGGAACATTGCATACGGAGAACAGGGAGTGAGTGTGGCAGCAGGGGTCAGTCCGGGGTGGGATGCCACCAAGGTATGAGCTATAGTCCAGGGGAGATGTGGATGGGGATGAGATCTAGCAGTCCTGGACAGGATGGTGGAGCCGAGGACAAGGTGGTGCAGCCAGTATGGGGAGAAATAGTAGTCAAGAGGAGGTCAGATGGCTGGGGAGGGAGGGTGGACTGATGACTAGTTCCTTACTTGTGGAAGGGATTGCAGGAGTTAATATGAAGTGAAGTAGTAAGGGTGGTAGAGATTAGAATGGAAACATTGTGGGGGATTTATGTTTCTTTACCTACCAGTCTTTTCCAGTCCATTTCTAGTCTATTTCTAAGTATTGTACTTAGAAAATGTACTTTGAAAGATGTAGTTTGGAAGATGCATAGATCAGACTAAGTCTGGATCAGACTTATGCATCATCATATATCTGTAGCTGAAGAGGATTCAGGTGTTGATTGCTGCCTGGGTGTGGATGGAGTGACTGGATGATGGGGGTTACACAGAGGTAATAAAACATGGGAAGGGGCTGGAGAACTATCTCTAGGTCATGCTACACTGATCATGAGGAATGGTGAAAAGCAGACACATGAAAGGTAAGAAAGTATCAACATATATAGATATTATAAGCACAGTATCTAAGCAGAGAGATTTGCAAAGCTGGATAGATGGGTGGAAGTTCACAGAGCGTACCTAACACACATTATAAGCACAGTATCTAAGCAGAGAGATTTGCAAAGCTGGATAGATGGGTGGAAGTTCACAGAGCGTACCTAACACACATTATAAGCACAGTATCTAAGCAGAGAGATTTGCAAAGCTGGATAGATGGGTGGAAGTTCACAGAGCGTACCTAACACACATTATAAGCACAGTATCTAAGCAGAGAGATTTGCAAAGCTGGATAGATGGGTGGAAGTTCACAGAGCGTACCTAACACACATTATAAGCACAGTATCTAAGCAGAGAGATTTGCAAAGCTGGATAGATGGGTGGAAGTTCACAGAGCGTACCTAACACACATTATAAGCACAGTATCTAAGCAGAGAGATTTGCAAAGCTGGATAGATGGGTGGAAGTTCACAGAGCGTACCTAACACACATTATAAGCACAGTATCTAAGCAGAGAGATTTGCAAAGCTGGATAGATGGGTGGAAGTTCACAGAGCGTACCTAACACACATTATAAGCACAGTATCTAAGCAGAGAGATTTGCAAAGCTGGATAGATGGGTGGAAGTTCACAGAGCGTACCTAACACACATTATAAGCACAGTATCTAAGCAGAGAGATTTGCAAAGCTGGATAGATGGGTGGAAGTTCACAGAGCGTACCTAACACACGGCTCAATTGCAGAAAGCCTGCGTTCAGTCAAAGGAATTTCACATGAGACTTGCGGTCATGTGCTGCAGTTGTGGTTTTGCTGGATCAGGTTCTTGTTGTAGGTCTGGTTCTGTTTATCGGTTATTGTTGTCGGTTATGACTACAATCACCGATATCCAGAATCTTCCCTTCCTTACCACTTTCTGTTCCTATGCTGATTAACTATATATATATAATATGTATATGTATATACCGACTACTTAATGAAAACAAGTCTGTTCTAATAAATGAATATTTATTAAACACACCCCAAAAGTCTACAACAATAATATATAGATATTCTAGATGGCACAAAAACTAATACACAATCAATACTGTTACAATGATGTAAAATACCCACAGTTACTAATACCCACGTTACATAAATATACACACAGGCACACTATATTAATGATCTAACTATCCCTATATTATAAGAGAGAGAGAGAGAGATAGATAGATATAAATATAGGGAGAGAGAGAGAGATATAAATATAGGGAGAGAGAGAGAGATATAGAGAGAGTGATAGAGTTATAGGATGATACTTATGACCAGATGAGGATGTCCTTCCATGGTGGTTCCAAGTAGAAAAGAGAGAGCAAGCTCTTGTGTCTCAGTCCATTTTAACCTGTCCCTCAGCTGTGCACGTGACGGACACACCTCCTCATCCGTGCACTTCTGACAGGGTTGTAAGGGTGCACGCTCACCATGCACTATATTGAAATGAGGTATCTCCTGCCACTATAGATTGGCAAACAATGGGAATAGTCATGTCTACTTATCATCCCAGACATCTTGGCTGCTGTGAACTGTTAGAAGAAGGGGTGAGAATAACCCTTTGTGGCAGCAGCCTGTAGATCTTTGATATTTAAATTAAGAGTCTTATCTGATAGCTTCCCACATTAAAATGCAAGAATGGACATCTTCTGATATGGTAATTAACCATGTCAGAAGATGAACAATTTCCATCAGATACAGCTGAATTGGTCAATGTTATAAGAGACATTTATTATGGCCTATTCCACCAAGGTGGGCATAAATATAGATATATACACATACATGCCCACAAAGAGAGATATACATTTATGTGTCATTAATAATTAATTATGCCATCACTTCCCCCTCAACAGTCCCCCTTTTGTCGGAAAATACGACAATAAAATGAGTGGGAAGTGTGAAATATATTTGCCTACTCAATCCTATCACCAATAACCGTTCAGGATGAAATGAAGTAAAATTTTGCACTTAGGTATCTAGACATCACCCATCGCCATCACCTCTCCCCTGCCGTTCGCCGTAATCCAGTGTCTCCATCCATAGATTACACCATAGTCATCTTTGTGGATCTTCTTGGTTTCTTTGGTTCAGGAATAAAGTTCTCTATTTGTCAGTACACTTCTGATCTTGTCATTGCCAATCTCGAGAAACACGTCTATCCCCAAGTAGTCTTCTTCCAAGCTTGACTGCTTAGACTCTGGAGTTGCTGCACCTTCGTCTCTTGATCGGCCCACAGAGTTTTCCTGTGTTCGCCCCTCTCCCTACCAGATTTTTTATTTTTTTTTCCAAGTCTGGTGTGTAGGTGTCGGGGATCACACTCTGTAGCTGGGCCTCACCAGGTGGTTTCTTGGAGCACCTCCTTCTTGGGATTAGATCAATTGTTAAATTGTTAAAGTGGATCTGGTGATTCTTCTTAGCTGAGGCACGACTTTCAACAGAGACTTCTCCTGTAAACTTGATTGAAGCATCTATCGTTAATGTGGTTCTTCCATGGATAGATAGTTGAATCTCTACTAGGCAGGTCAGAGTTTATTGGGTGGGGGATGATATCAGCATACCTAAGTTGACTGTGAGAAGAACGCAGTCCAACCGACCTTCAATCCATCCCTTATGAACGTTTACCGACTCAAGGGTTGAAGTAGCAAATACCTTAGACAATGATGGGGCCTGTCCCTACAGAACCCTACTCTTTCCTCATTCATACAAAAAAAACAAACAAACCTATATCCCAATGTAAAAATTAAACAGTATATAATGATACCATATTTCCCTCCCCCATCCCTTAACCATAAATCAAAGTAAAAGCCAAACAAAATATACAATGTTATGAGGTTTCAGGGCGGAGTTGACGTAATGTCCTAAACACTCTTATCAAATATAATATCAAGGTTTCAGGACTTTTAGTGCTAAGTCCTGGACCTTCTTCGGCGGTTAAATTCATGAAGTTCTGCCTGGTTCTCTTGTATCTGGTGGGCAAGTCTCTTTACTCTCCTGTAAACTAGGCACAGTCCAATGTACATAACAAGAACAAGAACCAGGAGAACAATCACAGGGTGGATAATGGAATTAAAAAACGATGTAGCTGTCGGACTATAGCCAAATAAACTTTCCCACCAGGACACCTTAGAGTCTGTATCTAAGGCATTTGTAATCCTCGTTATCTTGGTTTTGTCATGCTCAAGCTGAATAGTGGCTTGATTCTCAGCCTCATGAAGATTTCGGAGTATGTCGTCTTCTTTGCTGAAATCTAACAAGAGACGCTTGAGCTCACGACCAAAACCAAGAGGAATCTTTTGCAGTCTCACAGGAGTGTCAGGGCGAATGTCGAGTCTCTTCTCCGGTGTTATCGGGGTCCTCCCCTGCTGATCTGCGACATCTAAACCTAAAACGGGACTAAGGGTACAATATGCTCCTGGGAGGAGTATGCCTCTTTCGGTGCAATTAGTGCCATATAAAGAATACGTTACATTTTTCCCTTGGTACCAACACCAATACCCTTGACCCAAATATTTCAGACGAGAGGAGGGTATTGTGTTAGTCTTCATCTCACATGACCCCTCAGAGTCCCAACACTGGTGCCTAAGCACCCTATCTTGACTCCCTTGACAGAGAATAGCATCCTCTTTCCTCCAACATCCCTCTGTATCAAACAGATAAGGATGGCCTCGCTCATAGGTTAGGATGTCTGAGGTGAGCTGTGGATGAAGCACCGTCTGATTGCTAACAACAATTCCTATATTCATGGCACTGTACCCCTTCTTGATATTACCAGATACAGGTGCCAAAGAAGATGCCGTGCAGGTGAGATTATGACACCCATGCCATTGAACCAGCCACCAGTTTGTATGGTTGGCTGCAAACGGGGAGATTAGGGAACTTACTCTTTGTCTGAGGTTGAATGGGAAGTGGCCCTTGTATAGAGAGGACACTATATGCTTTAGGTTGTCAGAGAGTTCACTCTGGACTTGCGTACATGCTAGGGCAAACTGAACTCTGTCTTGCACTTCTACAAGACCTGCAACTAACCTTCTAAACTTCTCTCGTAGAGCTGAAGATAGAGAGGTAGTGGCATCAATGTGCGAATGTTGCAAACCCTCTAAGACATGGTTTACATCAAGCTGAGTTCTGAACCCTTCCCCAGCATGTCGCGCAATGTCCCCGAGCTTACCTCTCAGGACTTCCATATCCATAGTGTTCAGGGCACCTACTCCCAATGCACCTCCACTAATTCCCATCTCTATCAAGTCTCTCCTACTCCTGAATTTCCTGTGTCGGGGATCATCTTTTCTCACTTCTTGCCCCGCCTCTACCCATCCTCTCATCATGTCAATTTGGTTCCTCACAAACTCCTCACATCTGTGATCCCAGTGATCTACTCTGAAGTCATCTACAGAAATTCGCCATGTATATAGGACGAATTTAGTTCCTGTGATGATCTTCCATGGGGATGACAGTTGAGGAGCTATGGGATCTTCCAATTGGTGGGTAGAAACATTGCAAGAATCCAGGTGCGGTTTGACTGGTTGGAGACCTTCAGCCTCATATGGGACCCTTACCACGGTCACACATACTTGTCCTCTACCACTGAACTGGTACCACTGATCGCTATCTCCTGCCTGTAACGCTAGGTTTCCTATTGGTTTGGATTTGGACAGATAGACCCACTGTGTAAATGACCAGCACCCTTCGTCCACCGCCTCACAAAAAGGCCACTTAAATGGACCGTCTATATTGATGTCAAAGTTAATGTCCCTGCCTCTGGGGTCTTTCCAGTCAGAAGACACGTATTTGCTTCGGTATTCCTCAGTCATAGGGGCGCCAGCCATCCATACATCCACAATTGGGGTGTCCACCCCATTGCATACTAAGTCCCACCTCCAGGGATTAGTATCCAATTTTACCATCTGTGTATCCGGTTCCCAGTGGGCATAGGTGATGAAATAGTATCCCGTCACCTCCGATACACAGACTTCTCTCATGATCGTAATCATGAAAGACCGTATGGATGGCGACCCCTCTACTCGAGTATACCTCAAATCCTTGGCATCGGTCCGTACCTTTAAAACTGTTGCTTGGTATAAGACCTCCAGTTTCACTGGACCACTCTGATCGTTCCATAATGCCTGGCCAGAGTTACTGCAGTTTAACTTTAACATCAATACACTAGTCCGTAAGTAATCTGTGGACACATGTCCTTGGTCATATTTGGATTCCCTGGTGATGGTCATCTGGGGATCCCTCAGCATACAATATGCCTTAAGGGTGCCTTTTACAAGTACGGGTCTATCAAAGTACGTCCTTACCCTCAACCCATCTTGACTATCCTTCCTAGTGAAGGTAGCCTGTAAGATATACCACCCGCTATACTCTGCTCCAGTGACATCTTCAGGACTCAGAATGCCTTCTTTTAGTTTGGTTTGCCTCACTGCAATCTGGAATGCAGGGATCTGCTCAGTTCCTGGTTCCCGAAGGACACCAGACACTGCTGCAAACTTGGCCAGTTCGTCGGCCTTGTTATTTCCTATGGTCAAATGCTGTTCTCCTCTTTGATGTGCTGGGACTTTTATAATGGCTGCCTCCGCTTGATCTGCCATGCCCCAATCCCACAATGCCTTTAGGACCATAATGTGGGCCAGAGGTTTATTCTGGCTGTCCACAAAACCTCGTTTTTTCCACGTGTTCAGGTGCAGGGTGAGAGATCGAACTACATATGAACTGTCACTATATATAGTTCGATTCTCTGGAGGTTGAAGGAGGAGAGCCTCCTTGACAGCCTCCAGTTCAGCCCGTTGTGCTGACATTTGACCAGGCAGCCAGACAAGACTTTGGGTGCCTGTGGTCTCATCCAGCACTGCAAATCCGGACACACACGTGCCGTCCAGACAGAAACGAGAGCCGTCAACAAAGATGACCCTGTCTTCTGGATGTCTGTCGGTCCTGACTATTTGTGATGTACTGGAGAGTGATTGTTGACCACAGTCATGTTCAGTCCCTGTCATGTTTAACAACTGGGACAGAACATACTTTGCCTTGTGGTCCACTTTCAGATTCCAGCCACTGAGGTCCATGATCCATTTCCCGAATCTCTGTTGGGAGACTCCAGGGAGTGTATCTCTGAGTAAAAGAACCAAAGGAGAATGTGGTGTCTGTACAGTCAGAGATCTGAAACCTACAATATGCTCAGTGGTTTTAACGGCATAGTGTATGGCAGCCAGTTGTTTGGCACATTCGTCGAACCCTCGTTCGACCGGCGAGAGTAGTCGGGAAAAGTATCCCAGTGGTCTACTGTCATGTCCTATCTGCTCTAGAAGGACAACAGAGATAGACTCCTTCCCAGCATGTGCCTGGATGGCCATTTCTCCATCTGGGTTGGGGGTGGCTAACACAGGTGCAGAGGAGAGGTCTCTTTTCAGAGTTGAAAAGGCCTCATCCTGTGCTTCTGACCAGCCCTGGAGTGAGGGTTCTTCTCCTCTGAGGAGTTCATAAAGGGGTTTCGCTTTGGCAGCAAAATCCTCTATGAATTCCCTCATGAAGTTGGCCACTCCCAGGAACTTCCGTAAGTCCTGTAGAGTGCCAGGCTGAGGTAACTTGACCATAGCTTCCACTCGGGCCGCCACAATTCCTTTGGCTCCAAAAGAGACCTGCACCCCAAGGAAAGTCACCTCTGTTCTGGCCAAATTTGCCTTTTGAGGACTCGGCTTGAGTCCAGATTTAGATAGGAGTTCCAAGAGCTCCCTTAACAGAACCAAGTGTTCTTCCATGGTCTCTGTGTGCAGGAGTAAGTCCTCTACATATTGCAGGAGGCATTCCGGCCGAGAAAACATGCTCAGTACGGCCGCCAATGCCTGATGAAAATACGTAGGACTACTGTGGAACCCCGGGGGGAGCACATTAAACATGTACTGTTTGTTCCCCACTGTGAAAGCAAATTTGTACCTACAGTTTTCTGTGAGTTCAATAGAGAAGAACCCATTGGCGACATCAATGGTCGAGAATATGCGACTTTTGCCACTTATCCTCGCCATTATGTCAGGAGTTTGTGCAACTACGGGGGCAGATATCGGAGTGTACTTTTTAAGGACACGTAGGTCTATGGTGAGACGCCACGCATCAGTGTCCTTTTTCTTCACAGGCCATAGAGGGTTGTTGCACTTTGAATTCCCCTCTATGACCACACCCTTGGTCTCCAATTCCAGGACAGTGTTGACTATCGACTGTGTCGCTTCCGGTGGAAAGCGATATTGACGTTGAGGGGGTGGGTCTGGCCCCTGTATGTCCACCTGGACACCAATCAATCTGCCACAGTCATTTTTACCCTGGGCCCACAGATCAGGATGTTCGTACACAATGGGTTCAAGGTCTATATTATGAGAGACCTCTGGCCATTTGTGTTCGAGCATATCAACTGAATTCTCCATTGCTGGCAAAGGTGATCCCAGACACTGGCGTTGTATGACACACACCTTGGATTGTCTGGGTCCCTTCCACACAATGCAGTTTGCCAAATCCAGGATCCATCCATTTTGGGTCATTACATCAGTTCCGATGATGTTGTCAGAACCAGGGTAATACCACATTGGGATCTTGAGGGTTAAGTGTTTGGCAATCTGGACAATCACTTCCTCAATTCTGTGGGCCTTCACCCCCCCTTGTTGGTGATCAAATCCGATCACCACACACTGAGGGCTGTTTGGATGCAAATCATGTTTGATATTAGTAATGGAGATTTCCGCACCAGTATCAAGCATAATTTGTGTGTCCTTATCTTTAATTCTGGCTTTTATGTGGGGCCTCCCTGAAGAATCCAGTATGACAGGACATACTGGAGCCAGCTCTTTAGGGATCCCTAATTGTCAATCGATGTTGACAAGATTTCCAGTAGGCACCTGAGAGGTACATACTGCAATTTGGAGATCCTCAACTGTAGTTCTATTTGTGGAATCAGTAGATTCCACAACCCCTGTATCATCAACTGGGGCATTTACAGTGGCAACACATTTTGGTGTCTGCTCTTGTAAATATCCCCGAGACCCATCAGCCTGTTCCCCCACTGTTCTGGCATAATTAGGTTTCATTTTGAAACCAGTATTATTGCCAGATTTTTCAGGGCTGTTTCGGCTCCGTACCCACTGAGGACAATTTTTCTTCATGTGCCCAAATTGCAAACATAGAAAGCATTGAATGCTCCCTGTCCTCTCAAATGGTGGCGCCGTGGGGCGAACAGCTGACTTCTTTCTAGCATGGCGCACACGTTCATCTTGTGATCTAACGTGTACAGGCACATGCTCCCTAACCTTAACCGACTTTTTATTGTGCAGTAGATCTTGTCTACACTGCTCAATAATCATGGCCGCATCAGTGAGCGATGGTTCTCTCGCTGCACTCAACCTAATTGCAGTATCAAGGTATAGGAATTTTTCCACAAACATGCGGATCATGCCTTGTGGAATACCGATACCTTGATCCATAGTGACCTTCCTGTACATAGCTTCAAACCGACTACACAGCGATAAAGGTTCATCGTGTATAGTTGGTCTGAATTTTATCAGGATTTCTGGAGTCACGTCCCTGTGGCCCGTAGCCAGTCTCATTAGTAAGGAAAGGCGTTCTTCCTTATCATGAAACTGTCCATTACTGGGTTCTGTGCTCCCCATTGCCTCATACCTCTGATTGAGGTGTGTAGGCAACCACAACTTGAATAGCTCCATTCGAAGTTCTGGAGCCACAGAATATTTATTGCAGTGACCTTCAAAGATATCACATGCAGTAAACGCATCTAGACTGGGATCAAATTTTGGAATCTCCTTGCAGATCCGTAACAGAAATTTTATCCTTTCCATACTGCTCCGGTTAGGATAAAATTCATCTGACCTTACTGAACGATTTGGCAGATTGGAAGTGGTGTGATCCCTTTCCCACCTACCTCCATATCCCCAACTCTCGTCCTGACCCTGGAAGCGGTCGCTACGTGTATATTCCCTTGGTGTTTGAGTGAAATGTAGCGACCGTTCCACCTGTCCCCTGGACTCTATAGCTCCGGATCTCTGATCCATGGGAGACGTGGACCATGTTGCCGTGGTCTCCCCATCCTGTGCAGTACCCGAAACACAAACCTGTTTCGTGGGCAAAGGCACCATGCTATTTGTACCAGGCCGTGACAGATTAGAGATGACCTGTTGCAAATTCACAATCGTTTGCGACTTTGCAGCCAGATCCTCTCTAAGTGTGCTCACTAGTGCATCCATGGATGCAACTCTACTCTTGAACTGATTTATCTCAGTATACAGACTGAGGAGCTCTCTATCCATGTCAGAATAATAGGTTTCTTTCTCTGATATCCTAGATTCTAACACACAGATTTCCCGGCCCCTGTCGGCTGTACACTGGGCCCTTTCTTCTAGCTCAGTTTCTAGAGTGTGTATACGTTTTATGCTTTCCACACAACAATGGCAGTGTAGGTTATCCGATGTGGAAACTTTGTCTGCCTTTCTTGTGGTAGCAAGTGTTTCCACATGCTCCGGCCTGCAAATGCTGTCCTCAAAAGTATATACTAATTTTGCCAGCATTTGGAGACGTTTCTTAGTTTTGTGGAAAACACTTTTACTAATACAAACTCTATCATGTGCGTATGCCTGGTCCAGTAAAGTTGACCAGAGCATCTCTGTGGACTTATATGCGGTGGGCAGTATTGGGTTAAATGTGCTATTTCTACACAGGTGTTTAAGGGTGGAGAAGTTCATACTCACCTTTCAGAGGCCATGTTGCTTGGTGTTGTCTGTTCCTTCGTCCCTCTTGTGCTGCTTGGAAAAAGGTCCTTTACTCCGGAACGCCTTCTTTCCCGACCAGCTGGACTCCTCAGATGAACCAAACGTTGATGGTGTTTGAACGAAGTGACGTGATGATCTGCCTCGCCGATAGACGTGTATCGTGTAAAGGAATCAGAGAAATCGTTAAAATCAGAAAAAGGTTCTCTGATGAGGACTGTGTCCTGTGTCTTACTAAGACTGAAAACTGTGTCACCGTCTGAGCTATCAGGGCACTGAACGCACAGAATAACGGATCACTTCACCGTGCCTCCTGTTATCTGTGTCCACGTTCCTCTGGCCTGATCCGCTCCAGATGATGACCACAGGTTTTCAGTGCAAAAGACACTAGAACAACCTCAAACAGTGGGCCTGGCTCGCCAATTTGTTGTAGGTCTGGTTCTGTTTATCGGTTATTGTTGTCGGTTATGACTACAATCACCGATATCCAGAATCTTCCCTTCCTTACCACTTTCTGTTCCTATGCTGATTAACTATATATATATATATGTATATACCGACTACTTAATGAAAACAAGTCTGTTCTAATAAATGAATATTTATTAAACACACCCCAAAAGTCTACAACAATAATATATAGATATTCTAGATGGCACAAAAACTAATACACAATCAATACTGTTACAATGATGTAAAATACCCACAGTTACTAATACCCACGTTACATAAATATACACACAGGCACACTATATTAATGATCTAACTATCCCTATATTATAAGAGAGAGAGAGAGAGAGATAGATAGATATAAATATAGGGAGAGAGAGAGAGATATAAATATAGGGAGAGAGAGAGAGATATAGAGAGAGTGATAGAGTTATAGGATGATACTTATGACCAGATGAGGATGTCCTTCCATGGTGGTTCCAAGTAGAAAAGAGAGAGCAAGCTCTTGTGTCTCAGTCCATTTTAACCTGTCCCTCAGCTGTGCACGTGACGGACACACCTCCTCATCCGTGCACTTCTGACAGGGTTGTAAGGGTGCACGCTCATCATGCACTATATTGAAATTAGGTATCTCCTGCCACTATAGATTGGCAAACAATGGGAATAGTCATGTCTACTTATCATCCCAGACATCTTGGCTGCTGTGAACTGTTAGAAGAAGGGGTGAGAATAACCCTTTGTGGCAGCAGCCTGTAGATCTTTGATATTTAAATTAAGAGTCTTATCTGATAGCTTCCCACATTAAAATGCAAGAATGGACATCTTCTGATATGGTAATTAACCATGTCAGAAGATGAACAATTTCCATCAGATACAGCTGAATTGGTCAATGTTATAAGAGACATTTATTATGGCCTATTCCACCAAGGTGGGCATAAATATAGATATATACACATACATGCCCACAAAGAGAGATATACATTTATGTGTCATTAATAATTAATTATGCCATCACTTCCCCCTCAACAGTTCTGCAATAGCCCACACAGAGCAATGAAACCAGCCTCCTCCCCAGCCAGCCTCCTCTACAGCCAGCCTCCATAGCCATAATGATAAAAGTGCTAATGGTATTAGCTCACATTCTGCTTCCATCAAAACCAGGTCATTCTTAAGGTCCTGTTACATGTAGCGATGCACCAGCGACCCCGACAACGATACGACCTGGTAGGGATCGCTGGTGCGTCACTTTGAGGTCGCTGGTGAGATGTCAAACAGTCAGATCTCACCAGCGACTTCAGCAACAATCCGGAATGATACAGAGGTCGTTGGGAATTGTCACTCTTGGGCGTAGTATTGAGATTGTTGGTCGTTGTCCCTTTCAAACACAGCGATGCAGTGTTCCCAGCGGGAGTGCAATGACCTAAAAATGACCAAGAACACTTTGTAACGACCAGCGATCTCACAGCAGGGGCCTGATCGCTGCTAAGTGTCACACATATCGAGATCGTTAGCGAGATTGTAATGTCACAGGTGTTGTGACGCAACAGCAATCTCGCTAACGATCCCGTTATGTGTGATGGGGGCTTTAAGCAAGCAACCAAAGCTCTTCTTCCAAATTCTTTTCCTGCATGCCCCCGGATTTCCCCGCAATGATAAAACTGGATGCACCTGCACCACATCTGGGAGCATTTGGTTGCACATTTGACAGGGATCCAGTGTGTGGTTCTGTGCATGCACAGTTCATAGAACGCGGACTGGAAATCCGGATCCACTGAGATCTGTAGTCCAGATGAATCCATGTCACATAGCCCCCATTCAGATTTTACCCGTGGTGCCATGAATCCGGGTGGATCTGGGGGTTCACGTTTTTTATTTTTCACAGAAACCAAATTGCAACAAGATGCAGATTTTGTCTCCATGAAAAATATGTGAGAGCACCCAGATCCAGGGTGAACAGTACAACTGGATGCACCAGTAAGGCTGGTTTCACACTGCGGTTTTTCCCTGATCAGTGTCCATCAGTGTTTGTGTGCCAAAACCAGGAGAGGAACCAGGAGAGGAACTTGCAGAGAAAAACTATAATTGAAAGATTGACAACTGTTCTGTGTTTTGGAGACACTCCTGGTTTTGGCACCCAAAGGGTATGTGCACATCAGTAGTTTTGTGGGCTGTTTTTGAACGTTTTCCGTCGGCGGTTTCCGCTGAGTTTTATGTTAATTTATGTTAATCCTAGCCACCGGTTGGATTAACATGCTACTCAATGGAGTTTAGAAAACGCTGTCTACATTAGAACGGTTTTTTTCTGGTCGTTTTCAGTTTATTCACTGGTTTTCCACCGGTTTTCAAAGATAGAGCAAGTGACTTCTTTTGAGCGTTTTTCCAGCAGTTCTAGCTTACAAGTGCCCAAAAAACCGGCCTAAAAACACTAAGAAAAACCGCCAGAAAACCGCCGACAAAACGCTGTATAAACGCTATAAAACCGGTCGGAAAAAGCTCAAAAAACGCTACAAAAACGATGGACACTGCTGAGGTCAGAAAACTCAGTTTCTGCCATTCTCCACCGGTTTTAGGACGGTCTGCAAAGATGCAGAAACGTCAGATGTGCACATACCCAAACACTGATGGACACTGATCAGTGAAAAACTGCAGTGTGAAGCCAGGCTAAGGGTATGTGCACACATGCCGGGTTAGGGTCGGTTTAGCTGTGTAAACCGCCGGTCGGTTTCCATAAGTTTTATGTAAATTTATGTTAATCCAAACCGGCTTTTGGATTAACATTAAAACCTATGGAAACCGACACCCGCTGTGCACACACCGGCGGTTTACACATGCTCATCTGTTGCTAAACCCGCTGGGTTCCCAGCGGGTTAGCAACGAATGTGCATGTTCAATAAACCGACCGGTTATGCAGCGGCTGCAAGCAGAATCATGTACTGCTTCCAGCCGCTGCATAAGCGCCGCCGCTAACCCGCTGTGCACCCGCCCTGCACCCGCCCTGCACCCGCCGCACATACCCGCCAGGAAGCCGGTGGACGGCTGCAGAGCTTCCTGGCGGGTCCGCCCAGCCGACGACGACCCTAACCCGGCATATGTGCACATACCCTAAAGGCCACGTCACACGCTTCAATTTCTTGAACGATATCGCTAAAGCGATCTTCTTTTTTGATCGCTTAAGCGATATCGTTTGTGCGTCGCTGCGTGTAATCAAGCGATTTTACAATGTAAAATTGCTTGATCGTTAGATCGCAGATTTGTGAGCCGGAGCTCAAATCAAGCGATAAACGCTTGATCAATCTGCTTCATCGTGGTGTGTGACACCACGATGAACGATCTCCCAGCGGCAGAGCCTATGCTGGGAGATGGTATCTATGGTAAACGTCGGGTTACTAAGCGCCGCGCGGCGCCTAGTAACCCGATGTGTACCATAGTTACCAGCGATCTCGCTGGTCCACATCGCTGGTGAGTCTGTCTGTGTGACAGCTCACCAGCAATGTGAGCGATATTGTTAGTGATCGTGCGTGCACGTGATCGCTAACAATATCGCTCACAAGATTGATGCGTGTGACGTGGCCTTAAGGGTCTCCGGCCCCATTGAAAGTCAACAGGGCTGAAAACTGATGCAGGTGCATCCAGTTTAGGCCAGAATCACATAGATGCCGAAAAACAGCTGTGAGAGACCAGCCTAAGGCTGCTTTCACATGACGATTTTGTTGGATCCCTAGGCTGTCAGTTGTAAAACAGACAGCCACGGATCCGATTTGGCCCCCCCCTATGGGGGTCGGATCGGATTTGGCCTAATTGCCATCCGGTTTTGTGGGATCCAATTTGTGTTCGATTTTTTGCTGTGCCCAAAATCAGAGACTGCTCCACTTTTGGGCACAGCAAAAAAAAAAAAAAAAATCGGATCCCACATAATCGGATGGCAATTAGGCCAAATCCGATCCGATCCTCAGGATCCGCATTGATCCGCATCCTCAGGATCCGCATTGATCCGCATAGGGTGATATTGGTGCAGGAGATATGAAACAGCTGATCGCTGCTTCAAATCTCCCGTGCCGACATCACCTAATTGGTGTCAGCGCAGGAGATTTAAACAGCTGTCAGATCAGAAGTATTTCCCCGCTGACACCGGCAGGAGATCAGCTGTGGCTCTGAATGATCTCCCGTGCCGACATCACCTAATTGGTGTCAGCGCAGGAGATTTAAACAGCTATCAGATCAGCTGTTACTCGCCGCTGACACCGGCAGGAGATCAGCTGTGGCTCTGAATGATCTCCCGTGCCGACATCACCTAATTGGTGTCAGCGCAGGAGATTTAAACAGCTATCAGATCAGCTGTTTCTCCCCGCTGACACCGGCGGGAGATCAGCTGTGGCTCTGAATGATCTCCCGGTGGCCGCCGGTGATCACCGGCGGCCACTGGGAGAGATTTCAATGAGATCAGCAGCGTTCTCCTGCGCTGTCATGCGGAGGACACTGCGGATCCATTGAGATCCATGCATGGTTTGTGCGCTTGCGGATAAAACAAGCGCCCGCGAACGCACAAAAAATGCTGCATGCTGCGTTTGGAGTGCGGTTGGAGGGCGCATAAATTATGCGCACCCGTACGCAAATGCGGCCAAACGCAGCCATGCGCTGGCACATGTGTTCCCATGTTAAACACAGGAACGCATGTGCGCAAGCGTTTGGTGCGCTGCGCTCCAAACGCAAGTGTGAAGGCAGCCTAACTTGTAATTTAGAAGACATGTGCTCGACATGTGAATGTGGGGTCAGATGGAATGATTTTCAGTCATACAAACATTGGGCCCCATATCTATGTGAAGTGCATAGCCAGCCTTGTATTAGGAGATACCAGCAGATGTGCTGAAATCCTGACTTCTGATAGAGATGGTGATAACATTTTACTATAACTTTATCTTCCAGCAGACCTAATGCTTATTAAAGACACACAAACCAATAGACAATGAAAAGGATGGCCCTAGAATGAATGGTAACCCCACACATCACCTGAAGATATATGCAGTTCAGTGTTCTGTCTTTTAGATGGTAAAGAGAATTGGTATCACTTATCTAATGTAATCCCCCTTGACAAAGGCAGCGGCTCAGATGTAAATGAGATGAGGTCTCAGCTTTTATCATGGACTTGATGCCTCAGCAACAACCTAAATCCCATCATGAAACCACCTCATTGTCCCTTCATCTCCATAAAGATAGTAGCTATTCACTTGACCTCAGTATTAGGACAAGGAATAATAAAAAATCCATTATTCTAGAATTGCCTTGTTGAAATACATTCCAATGTCCATTTCATGAAGAAGCCAATGTCCATAACCAGGAGTCCAACTACCAAAATGTGCGACAGCCAAGCCTAGCCCTGTGGTTGAGTTTTTCTATGTATTGTTAATAATGGCTTTAGGCACTGATTCATTTACATATTATTATCTACTAGAACAGTCCTATATATTGGATCCATTGTGATTATTGGGGCTCTTGATTTATTTTTATAGGGTAAAATGGGATTGAGGCTTCAGATTCCAGATTGGTAATCCATTTCTATGGGCGCCATTAGGTTTGAACAGAGTTGTAAAACTTAAATTCACATGTCCAGTAATGATCTGTAAGAACAGATCTAGCAGTGATCTATTGCAAAAAAATTCTGTAAAAAAAAAAAAAACAACAACTTTTTCATCCTGTTTGGAAAAAAAAAATTGATTTTTGCAGGATTTGTTTTTTTTTAACATTGACGTCTAAGGGCCGCTTCACACTGCGGCGTGATCCGGACCAGGGCTGCCCGGGATGACCCAGACAGCCGCGGACTGGATCAGCACACAGGACTGGAGGGCTAATATGCCCTCAGGTCCGGTGTGCAGCGCACGCAGCTGCAGCCGCTGACAGGTCAGGACCGCGGCGCCCGCAGTCCTGACTTATCAGCAGGGGAACTGCGTGCGCTGCACACCGGACCTGAGGGCATATTAGCCCTCCAGTCCTGTGTGCTGATCCAGTCCGCGGCTGTCTGGGTCATCCCGGGCAGACCCGGATCATGCCGCAGTGTGAAGCGGCCCTAAGGAGAATGGATCTGGTAACTGATTGCTATTTATCTTCCAATTGTAATGGATCCAGTAACATTAAAACAGATCCTTTACAAATGAAAGAAAAACAGAGGCTAAATAATAATCAGTTATGAGATCCGTTACAAAGAAAAACAGGTGGATACATAGTGGTCAGTTGATGGGATCCATTTTACATAGACTCCCATGTTAAAAAAAAAAAAATCTCCTGCAAAAGTCTATTTTTGAAAAACAGACAAAAAAGTTGAGTTTGCAGAACTTTTTTCCAACGGATCTCTACAGGATCCGATCTAATAGATGATTACTGGACATGTGATCTCAGTCTAAGCCGCATTTCACATCAGCGTTTTTGCTGACATGCGGCAGATCCAGCAGATTTACCGCATCTGCCACCTAATGGCCGCATTTGCATCGACGACCCAACAAGCCCATGCATTGTGTATGGGGCTTGCGGTCCGGTGCGGCTACGCCGGATCCGGCCCTTGCAGCTGCGATAATAAAAAAGCTGCAAGCAGCGGTTTTTTTTTTACCGGCCACAAGTGCTGGATCGGCAGTATCCAGCAGAACCACACTTGCCGCACCGAACTGAAAGCCCCATAGACAATACATGGGGCTTGCCGGACCCCCGGGCCTCAAGTCAGCCGTTAGGTGGTCAATCTGGCAGATGTGTTGCCACCTAAGAGATCTAAGACTGTAATGTACACAAGCCTATGTGCGAATGTTTAATATTTCATTGCAAAAATCTCTGCACTAAATATGCATCCCCTAGGAGAAGAAAACACACTGGAAACGCAATGCATTTTTGGTGCGGCCCAGGGACTACAGCTATCCCTAATGACTCCTGCATTTTTCATGTCCTGAAGCATCTCTTTTGCTTTCTGGTAGTGAGTGGGCGGTATAGGCCTGTACCTTTCTTTGATAGGTGCATGGTTGTTTGTGGGGATATGATGTTGTACCCCTTTATCCCTCCCAAAGTCAAGCGGGTGTTTGCTGAACACTTGCTCATACTCCCGAACCACCCGGTGTACTCCATTTTTCTGGTGAGAGGGTGTATTGTCAGTCCCTACACTGAGCTCTTGACACCATTTCTCTAACTGATCTTTGGAGTGAGGGGGTTCATCAGTGACTGTTTGGTTTGAGGATTTTACATCAATCACAGCATCATCTTTTACTTGGTACAATTTTGCGACAGTTGCATATCTTGGCAGTCTGACTTCGTCATCACCATAATTCAATATGCGTACGGGGACTCTCCCCTTTCTTACGTCGACTAACCCTCTGGCTGTCAAGAGCGTAGGACTACTGTCGGACATTACAGGTTCTACTACAGCTTGGTAGTCCTGCCCTCTGAGGCCTATGGCTGCTCGACACCAGATCATCATTTCACTTCTGGGTGGTACCACAATTGGAATGGGATCTGTGACCCTTACTCTGCCAATCTCACCATTTGACAATGTTACCTGTTGTTGATACACCAGAGCTCTGATCTGCTTTTGGATAGCCCTCTTTTCTCTGGGTTTACCGGCTTCAGCACTCTGTTGGAGTAAAAACAACACTTCATCGAGGCATTTGATCATGACATTGGTACCCAATATGACATATGGATCCTTGTGGTTAGGCTTATCCTGGACCACTAAGATACCCTGGCTTTTCAGCTGCACCCTCCCCACCTTTACTGTAGCTTCCCACTGTCCCTCTATGGTAACCGGTATACCATTAGTGGCTTCAAGGTTCATCTCGGGATTTGGGGGTTCTAGCTTAACATCTGGCCAGAACTGCTTGTAAAGGGTACTGGGGATGGATGTCACCTGGGATCCAGTGTCTATCAAGGCGGATATAGCGATGCCATCGATGACGATTGGTAAGTATGGACAGTCTCCCACATACTTGTGTTCCCAGCTGGACGTAGGGCCTGGACAGTCTACTCCTGGGGTTGGATTGTAGGTTGCGTCCTCCTAAGTCGTTCTGCTGACTGTTGCGGCGTCTGTCAGGACTGCGGCGGTCTGCAGGTTTTCCTCGCGACGGCTGTGTCTTTCTCCTCATCCACGGGACGTCGTCAGGGCTGTCGGCAAGTTGAATCTTGTCCGATGGCCTTGCATCTGTCTTGGGTCTTCTCCCAGCTTGTAGCTTGGCCACGTCCTTCATCAGCTGCTCGACATTAGCACACAGTTGATCAAACCGGTCAGGTGTTACAGTCTGTGCACTGGACTGAATCGCAGGGATTGGAGATGCTGCTGCCGGCACGGAAGGGGTGTCAGTGTACTGCTGTTGCTGCGAATCGGGATCAGGTACTTCAGCGAGTCGTTGTCCCCAAACTGTTAAGTCTCTCAAGGTATCAAACTCTGCGCCTGGATTTTGTATGGACCACCAGCTTGCTTGCTTTCTATCCTCAGATAGTTTAAGGCCCACAATAAATTGTCCAATTAACGCTTTGTTCTCATCACGGACACCATCAGGATCAACTTGTTTTAACAGTCTGTATGCTTCTTGCAAGCGCAGTGAATAATCAAGGACACTTTCTTGTGCTCCTTGGTTACAACGATAGAATGACAGTCTTAATTCAGCTTCGGTATGGCGCTCAAAGACCCGGGTTAATCTAGCGAATATCTGCTCCACAGATTCCTGAGTTTCTACAGGCCAGCTGCGGCTCTGCAGTTCAGCTGCACCGGTTAACTGTCCCATAACAACTGAAGCTCTTTGCTTACCGGTCATCGGGTACATGTCCAGCGCCTGGCATATCTTCCTCTGGAAGTTCTCCAAGGTACTGGGTACACCGCTGTACTTAGGTAACCAGGTCGCACTAGGAACGTAGGGTAGAGACATCGGCATAATCGGAGCGGGTTGCGGTGGCATACCGCCGACTGATTGCTGTCCACAAGAGGTAGGTTTTGGGGTGCCGCTTGGTCTAGCGGGGGCACCGCGTGATCGGGAGCCGGGTTACTCATGGTCGCTCCCCCTTAGTTAAGCATAGCCTTTCCCTCGGTTTCAAACGGAAGTCTCGGCCTCGCGGTGAGGAGTGAGGCACCACGGGAGTTTCCGGTTCCTGCTGCGTACGGAGGAAGTCGTCAGAGTGTGGGGGCGGGGCCAATCTTCGCGCCCTCTGCACAGTCACGCCCCTTCCTTTCCCGCCTTTTCTCGCAGCAATAGCGGACCAAATGTACAGTTCGATATTTACAGTCAATAAATAGCACACAATACCCGTGATAACGGGCCTGCTCGTATCCTGTTCGTGACGCCAAATTCTGACTCACCGTAGCCGGGGGGTACACGTAGCGGGCGTTGTTTCTCCTCCAGTCACGGAACCGCGCCTGCGGTGGTGTAGGTCCGGTGGTCCAGATCAATAGGGGAATGGCGGAACAGTAAGGGTGATTTGTCTCGTGACGCCACCTGCGGGTGTTCTGGTAACTTTGTATAGTGATGAATCCGGCACCGGACAATTCTCCAGTAATCAAAATTTTATTTAGTGATTTTTCATAAGATCATAAAATCAAGCGACCTTGGGAGCGCAGTCCCGCTGGACGCGTTTCGTACAACGTACTTCATCAGCAGCTAAAACCAAATAGACAACAACCACATATATACCATGTGAAGCCCTCCCCCCATCACTAATTGATAAATTGTATTCTGCTGATAGGCTGGAGCTGCCTATCTTTACTACTCATAGAAAAAGCCAATCCAAATCTGTGACTTCTAACAATATAGCAATATACAAAATATTGGTACATAGTTCGTGACAAAACACTGAGTGTTAACATACATACAATAGAAATATATATTTTTACATCTATATGTTTATTTAGTATGTCTCACTCCAAAGGGTACTGTATTTAATAAAAGTAAGAACAATCTGTACGGTAATTTAGTCCCAAAGGGGCCCTCGTTTCTAGGTTCACAATCCAGAAAAATTCCCTAGTTAGTACTGCCCGACCCCAATCTCCGCCTCTTTTGTTGCGGTTAACTCTCTCTATTCCCTGCACTCTGAGGGTAGAGAGATCACCGTTGTGAACATCTTTGAAGTGTTTGGAGAGACCTGACAGATTTCTACCTATCGATCTGGAGTTAGGAATTGAGCCTGTCATGTGTTCCCCAACCTTTTCTTTAGGGGTCTTGTGGTGCACCCCACATAATTTTTTCTACATGTCTCGCATGATGCCATATAGACCACATGGGTGGTATTACAATTTATGTACCCATTAATTCTATAGTTCCTGGCACTAGTATACCCTTGTATGGTTTTGGTCTTCACCATATATCTGCATAGGCCACATCTCATCCCCCCACAGGGATAATTTCCCTTGGTGCTGAGCCAAGTTGGAATGGCACTGTTCAAGGAAAATAATGATGGAGATAGGATGTTGCCTATGGTCATTGATTTTCTGGGTACACACCTATACCCATTCTGCAAGATTTTGTGTAGGACAGGATCCTCGTGTAAAATGGGGATATACTTGTGGATAATCCCCACAATAGCATTAAAATCCTGGCTATAAGTTGTTGAGAAAGTGGGTATATGCATGTTGGACTGTCTTACATTGATCCTCTGGTGTTGTGATCCACGAGGATATGTGGCGTTAGCATCCATCTGCGTCATTACTGGTTCTAAAAGGGAATCTCTCGATCTCATCTCTACCTTCTGTAGAGCGGCATTCACATGATGTGGTAAATAACCGCGACTACAGAGGCGGTTGCTGATGTTAACAGCCTCCTTCTGAAATGCTTGATTTGATGTACAGGCTCTTTTGGCCCTTATCAGTTCCCCTGTTAGCAAATTCCTCACTACATGTCTCACTACAGCTTCGGTTCCAGTAACCGGTTGTTAAGGAGAGAGTCGGAATAACTCTGTGTTCCTGAGAGGTGATCTCCTTCTTCCTCTTGTCCCAATTGCAGGGACCTCCACTTCCTAACAGGCTGATTGGGCCTAGTGTGTTCCTCATAGGGTGGAGGTTTCACACAGGCTGGCAGCTCTTGTAGCGTCTACCACACTCTGAAGTTTCTCCCTCCAAGACTCTATTTATAGGGGGAACTGGCTCAAAGTGACCAGTGGAGCTCCCCCTAGAGGCTCGGGGTGAAACCAGGTGTTCTAAGTGTTGTTATGTTTGTGGGTTTTGCTTTGCTGTTAATACTCCATTCATGCCCTAAGGAATTCTGTGGTGCCCAACAGGTGCCAGGGTGCCACACACACCCAAGCCCCCCCTGTGCAGTCTCTCTGCCCCTGTGAGCTCTCTGTGCCCCCCTTATGCTCTCTCCTTGCTCTGTGCTGTCTCTCTCCCCGCTGTGGTGTATAAATATGGCAGCATGACTGGGTCATGGCACCGCCATCTTTGCATACCCAGGTATACAAAGATGGCAGTAGCATGAGTAACTGCGAGTGCATGTAACTGGCGCCGGCAGGAGCAGTTACTGAGGCCATCTCCATCTTTGAACACACTGGTGCCCAAAGATGGCAATGGTTTGAGTAACTACACCTGTGTGTGCCGGATAGGCGCAGTTCCTCATTCGGCAGTGGGTTCCTAACATCTGTTTTGGGTGTTTCCATTTTCAGGTGTCGGCAGCACAGCTGGTGGTACTGCACAATGGGCCAGTAATGCCAACGGGCATCATATTTTCATACCCACCATTTGGGTGTGCAAATATGGCTGCCGCGGGCACATGAAAGAAGGACGACCGGACAGAAGTTGACGATGGGATACGTTAATTATCTAGATAGAGCTATACTGCAAAAGCAAGAACAGGGCAGCACAAAACAAAATTAATTGTGGGTGCAAACAATCCTGCAAGAGATGTCCAAAAACCTGAACCTATACAAAAATCAGGCAGCACCAACAGATAACGTGCAAACAACTGTGGATGTAATCCCCCATCCGACAACGTTTCAGCAGCTTGAGGAAGGCGGTTTATCTGCTGTAATGTCGGATGGATCATTAAATGGACAGTTCTTTGTGTATTATCTGTTGGGCGCTGCCTGTTAGATCTATACTGACTATGAGGAGGCATAAGGAACAAAATGGCGGCTTCTTGCCTGTCTACCATGTTGTCGAATGTGAGGCATTTGCTGCAATTAGTAACGTTCTGCAAACTAATGAATTCCTGCTCCGATAAACTTGAAACATTTTCAATTTATTCTGTTCTATAATCTAAATCTTCCCACATGAAGACGCCCCATAGTGGGTTCCTTGGCACAAAGAGATCCTAATCCCCATGTTATTTTTTTTTTGCTGTTAAGTAACTAATTATTAAATTGATGGCGGCTAACTACTGATCTTTTTTAGTTTTTGAAGGATCTGGATTAGGATCTGGCCAGGAATGTGGCATAAAAATCGCTCAAGATGAGGGATCTGGCAATGTAATCACCTCAGAAGAAGGATCTGGTGCAGTAATTCGGCAAGATGAAGGATCTGGTGTAATAATCGCTCAGGATGAAGGATCTGGTATTGAAGGATCTGGCGCAACAATTGGTCAGGATGAGGGATCTGGCATTGTAATCACTCCAGAAGAAGGATCTGGGGCAGTGATTCCTCAAGATCTGGTATTGTGATCACTCCAGAAGGATCCAGTGCAGTAATTGCTCAAGATGAAGGATCTGGTATTGAAGGATCTGGTGCAGTAATTGCTCAAGATGAAGGGTCTGGCATTGAAGGATCTGGTGCAGTAATTGCTCAAGATGAAGGGTCTGGTATTGAAGGATCTGGTGCAGTAATCGCTCAAGATGAAGGATCTGGTATTGAAGGATCTGGTGCAGTAATTGCTCAAGATGAAGGTCTGGTATTGAAGGATCTGGTGCAGTAATTGCTCAAGATGAAGGGTCTGGTATTGAAGGATCTGGTTCACCCCCAAAAGTGTTGTCTGGAGTATATTGTATAATTCCTCCTGTCTGTTTTTATATGTGATATCATTTATGATGATCGGCCTTAAATATAAAGAAATGTCTATTTTTTGCCAGATTTGTCTGATTTATCATGTGCAGACTTTTTAAATATAAAGAAATAAAGATACATTATTAAGAAATGTCCCCGGTTTGCTGAAGTTCCTCTGGATATCCCTCTTTCACTGTGTATAATAGTAATAAATCTTTTATTTATATAGTGCCACCATGTTCCACAGCGCTCTACAATTTGCATATCTTTTATTCTATACATAATTTTATTTTACGTAACTTGTATTAATATAAGTGAAGAAAATAATAAAACCCCAGGACTCCATTCATCAAAGCTTTTATTCCAGCAATCTGCCATACAAACTTTGAATCACAAAATGATTGAACAATGTGAGGTTGTGCAAACTTTTGCAACTTTTAGCCCTTTGATGCGTTTTGCAGACAGGGTGCAGAATGACACAGTTTTGTCTAGTTCATGATGTGTTGTGGTGTAACGTACGTATGAGTTTGGCGCTAATATTCCCTCTCATCAGGTCTGGCATGAAAAACGCCAGTTTTGAGGAATCTGGGCCATAATGTAAAATCTGCACCATTAGAGACGCCATATCCACTAATACAGGAGCGGAGAACCCGCAGTCACATGACTGTGACATCACCGCAGGTCCTATACAGCAGAGGAAGCCCTCTGCTGACACCGGGAGCCTGCGGGAGCCACCGGGAGCCTCCAAGAAGATGGCGGGAGACGGCAGGGGCTCGTGGGTAGGTGAGAATAAACTTTTTTTTTTTTTTTTTTTTTTTTTTTTAACCCTTGTGCTCCCAGTTAGGAGCAGTTTTACTGTACTGAGCATGCTCAGTACAGTAAAATAGGGTCCGAGGAGACATCAGATGTTTCCTCAGACCCTTCTCCATAGGGCCCCATGTCAAATTGATCGGGTCGGATCGGATGTGCACTAAATGTCATCCGATCTGGTCCGATCCGAATCTGTCAGATTTTATTTTCGGTGGCATTTAGTGCACATCCGATTCGGTCCGATGCCCATAGGGCTGCATGGGGCCCAAAGTCGGTCCGATGCTGTCCGATTTTGATCGGACAGCATCGGAAATGAAAAATCCGTAGTGTGAAGGCAGCCTTACAGAAAAAATAGAAAATGAAAGTGAATTTATGCAATGTGTTTTATATATGAAACAATGATTGTCCTTTTGTTATTTATATTTTACAGCTGTAAATATTGCTTGGAGATGAAGATTTGCAGTGAAAAGGAAGCATCATATCAATATGAGGCTCAGGGGATAAATGTGGAGCCGATAATTATGTACCACCAGATCCCCAAATAAATACAACTTATGGGCACCTTAATATGGCACTTTATATTGAAAGCACTTTATAATACAAGCACTTATTTGTACTGAAAGCACTTTAAACAAAGAAAAAATTGACTGATGACTACATATAAGAGGAATACGTAAGAAAAATATATATGATAAGAACAATAAAAAAAATGGATATTAACTATTAAAAGACTAATGATTTTATAATGTGGTGGTGGAGTGAATGTACAGTTGTGGCCAAAAGTATTGACACCCCTGCAATTCTGTCAGATGATACTCAGTTTCTTCCTGCAAATGATTGCAATCACAAATTCTTTAGTATTATTATCTTCATTTAATTTGTCTTCAAAGAAAAAACACAAAAGAGAATGAAGCAAAAAGCAAAACATTGATCATTTCACACAAAACTCCAAAAATGGGCAAGACAAAAGTATTGGCACCCTCAGCCTAATACTTGGTTGCACAACCTTTAGCCAAAATAACTGCGATCAACCACTTCCGGTAACCATCAATGAGTTTCTTACAATGCTCTGCTGGAATTTTAGACCATTCTTCTTTGGCAAACTGCTCCAGGTCCCTGATATTTGAAGGGTGCCTTCTCCAAACTGCCATTTTTAGATCTCTCCACAGGTGTTCTATGGGATTCAGGTCTGGACTCATTGCTGGCCACCTTAGAAGTCTCCAGTGCTTTCTCTCAAACCATTTTCTAGTGTTTTTTTGAAGTGTTTTGGGTCATCGTCCTGCTGGAAGACCCATGACCTCTGAGGGAGACCCAGCTTTCTCACACTGGGCCCTACATTATGCTGCAAAATTTGTTGGTAGTCTTCAGACTTCATAATGCCATGCACATGGTCAAGCAGTCCAGTGCCAGAGGCAGCAAAGCAACCCCAAAACATCAGGGAACCTCCGCCATGTTTGACTGTAGGGACAGTGTTCTTTTCTTTGAATGCCTCTTTTTTTCTCCCGTAAACTCTATGTTGATGCCTTTGCCCAAAAAGCTCTACTTTTGTCTCACCTGACCAGAGAATATTCTTCCAAAACGTAGGCTTTCTCAGCTAAGTTTTGGCAAACTCCAGCCTGGCCTTTTTTATGTCTCGGGGTAAGAAGTGGGATCGTCCTGGGTCTCCTACCATACAGTCCCTTTTCATTCAGACGCCGACGGATAGTACGGGTTGACACTGTTGTACCCTCGGACTACAGGGCAGCATGAACTTGTTTGGATGTTAGTCAAGGTTCTTTATCCACCAAACGTACAATCTTGCGTTGAAATCTCTCGTCAATTTTTCTTTTCCGTCCACATCTAGGGAGGTTAGCCACAGTGCCATGGGCTTTAAACTTCTTGATGACACTGCGCATGGTAGACACAGGAATATTCAGGTGTTTGGAGAAGGACTTGTAGCCTTGAGTTGCTCATGCTTCCTCACAATTTGGTTTCTCAAGTCCTCAGACAGTTCTTTGGTCTTCTTTCTTTTCTCCATGCTCAATGTGGTACACACAAGGACACAGGACAGAGGTTGAGTCAACTTTAATCCATGTCAACTGGCTGCAAGTGTGATTCACATAGTGTCGCAGATAGTTGGTAAGTTCTTGATGTACTCTGTCCACTTGGCCATTAGATTGTGGTTGGAATTGGGAGATGAATTTAACCTCTCTATCGGAGACAATGTGGAGTGGAAGTCTGTGAAACGGAAGAATATGCTGGACGAAGAGCTCTGCGAGTTTAGGAGCGTAAGGGCGACCAGAGAGCGGAGTGAAGTGTCCCATCATGGAGTACCAGTCAACCACAGCCCAGATAACTGTACTATCGGATGATGCTGGCAGATCCGTGATGAAGTCCATGGCAATGTGTTGCCAGGGAGCAGACGGAATCAGGATCGGGAGAAGGCAACCGGCTGGCAGTTTCTTGGGTTTTAGGAGCACAGAAGGGACAGGCTGCAATGAAGTCTATAACATCTTGGCGCAAGGTGGACCACCAGTAATGTCGAGATATCAGCTCTAACGTCTTCTTTTGACCAGCGTGGCCAACAAGCTTAGAAGAATGACCCTAGTGTAAGACTTGCTTCTTGTCTCTTTCAGTTGCAAGGGTCTTACCAGGGGGAAGCTGCGACAACCTCATTGGAGCTACCATGATCATCTTAGACATTTCAATGATATGCTGAGGCTCTTCTTCAAGGTCGTCTGACTGAAAGGACCTGAATAGCGTATCAGCTTTGATATTCTTCTCTGCAGAATGTAAATAGAGAGAAAAATTGAACCGAGCAAAGTATAAGGACCAATGAGCCTGGTGAGGGATGAGTCTTTGTGCAGACTGAAGATAGGAAAGATTCTTATGATCAGTGTAAATGAATACCGGATGAACTGCGACTTCAAGCAGATATCGCTATTCTTCTAAGGTTAGCTTAATTGCCAGTAACTCTCTATCCCCAACTGAGTAGTTACGTTTGCAAGGCAAGAATGCCTTGTAGAAGAAACCACAGGTCACCATCTTACCGATTGGCACTTATTGTGTGAGGAATGCTCCCGCTCTGGATGTCGAAGCGTCCAATTCAAGGAAAACTGTTTGGTTTCATTTGTCATGAAACCAGAGTGGTTGACAAGGTTTGTTTGAGGGAGGCAAAAGCTGACTCGGTCTCTGGAGTCCAATCCATAGGTTTAGAACCTTTACAAGTCAGGGCGGTGAGTGGTCTTACCAGAGAGGAGAAGTGGGGGATGAACTGCCGATAGTTTGTTGGCGAATCTCAGGAACTGCTGAATGGCTTTGATTCTCTCAGGTCGGGGCCACTTAAGCATGGCGGAGACATTCTCTGGATCCATCTCAAGACCTGTATCTGAAATCATATAACCAAGAAAGGATAAGGACCTCTGTTCAAACAGACATTTCTTGAACTTCGCGTAGAGACGATTCTCCCTCAATCTTTGAAGAACGAGATGAACATTCCTCCTGTGAGTTGGTAAGTTGGAGAAAACACCCGGTTGTCGTCCAGATACACCACCTACAGACATAGAGCAGGTCACGGAACACGTCATTGACAAACTCCTGGAAGATGGTGGGTGTGTTGCTTAACCCGAAGGGCATCATCCAATATTCATAGTGACTATCTGCGTGTAGAAGACGTTTTTCCACTCATCCCTATATCGTATCCTAACGAGGTTGTAAGCCCTATGGAGATCCAACTTGGTGAAAATCCTGGAACCTCGAAGACAATCAAAGAGCTCTGGAATTAAGGGAAGAGGTTTTTTTTTTTTTTTTTTTACCGTTATGTGGTTGAGATGCATGGGCGAAGAGACCCATCTTTCTTCTTGACGAAGAAGAACCCAGGTCCAGCTGGGGAGGAGGACTTCTGCATAAACCCTCGAGCCAAATTCTCCTTGATGTAATTGGACATGGCTTGAGTCTCTGTGGGGGAAGGAGGGCAAATCCTACTTCGAGGCGGAGTAGATCCATTGATTAGATCGATGGGACAATCATAAGGCCTGTGAGGAGGAAGAGTTTTGGCTTCCTTCTTGTCAGATACATCTGCGAAGGACCAGTAGGCAGAAGGTAACCCGTGTAAGGCTGCAGGAGGCCGCGGGGTAGAACCAGGCCGTACTGGTTTGAGACAGTGATCGTGACAGGACTGACCCCACCGAAGGACATCTCCAGATAGCCAATTCAGGACAGGTTCATGAAGGCGCAGCCATGGAAGACCAAGTAGAAATGGTGGAGAAAGATTCGGTAACACAAAGAAGGTAATTTTCTCCCTGTGGAGTGCTCCGATTTGAAGTTCCACCTCTTCAGTGATACCAAAAATGGGATTTTTCATGGGTCTTCCATCTACAGAGACGATGTGCCGGCACTGCTGCAGGGGGACTATTGGGATCCCGAACCCTGTCCACAGCTTGCTAGATGAAATTTCCACAACACCCAGAGTCCAGATAGGCCGTCTCGGAGAAACACACCTTTCCGAAGATCACCTTTATGGATTTAGGTAGTGGGGAAGAGGAATCATTCACACCTAGGGAGGCCTCTCTTTACCTGTTCTAGGTGGAAGAGTTTTCCGGCCTCTCTGTTCCACTGCGTCGACTGGAAAATGGAGCGTCCACCATAATGATGCAGATTCCTCTTCACTTTGAGGATGAACCCATGGAGCACAATCACGTAAGAGACTTGACCGGGACAAGGCGGAAACTGAGGTTTTGGTGAAGAAGATGCTGGACGGGGAAATCGCTTCTCTCTGGAACGCTCCTGAAGACACAGGTCAATCTGAATGGCGAGGGATATGAGATCATCCAGGGTCTCGGGTAAGTCCCTCACTGCTAATTCATCCTTGATTTCTCCAGATAAACCTCGCCAGAAGGCTCTGATCAGGGGCTCATTGGTCCACTGGAGCTCCAAAGTCAAGGTGCGGAAATGGATGGAATACTAACCAAAAAGTTAGAGAGCCCAGTTGCAAGTTGAAGAGAGACTCCATAGCAGATGTGGCTCGACCAGGCTCATCAAATTTTTTGCGGAGCGTGTCCATAAATTCCTGCAGATTAGACACGATGGGATCATTCTGTTCCATCAGAGGCTTGATCCAGGCTAAAGCCCCTCCATCCAGGTGAGAGGCAAGGAAAACCACATTGCTCATGTCGGTTGGATAATGCTGAGGCAATATACGAAAATGCAGCAAGCATTGGTTGAGAAATCCTCTGTATAACTTGGGGTCACCATCATAACGCGGAGGCTTGCAGAGATGAGGCTAGGATCCCGTAGTTGGCACAATCTTTGGATGCTGTAATGGAAGCTGAAGGACTGGGGGGGCAGCAACCAGCTGTACCTTAGTTAACCGGTCATCCATGGTGGTCATGTAGTCCAACAAGCGGGTCTGCATCTCACGTTGGTGGTTGAGTTTCTGATGAAGCTCTGTTAGTTCCTGATGAAGCTGTGCTAGCTGAGTTGCTTTGGTGGGCTCAGCAGCCTGTAGAGTAGACAGGCGGGTATCCAAGGTTTGCATGAAGGCCACTAGCTGATTCTGGCTTTGACAAAGCACAGCCAGATCTCTGGGCTGAGAATCAGGTATCAGCAGAGTCCATGGCTTGGGCAAACTGTTACGCCTACAGGTCGTGATGATATAATGAGGACTCACTGGGCCACTGGTGGTGCAGTGGTAGCTGAATACCCGATACTCAAAAGACAGGAGAGTGAACTTCATAAAACCAAAGATATTTATTAAGAAAAATTCTACAAATGAAAAAGGAGCCTGAGAGGAGGACCCTCTGGATCGCAACAATGTACCATGTAGCAGAAAATCGGGAAAAATGTAACCCTATACAGGGATTCCCCCTGCCACAACACCAAGGTGGCCTGAATTCCGTGAATCCTGGACCAGAGGGACGACTCATACAGACAGGACAGTATAGATGGAAAGACTGTAGAATACTGGCTCTGTCAGTATAGAGGATCCCAGTGGCTCCGTGTAATCCTGGAAAAGCTGCTCCAGCCAGTAGTGGTATGTGGACGGTTCTGGGAAGAGAGACTTGGCAAGCCTGGAGTAGGGTCCCGAATGTCCAGAGAGGTCCAGGATAAGGAACTGCCAGCCAAGGAATCTGAAGAGACAGAGGTATTAGTATAAAGTAAGAAAGTAGTCTTCCAAATGCAGAGCACTACAGCAGTGCGACTTGGACGGAGGCAACGAACATAGAATGAAGATGTTGCCCAGGCACTTTCCTTAAGGGGAGGGTGCCTTTTATACACAGAGCGTCACAGCACAGACCACCCTAATAAGGAAGAGGTGCTTTGCTGCTTTAAGTATGTGCAGGAGGTGGAGCCCAAGGAAACGCAGGTTCCTAACAGAGAAAGAAGCCGCTGATTGCCTGGAGCCTCAGACAGGGTAAGCAGTACTAGCGGAACCGCGACATGAGTGCTGGTCTCCCTGCCATGAGAGACCGCCCTGCAGCCGAGGGCATGACAACACCTCTATTTACAATAGATAACACAGGGTCCCCCATTCACAATAGATGATGTCAGAGCTTACCTCTCCCTCCTGTACAATGACTGATAACACCTTTATATACAGTAGCTAACACAGGATCCACCATTCACAATAGGTGATGTCACAGCTTATCTCCTCCTCCTGTAGAATGAGTGATATCTACTGTATATAGAGTTGTTAACACAGGCGCCACCATTCACAATACGTGATATCACAGCTCACCACCTCCTGTACACCTCTATATACAGTAGATAACACAGGATCCACCATTCACAATAGGTGATATCACAGCTCACCTCCTCCTCCTGTACAATGACTGATAACACCTCTATATACAGTAGATAACACAGGATCCACCATTCACAATAGGTGATATCACAGCTCACCTCCTCCTCCTGTACAATGACTGATAACACCTCTATATACAGTAGATAACACAGGATCCACCATTCACAATAGATGATATCACAGCTCACCTCCTCCTCCTGTACAATGACTGATAACACCTCTATATGCAGTAGATAACACAGGATCCACCATTCAAAATAGATGTCACAGCTCACCTCCTCCTCCTGTACAATGACTGATAACACCTCTATATACAGTAGATAACACAGGATCCACCATTCACAATAGGTGATATCACAGCTCACCTCCTCCTCCTGTACAATGACTGATAACACCTCTATATACAGTAGATAACACAGGATCCACCATTCACAATAGGTGATGTCACAGCTCTCCTCCTCCTCCTGTACAATGACTGATAACACCTCTATATACAGTAGATAACACAGGATCCACCATTCATAATAGGTGATATCCGTTGTACAGGAGGAGGTGAGCTGTGATAACACCTCTATATACTGTAGATAACACAGGATCCAACATTCATAATAGGTGCTATCACAGCTCACCTCCTCTTACAATGGCTGATAACACCTCTATATCAGTAGATAACACAGGATCACATTCACATAGGTGATATCAGCCACCTCCTCCTCCTGTACAATGACTGATAACACCTCTATATACAGTAGATAACACAGGATCCACCATTCACAATAGGTGATATCACAGCTCACCTCCTCCTCCTGTACAATGACTGATAACACCTCTATATACAGTAGATAACACAGGATCCACCATTCACAATAGATGATATCACAGCTCACCTCCTCCTCCTGTACAATGACTGATAAAACCTCTATATGCAGTAGATAACACAGGATGCACCATTCAAAATAGATGTCACAGCTCACCTCCTCCTCCTGTACAATGACTGATAACACCTCTATATACAGTAGATATCACCTATTGTGAATGGTGGATCCTGTGTTATCACAGCTCACCCTCCTCCTGTACAATGACTGATAACACCTCTATATGCAGTAGATAACACAGGATCCACCATTCAAAATAGATGTCACAGCTCACCTCCTCCTCCTGTACAATGACTGATAACACCTCTATATACAGTAGATAACACAGGATCCACCATTCACAATAGGTGATATCACAGCTCACCTCCTCCTCCTGTACAATGACTGATAACACCTCTATATACAGTAGATAACACAGGATCCACCATTCATAATAGGTGATATCCGTCGTACAGGAGGAGGTGAGCTGTGATAACACCTCTATATACTGTAGATAACACAGGATCCAACATTCATAATAGGTGCTATCACAGCTCACCTCCTCCTGTACAATGACTGATAACACCTCTATATACAGTAGATAACACAGGATCCACCATTCACAATAGGTGATATCACAGCTCACCTCTCCTCCTGTACAATGACTGATAACACCTCTATATACAGTAGATAACACAGGATCCACCATTCACAATAGATGATATCACAGCTCACCTCCTCCTCCTGTACAATGACTGATAAAACCTCTATATGCAGTAGATAACACAGGATGCACCATTCAAAATAGATGTCACAGCTCACCTCCTCCTCCTGTACAATGACTGATAACACCTCTATATACAGTAGATATCACCTATTGTGAATGGTGGATCCTGTGTTATCACAGCTCACTCCTCCTCCTGTACAATGACTGATAACACCTCTATATACAGTAGATAACACAGGATCCACCATTCACAATAGGTGATGTCACAGCTCTCCTCCTCCTCCTCCTGTACAATGACTGATAACACCTCTATATACAGTAGATAACACAGGATCCACCATTCATAATAGGTGATATCCGTCGTACAGGAGGAGGTGAGCTGTGATAACACCTCTATATACAGTAGATAACACAGGATCCACCATTCACAATAGGTGATGTCACAGCTCTCCTCCTCCTCCTGTACAATGACTGATAACACCTCTATATACAGTAGATAACACAGGATCCACCATTCATAATAGGTGATATCCGTCGTACAGGAGGAGGTGAGCTGTGATAACACCTCTATATACGGTAGATAACACAGGATCCACCATTCACAATAGGTGATGTTTTATATTAAGTACCTACCGTATTAAGGTTAATACCATTGACTACCCCTATATTTACGTGTGTATGTCACCCTTCTGATTTTCCTGTATTTATGTCTCGCTGTTTTGTTAAAAAATCATCCAATAAAAATATTTGAACAACAATAGGTGATGTCACAGCTCACCTCCTCCTGTACAATGACTGATAACACCTCTATATACAGTAGATAACACAGGATCCACCATTCACAATAGATGATATCACAGCTACCTCCTCCTCCTGTACAATGACTGATAACTCCTCTATATACAGTAGATAACACAGGACAAGATCCACCATTCACAATAGGTGATGTCACAGCCACCTCCTCCTGTACAATGACGGATAACACCTCTATATACTGTAGATAACACAGGATCCAACATTCATAATACAACCTGTCTGCAGCTCTGGAGTCAATTCTCACCTGAGGCAATGTCACGGGTCAGACAGACAATTAGAAGGATTTATATTAAATTGGATCAGGTCATTTATCAATTACTGAGCCTCAAATAGCCTGTAAGGGAGGATGGTATTAGGCACGTGCCAGAGAGGAGAACCAAGAATACGTCTCCTGGTGACAACTTTGCCGTTCATTTCAGTTTTCCATTTTCAGCTTCATTTACAAGAGTGGGCTACAACCAAAATTGGCCAATGGTCATGATAGGAAGTAAAATTGTTGCAGGATTTCAGAGTAAGGCCCCTTTCACATCAGCAGTAAGCGCTGATCGCGGGAGTTGCGGTGAAAAAAATGCAACTGCCGCGGTTACCATGAGGTGGTCGACAGGGTAGGGGTACACGGGTTCTGGGGCTGATGGTGGCTTTGATGGGGAATCACATCACGGCTGATCGGTCCCCGGTCCTGTGCCCTGGACCCTCAATGACGGGAAATGGTGGGGGGGGGATAGGGGATTGGTAACATGACGCCACCTATGGTACCTGGTAACGGGTATACCAGCGCTGCAGCCAGCCGCTGAGGTGATGGTGGGTGCAGCAGAGTGTGGTACAGCTCCCCACAGGTGGAGCTTTACCTCAGGGCAGTGGGGATGGATGAGGGGAGTAGTAGTTGCGTCTCTGCAGACAAGGCGTGTGAATTGCGGCGGTTAAGCAGGCACACAAACACACACAGGGATTGTTGTTTCGGTGCCTTTTACTGGTGACAAGGTAACAGGTACAGTCCAGAGTAATAACCAGGTCCCCGATGCAACTTGGGACTTCCACCTTAGAAAGTTATGAGGCCTCCTCTGTGTCTGTGCTCTGTGGTTTGGGATGAGTCCTGCCTGTGCCTGAACCCACCGCTTCTTCTCCCTCTCTGGGCCTTGCTCTAAACTGACTATGAGGCCCTTCTGCGGGGTCCCTGTTTCCAGTGGCGTAACATCACCTTGGCGGGCTCTGGTGCAGAATTTATGCTGGTGAGAATTTTGTTCTGCCACTGAAGAAGTTGAAGAGCTCTGTCTCTGTAACCTTCCTGTACTGTGCCTCCCGCCGCGGTCAGCTGCCCCGCCATTGAGAGGAGAGGACGGGCGGGCGCAGCTGCGTGAAGTGAAGCCTCACTCACTTCCCGTTCTCTCTCATTGGGCACACGCGGTCGCGGCAGGTGGCTGGAAGCACGGGCCCCCCTACAGGGACGGGCCCGGTCTCATCCGCGACTACTGCGACCGCGGTAGTTACACCACTGCCTGTTTCTCCTATGGCCCCTGGTGCTGTACTTGGACAGTTTTAGCGTCTCTTAATGTGTTCTCTTCAGGGTTGAACTCCTCCTGATTCTTCCGGGCTTTTGCTGTTGCACTAAATGCTGGCAGCGTCGGACTCTCGTGTCCAGGTGTACTATAGGGAGACCTTAACTGGTTCCCTCTCTTGATTTCCTGTTTCCTCCACTTGCTTCCGACCCTTTCCCTAGGGTGCAACACAGCAGTCAGTGGTCCCTGGTCCTGGGCCTGGATCCTTCCCAGCGACCAGCTCCTCACTCCAGCTCTGTCCTCAGACTCACTGCAGACTAACTCCTCCCCTCAGGCCTGGATGTTTTAAAGGGGAACTGGCATAAGGCATCCAGTAGAGCTCCCCCTTCAGATCTGTGGTGGAAGGTGTGGTGTGCTGTGCAAACCAAGGTGTAATTCCCTCCAGTGGATCCTGTGGCAATCCCCTGCAGGGGTGCCACAACAGCATAACGGCCGCACTTGCAGTTCACCTGCGGCAATCCCGATGCTATGGGGCTTGTGGCAGGTGTGGCAAGTGCGGTATAGTTGCGGTTTCGGCAGATGCGGCCGCGAAAAAAACGCGGTCAGCCGCGTTTTTTTCGCAGCCGCATCTGCCGCAAGTGCCGAAACCGCACTTGCTGCACCTGCCGCACATTTACCGCAAGCCCCATAGACATTGTATGGGGCTTGCCGCAAGTGTGGCCGTTATGCGGTAACCGCGGCAGTTGCGTTTTTTTCACTACAACTGCCGCGATCAGCGATCACCGCTGATGTGAAAAGGCCCTTAAACATGCCGCCTGCTATTCCTAACGGGCATCATTGCAGTTAACAGTGTCTGGACAGTGCCATTGTGTCCATCATAGGACTGAACGGATTCTGATTTTTCTTTTTCAACCATGAATTTTTATTAAAAATTTTTCAGTCTAACAATAATGAAAACCAACAATGGACAATTCTCCACATAAAGGAGTAACGTAGGTCGTCATCTCAAATATTGCAGGTAAATAAGCAGAGAAATGAACTAATATTTGAGGAGGTTCTAGTAAGAAAGAGAGAAAGAAAAGGGGGGGGGGGGCTAGACCAGTGTTTTTTTTTGTTTTGTTTTTTTGTTACTGTACCTAGGCATAAAAAAAAACAGTATGAACCTACCCTAAGCTGACATGTCTGTAATATCTTACTGATAATTCCGGAGACCTATTTAGCAAAAAATATGTTGCCCAAGCAAGGCTTATTCATTTAATGGAATCTGTCAGCAAGTTTTTGCTACCTCATCTGACAGCAACATAATGTATGCAAAGAAACCCTGCATCCAGCGATGCATCACATAAATTACTGTCTGCAGCTGTTCTAACACAATCAAATAATTTAGTTTTAGCAACACAGCAGAGCCAAGATATCTGCCCCCACCCACACCAGACTCTCCATAGAGATAGAAAGTTGCCAGTAAGGTGTCAATCAGAGGAGGGGGCATGTCGGACTGCCATGCACGTGACATTGCAGTCCTGTAATCAAGGGCGGACTGGCCCAGGTGACAGGGAGGCATTTGCCCCCCAGGCTGGTGGATTATTCCTAGTTTAGGGCCGCCTCCCTCAGGAGCGGGAGTTGGGACGCAGCAGGCGGGACGCGGTCGGAGTGGAGTCTGACAGTGATTCGTGACCCGGCGGCAGCAGCAAGCAAGCAGGTGAAGCAGCGACAGCACCCTCCGCCTCCGGACCGCCTGCACCTCCTTCCCCCCTGGACCTCACTTGGTTGGAGACAGGGGACTGTCACCCTGGGCAAGACCTGCCAGTGAGCCCCTGCCTGTAATTGTAAAAAAAACAGGTGATAAAGCCTTTAGTTTAAAAACAATAGCACACAGACTGATAAGAGAGGCACAGTTGACTTTTGTTTTTTTAAATTTAAATGAAAAAATGGCGTGCACACAGACTTATTTCACAGCGGAGGTGCAGAAAGACAGGATTCTGGGATCCCACAGTCAATAGTATAAAGTAACAAAATCGCACACTCCTTGGGTTTCTGTGCTTGCTAGGTTTATTCAAGTGAAAAGGCGGTACAGAGGAGCAACATACAGGTGGGCAACGTTTCGACCAAACTCCTGGTCTTTTTCAAGCCCGTTGCTTTCTGTCTCTGTAGTATGATGTAGTCCTAGTGGGAAGTTAGTCAAGTGCCTGCCAGGCAGCTGATTGTCTCAACCTTGCATATATTTCAATGTGTTCCAGGTTGCAGGTTTATCATCACTGCCCCGGGGAACCTAGTTATACCCGCGGAGAACTATTCCATCTTAGCTGCCATTACATCATCCCCGGAGGTTCTGCAGCAGCGGAGGTCCCCACTACTGACCACAAACCGTGGGTGGCGTCACGACTGACATTATCCCCTGTAAATATTCCCTTTTCACTGCCAGTTTTGTTACATCCCTGGGCTCTTCTATAGTTACTAAATGCCTTCTGATATACACTATGTGTCTGTGCTTGCTACAGTGTCACGTATTTCCTTCTTGCTGAATTGTCACTGTGTGCCTCCTGACATACTCAACTCTGCTATGTTGCTGGAATCTGCAACATTACCACAAGGTGCCTCCAAACCCACTCAACCCTGCTTTGCCATTAGACTTTTCTACATTCCCACTGTGAGTCTCCTGACCTACTCAGCTCTCCTACATCACCTGTCTCCTCAACAGTGCCATACTGGGCATTCTGACTTAGGACCGCTTCACACTGCGGCATGATCCGGTCCGGGGCTGTCCGGGAGGACCCAGACAGCTGCGGACCGGATCAACACACGGGACTGGGGGGCTATTATGCCCTCCAGTCCTGTGTGCAGCACACACAGTTCCCGCTGCTGATAAGTCAGATCCGCGGGCGCCGCTGTCCTGACCTGTCAACGGCTGCAGCTGCGCGCGCTGCACACAGGACCGGAGGGCATAATAGCCCCCCAGTCCTGTGTGCTGATCCGGACCGCAGCTGTCTGGGTCCTCCCGGACAGAACCGGACCGGATCACGCCGCAGTGTGAAGCGGCCCTTACTGAACTCTACTAAATCATTGGTTACTGCTACACTGCTACATTGGGTCTTCTGACTATCTCAGTACTACTATACCACTGGACTGTGTGATATTGCTACAGTGAGTTTTCTGACCTACTCAATTCTGCTATGCCACTAGAATCTAGAGGTACCGTCACATCCGGCAATATTGCTTACAATTTCACTGGCAATTTGCTGGTTGCAGTGAAATCATGGACACATTGTTCTATTTTGTTGCTGTGTACAAATGTAACAATGTGTCCATGATTTCACTGCAACCAGCAAATTGCCAGTGAAATTGCTAGCAAAATTGCCGCGTGTGACGGTACCTTAAGACTGCTTTCACATCAACGGTAGTTTGTAATTTGCTGCAGATCTGGCAGATGCCAGATATGCCGTGCTGCACCGATCCGGCAAGCCCCATTCATTCTCTATGGGACTTGCGGTCAGGTGCGGCAAGTGCGATTTTGCCAGATCCGACACTTGCGGTCGCAGGATTAAAACGCTGCTAGCAGCGTTTTTTTGTGGTGCCGCAAGTGCCGTTACACAGTAGATCCGGTAGGTGCAGCAACATCTGCTAGATCTGCCTCGAATTACAAATTAACACTGGTGTGAAAGCAGCCTTAGAGATAGGTAAAAGGAAAAGAGACTCCAGACTGCACTCCCACTTCAATAAGTCAATGTATCCAGGTTCCTTTGAAATAGACTACCATATGAATTCTATGTGTTTCAAGGTTTACAACCCTTCATCAGGAAAACCATAAAAAAGTGTATATCCTTGTCTAGTGACAGCGTGTTATTTATAAGTCTGACTTAGCCTTAATACGTCATCAAGCAAAGTGAGGCTGAAAGTGTGACGTAAAGTCACCTGGCTATCTAACATATATATATATATTTCTCATAATTACAGATCATTTATGGACAGCTATGGCATGATTTCTTTGACTGTGTGGATTGGATGGGTTGTTACTGACATCTGGTGAGAAATTCATCTCAACTGCACCTAAAGATAGAAAATTGGTGACGTGGCAAATACTTATTTCATCCGCTATATTAATCTTTTACAATTCTATAGCATGGGAAACTATAAATGGTCATGTATTGTAGGGCATCCGATTTTTCTCGCAGTCAGATAGCAGTATGCTGCAATTTGTTCTTCTCATAGGGGCCAAAGGGACTTTTTGAGCACCAGATGCTGCGACTGTAAGTGCTGTACCCGCTATAGTGGTGCCCTGCTGCCAGGTGTCATAATTGGCACCTTGCTCCTTACTTTATACCAGTGCCCCTCTCCGTACAGCTCCCTTGGCTCATGCCCTAATTCTGCACACAGCTTTGTTGCTGAAACTGCTCAATAAACTGGACACTTAGGTAAAGATTTGCTGCCCATTAGAGCAATTACAGGGCGACATCATTGCTTATGTAAGCCCCAGACTTACATATGGGACTTGCGTTATTAAGACTTCTGCATCTTCAGGCTGATTTCCTTAGCAACATCCTGCATTGTCCATGATCTACGGTAAGTCCTATTAATGTAATTAAAGTAAAATTATAGAATTTATAAATTACCCTCAGGCATTGCCCTTTTTTTTTTTAAAAAGGGTCTCAATCTAGATTTCCCCCATCAAGACCGCTGTTGACATCCGTAGGCATTGAACTCTGTAATCTTTTGCAAGAGAACATTGAATCTGTTCTGTCTGATTGATTGTAGCAATGTGAGAATTTTCTATTCATTTTGTTTCTTTATTTGGTCATCTGGAAATTAAAATGTTAAAAAGTACGTACATTGGGCTCCAAAATAGCTGACCCCTAAAGGGGTTGTCTAGAATAAGAAACATACTTTCAGTTATTTCAGCTTATAATATTGACCTATCGGTATGATAAGTCATCAATATGATATCGATGAGGGTCTGACACGTACCCCATCTATCAGTTTTCAGCTCCCACGATGGCGGGAAGCATGTAGTATACAGTCATTACAGCCCAGCGCCATTCACTGTGCAGTGGCCATTCTAAGTATTGCAGTTCAGCTGCTAAGATCACATTCACTTCAATAGGAGCTAAACTGCAGTACCTGAGAACGGCTGCTACAAAGTTTATGGCACAGTTCTATTTAAACTCCAATCATTTATTTTCATCAGTTAGATTGCTGATTGACAGATATCAGGCCGATGATCTGCCTCTGATTGGCTGCAGTTGACATGTGACATTGTTAATGCTATTAGACCGGCACAGGGGACACAGGACCGAGAGCAGAGAAGCATCGGTCTAGGTGGTAACCACAGATTTTTAGTTTATTTATGTGCACCGGTTACAAGGCCTGGGGAACTCAGTAGCTGGGCCAGCAATCTTTCAGGGACTTCACTGCGGCTGTGGCTCAACTCCATGGCCCTGTCCGTGCAGGAATGAGGGGGTTATTTACAGGGGATAATGTTGTGACACCACCTGTGGTACCTGGTCATGGGTGACCAGCGCTGCTTGGATGAGCCTCCAGGGGATAGATGTAGTGGCAGCCGGGATGATGACACTCCTCCCAGGTGGAGCGGGCCCATGGGGTATGGTGAGCGAGTCTATAGAGATGGTGGGAGTCGTCATGAAGCGGGGTGCAGCCGGGATGGTGCAGAAAGAGCAGACAGACACAGTTAATGCAGTTCCATCACCTTTTACTGAAGCTTGTGCAAAACCAACCCAGCTGGGTACTGTGTCCTCCAAGTCAGCAGTCTAGCCAACTCCCAGGCTGTCCGGAAAACACTCTGCCGAGAGCAATTTCTGTATGCCTCTCCAGGTTGCCCTTCCTTCCTCTGCGCTGTATCTCTCCTACCTCCATGCACCTTCATGGTTCAAGCTCCCACGGCAAGTGGCTGCGAGCCTCTTTCAGATTCTGCTGTCATGACTGCAGGTCCGGGCTCTAGGCCTAGCCACTGTGCCTGAAACTGTCCACGGTGTTTGGCCACTGCACATAAAGCCCAGTGGCCGCTGGTTTCCTGGAACGACCTTACAGTGCTGTTGCCAGATTGGGGCCAATCCCTCTTGCAATCAGTTCTCCTAACAATGACCTCAAGGGCGGTTGTAGGTTCGGGATCCCTCTGGCCAGGGTTCCGTGGTGAGCTACCCACTGGTCTCACTCCTTTTCCTGGTGCTAGCCTCCCCTAAAACTCCAACTTCTCTTGGTGTTCCTCCACGTTCCTCCATCTCCTGCAAACTACTTTGCTCTCTCTGTTCTCTCCCAATCCCCCTTCACTCGCTCCTCCCCTCCAGTCAGTGTTGTGGCTCTGTGGCTACCTATATGCCCTACAATCTCCCTGTCCTGGGAATTTGGATGGGTGTTGGATGCGAGGTGTGTGGGTCCCGTCATTGTGCCCCCTTCTTACCTGGGAGTGGGATACCACACATATGGACTAGATACAGTACCTCTGTGAGGACCAGACCGCAGGGGCGCCATATATGCATCACCCTGGGGCCATTAATAAGGTGTTATTCAGTAGTGGACATAGCTCTTTAAAGTGAAGACCAGCTTAAAGACTGTTGGCTGACAGCTTTTCCTCCTGACTCACCACGTAATGTATGCTCTGCTTGGGTGAGTGTGCATGTATTCTCAGTAGGAAACCGTTACTGAGCCTCTTAGTTCTCGTGAGAACAGTAGGATGTGCAAATTGATGGCAGATGTCATTGAAGAGTTTGAATACCAATAAGTCAAGCTTTCTTTCGAGGATGAAAGATTCCTGCTTTGCCGACCAGCGCAGGTCCCAGCAATTGGACAATCAAAACATGATCATCTATCCCGCGGACAACCCCTTTAAATGGGAAAAATGTACATATATACTTATATATATACATATATACTTACATATAAGTATATAGCTGCTTTCCATGTACCACTCCTCAGTAAGCACTACTTAGTACAACCCTCCATTTATTTGCAAATTAGTAGAAATACAGTAAAATCCAAGGGACAAAAATATCTCTTTAAAAAAACTAATTAATTGGTCCTAGCATACACTGAAGATAAACACAAAAACATACAACGTTTCGGCTAATGTGGAGCCCCAAGGGACGTGGGGTACTCGGTACCGGACCGATCTGCTGCTGGGGATGTCACTGGTGGCCTGGTCCGGACCGTGTCCCTGGCTCAGCACAATAAAAGGGGGATATTTACAAGGGATATGTCACGGGTGACGCCACCCACTTGGTGCGGCCAGTGATGGGGCCGCCGCTGCTGCAGAACCTCCGGGGGTGATGGAATGGCAGCGGGGATGGTATAGTTCCAGTGGGGAGAACTGTATCCCCCGGGGCAGCAAGAAGTTAAAGTCTATGTGGTGTAGTGGAGCACACTTACTTTGCAGCTGCAGGGATCTCTCCTCAGCGTTGGTGCTGACAGGCTGTGGCTCTGCAGGTTGAGGTCTTCTTGGTGCAAGCCTGTATGGGAGAAAGGTTCTGCAGATGGTAGTAGGCAGGAGACAATGCAGGGTTTCCAAAGCTTTACTTAAGTTCTTTCAAGCAGTTTACAGGTCATCTGCAGTTCTTTACACAGCTCTTAACATTCAGTTGCATTCTCCCTTTCCGGGTTCCCTTCTCTCCTGCAGCCAGGCTCCTCTCTCCTTGTGACCCCTCACACAGTCTTTTAGTGTGCCTTTCCGGGCTATTACTCTCTCTCCGTCTTACACGGGTGTATGCGGACGCTGGACAGTATAGCGGTGACTCGGGCTTCTGTGAGTCCTAGTGCGTCACTGAGCTGCCTGTCCTTTGGGTTAGGAACTCCAGCTTGAAACTGAAGCTCCCCGTCAGTGAATCTGGGGATACCGGGTGAATCGTCGGTCCCCTTCAGAGCTGACACTCTGCTCTAGCCCAGCCTGCAACAGTCCTCTTGCATGAGGCTCTGCCAGGCTCCTTCCTCTGTTTCCTTCGGTATCTAGGAGGGCTTCTCCACCTGCCGTCAGTAGCTTCGGCTGCTGTCTAGGGCACGGGTTGCACCGTCCCTTCTCTGTCTATCACACCCCTGGTGGTTTCAGCATCTCGGACGGGCTTTCCCCCCCATCTGGCTCGCATTGGCTCAGTACGGGTCTGCGCTCCTCAGCTTAGGCTCTTCCAGGCAGTGCGTGTCCTTCTACCTTTGCATCTCAGCTACTTCAGCCTACTACTTCCTTCACTCCTCCCCCTCTCTATATACTGTCAGTCACCTGACTTTCTGGTGTGCCCAACCCACTCCTCATCCACCACTCCTCTGGTCTCATATAGTGTCCGACCTCAGAGCTGGATGTGAACCCTTTCTATGCGTGGGGATGTGGGCTGTGAGGGTGTAGTGTTTACTATGTCTTAACTGCCTGGCTGCAGTTCCCTTTTGTGGCCACCTGTACGCAGGGGCGCCACACTAACACGGGCCCTCATCAATGTACAGCCATGTACACCTATTAATGGCTTGAGAAACACCCTGCGTTGGGCGAAACGTTGTGTTTTCGTCAGTGTATGCTTGAACCAGTAAAGGTATGTTTTTTTAAAGAGAAGAAGTTTTGGTGTGTTGGACTTCATTGTATTTTCAACCCTTTTAAAGGGAACCTGTCATGTTCTTCATGCGGTCCTATCTGTAAGAAGCTAAGCAGATTGATATATATATGTTTCTGGTGAAAAATAGATTCTGGATATTTATTTAAATCCCTGCTCTATGGAGTCCAGTGGGCGGTCCTACTTAGTGATTGACATCTATGTCAGCGCATAGTCATACAGGGAATGTATCACTGAACAGACCCGGCCCCTGCTCAGCTTCTTCTGCCTGACCACACACCACATTGAACAGGACAGGCACACTTTTGGAACAGCACTGTTCTGATTGTCAGACATAGTGGCAGACCTTCAGCCTGGTGGGCCCTGGTGCAGCTGTAGGTGAGGATCAGGGGGGGGGTGTTATTGCGAGCGGCTCCTACCTGTGCCGACCCGCGCATTGCAGGTCTGGGAGCCGGGGTTGCAGAGGAGAGGAGGGGCGGGAACAGCCAAGGGAAGCAGGAAGCTTTTCTCAGTTAACCTCCTCTCCTCTGTCACAGGGTCACAGGGGGCCCCCTACAGGTGCTTGAGGGGCCCCCTACCTGGTCGGGGCCCTGGTGCAGCTGAACCAGCTGCACCACGGTAGGTCCGCGCCTGGTCAGACACATTAATCTCCATTGGGTGCTGCTTATTATGTCACTAACTGATCTCAGAGCTTCCTTCTTCTCATAGGTCTTCCTGGTGAGGATAGACCTTGCCTCTCCCAATCTTATTCATTTCTCCATTTCCAACATGATCAAATCTAAAAATGGACACGTATAAGCCCCAATAGAGTCAGAAGATGAGGACGTAGCTGACTTCTCTACCTGCTGGATTCCCATCGAAATTCAACTAGCTTCTAGGCCATAAAGTTACTTTAGTAGGAAAGTTGAAAGGGGGCGTAAACCGAGACATTGGGACAGAAGGGTGCCTAAACATTGGGAAATGAAGTACGGTAGCTAACTTTACTTTAACTTCTTTAGGAGTGGAATATAAACTGGTAGAGCAGGATGCAACTGAAGAATGCAAACTGATTTTACATTATCGAAGAAAATCTGCTATAAGGAAATAATAAAAAAAATAAAGAATACTAATTAGTTTTTTGATTTGCTGCTCAAGAGCTGGCGCTCCTGGTGTTCTGCAGCCAATCACTAGTTAGTAGTCACATGGTATACATGCCGAGGGCATGGATAGGCTGCAGTGCTCATGTGCTTGGTGACACACGGTCACTGCAGAAAATACTATAAGCAGGAACTGTCAGCGACCACTGAATCAACAGTAAGATAAAGCAGTGAGTATAGGCAACTCCTTTATTTCATACCTGTCACATGTGAGTCTCACCCCGGGCATTCCCCTGGCGAATCAGGAACCAGAAGCCTTACTGATCGCTGGTCTACAACTTAGTGTTTGAGTGAATCTGCTTTCTTTTAGTGTAGGGGTTAAGGACTCTTTCATATCTGGCTGTTCTTTGCAGCCTTAATTTCAGGTGTAGGTCTTTTGAGACCACTCCCCTCCGCTATAAATAGTCACATGTCTTACCATCTGATGCCGGTTATAGAATCCCCTTCTATGCTGACCACTTTGGAAGAAACCTGTCCGGAAGAAGCTGAGGACTTGTGATTTTTACAGCTTTGGAGTTTAACTGCATTTTGAGGAGTTTGGAATGGTTTCCTACTTGTGCCTATTTTCCTGTCTCCCTTACCTTTGTGTTGTATTATTGCAGAGGTGAGACTAGTTTCCTTGCCAGCCATCATAGTAGCAAGGCCGAGTTCAGGGAAAGCAAGAGCCTAGGCACATGACAGCGACGGGGGGAGGACCTGTATAGTGATGTTGGGAGCTAAGGGCACAGACTCAGGTGAGCATCAGGAGGTGTCTCCACTCCCCTCTCCCTATGGCTAGGGCCTTCCTTCCATACCATCCCTGTTGTCACCCCTGTGTTGCACCACGCACTCGGCATCCCTACACTTCACCGTGACAAAACCATTTTCTTTTCATGTGGACCTTCTTGAAATACTGGAAAAGCCTTCTAATATCTTCAGGAAAATCTTGGACTCATTTTAATATATAACAGAAGTTAGCTACTTCCCCCAATTCTAATGTGTCCATCATTGTACATGATCTACATAATAGGAATTGGTTATCCAGCCTTGTGCTGCATACATCATGTACTGTATGGAGGCTTTTACAAGCTGAAAGTCTAAAACAATGGGGAAATGAAAATATATACTATATGCAAAAAAGTATTGAGCCCCCACATCTTAATCATTGAGTTCGGGTCTATTATTATTCAATCCTATTGCCTCCCAGTTTATAAATCCAGCCACTTGTCCTCATACCTCCGTGTTTTAGAGTTCGGCTAGTGGTGCTCAGGTAACAAGTCCATTCATGACATTTCTTCCCACATCATCTGGGAGTGCCACTACTGGACTCTGGAGAAGACATGTGCTATACAGCCGTACATCACCAAGCACAATGCCGAGCATCAGATGGAGCAGTGTAAATTCATCACCACTAGACTCTGGAGAAGATGTATTCCATACAGCCATACATCACCAGACACAATGCCGAATGTCGGATGCAGCGGTGTAAAGCCACCACCACTGGACTCTGGAGGAGACAGGTTTTGCTGTACATCACCAAGCACAATGCTGAGCATTGGATGGAGCAGTGTAAAGCTGCCACCACTGGACTTTGGAGGAGATGTGTTCTGTGCAGTGATGGGTTACACTCCTCTATCTGTGCTTTGCGAACGTACAACTTTGCCCTCTGTGCATTGTGACATTGCTGTACAGATGGTGGAGGATATGCTCCGGGCTGTTATCAGGGGGTGGCTGCGTACTCTTACCTCCTACGGGTATTGGACATTATGGACAGTTGTAGCTTCAGCTTTGTGGAACCAGTTTGGGGTTGGGTGGGTTTTTTCTACTCCCCATGACTTATCCCAGTGCACAAGCTCCATAGAGACATCGAGGGGGGGGAGAACATGACGGCTGCGCAGAGGCCGTACCCCAGCCCCATTCGACAATTATAATAGAGATCGTGAGCCTGGCCTCTCCCCAACATCAGTGTCACATCACAAACGCTGGATGAAAGCGCAAAAATTCCCACAGACACCTCCAAAACCTTCCCAAAAGAGATGGTCTCCTTGCAGATATAATAGCTCCCAACTGTAGTAATGCTTACGAGTAAACCCCCCTATAGGTGTAATGAGTGTGTGTCCGGATACTTCATCCATACATTCACAGTCGTGCACTCACTACAAGGCGCCTTTGTTGGATCTCACACATCTGAGGGCTCCTGAATGGCTTCTTCACAGTTTCTAACCTCTGCTTGTCTGACATTGGATAGCTGATCCCGTGGGGGGGGGCAGATCATCTGATATCTTACATTCCCCAGGCTCTTAACCGGGGAACACACGGCGCCCTGTTCTGTCATTAAGAGTCTCACGCTCACATGTTGGACAGCAGGAAGTTTATTTCGTATTTAAAAATAAATAATCCAATAAAACCGACATAAAAATAAGAGCACGTTAAAAAAGAAAAGAAATCTCAGACGGTACAAGAGAAAGATGAAAAGACACGGAGTAGCTCCTGCGTCTCAGCTGCTAGAGTATCACAACACTTAAGACTCTCTCCCTCCATGTATATCATTCCTTAGCCCAGTACATGCACTTCACCAAGACACATTCACTTCTCTCAGCTGATCATATTCCACTATCAGACTATTTTTTTTTTCCTTTTTCACTTTTCTTGCATTCGTTCCTACATCAGACACCCTTAACGTTTATTCCCTGCTGCAGACGCCTGCAAAGTGATGCCCACCATGCACAATATCTTACAGGACTCTGCCAGCAGAAAGCTCCATGTTTGCGTCAGCAAACAACATGCTGTTGCACATCCAAATCTGCAGGTTCCTTTGGCAGCGGAGATCTAAATAAATAAGGGAGATGGATCCTGACTGGAACTATAATCCTAACTCAGAAGCGACACATGATGTAATATGAGTGGGATTTCTAAACCTCGAGAGGGGAAAGGGGGAACTAATCGACGTCTCCAGGATGAGCTTCTTACTTTCCTTGAGCTTCCGATTCCTCTTCATCGTCTTCGTACATTTCACCTTCCTCCTCTGCGGTGGCGTCCTGGTACTGCTGATATTCAGATACCAGGTCATTCATGTTGCTCTCTGCCTCGGTAAACTCCATTTCGTCCATACCCTCTCCTGTGTACCAGTGCAAAAAAGCCTTACGCCGGAACATGGCAGTGAATTGCTCCGAGATACGTTTGAAAAGCTCTTGGATGGCGGTGCTGTTGCCAATGAAGGTGGAAGACATCTTGAGGCCACGCGGTGGGATGTCACAAACGGCAACTTTTACGTTATTGGGGATCCATTCTACAAAGTAGCTGCTGTTCTTGCTCTGGATGGCCAGCATCTGCTCATCTACTTCCTTCATTGACATGCGCCCGCGGAATACGGTGGCCACTGTCAGGTACCGTCCATGGCGCGGATCGCAGGCTGCCATCATGTTCTTGGCATCGAACATCTGTTGAGTGAGTTCCGGTACTGTCAGTGCTCGGTATTGCTGGCTACCACGGGCAGTCAAAGGAGCGAAGCCGGGCATGAAGAAGTGGAGACGAGGGAAGGGCACCATGTTGACGGCCAGTTTGCGGAGATCGGCATTGAGCTGTCCGGGGAACCTGAGGGAAGTGGTTACCCCAGCTCATTGTGGCGCTGACGAGGTGGTTGAGGTCTCCATAGGTTGGAGTGGCCAGTTTAAGGGTGCGAAAGCAGATGTCATACAAAGCCTCATTGTCAATACAGTATGGTCTCTCAGTGTTCTCCACCAGTTGATGGATGGACAGCGTTGCATTGTACGGTTCAACCACTGTGTCTGACACCTTTGGAGAGGGGACTACACTAAAAGTGTTCATGATACGGTCTGGGTATTCCTCCCTGACTTTACTAATGAGCAGGGTGCCCATGCCAGAGCCGGTGCCCCCGCCCAGGGAATGTGTGAGCTGGAAGCCTTGAAGACAATCACAGTTTTCACATTCCTTCCTCACAACATCCAGTACAGAGTCCACTAATTCAGCCCCTTCTGTGTAGTGACCCTTTGCCCAGTTGTTACCAGCACCACTTTGTCCTAGGAAGGAAAAAGAAAAAAACAACATAAGGTGAAAGATCTAGATCTATAGAAGTGCTTTGATATATTGGTATAAAGCAGGGGTCTCAAACACATGGGCCGCATGCAGCTGCTTTATGCATCCTGCAGACACAGCAGGCCCCTTGGTATCGTGGCCCGATCTACTGAGGTGCGATGTTCGCACTCCACTTTACATGCATGCACATTTGCTAGGGCCGCTATAATCAAGCTCTTCACAGCTACACAATGGCGGCCTCTGACCAATCAGAATGCATGCATGTAAAGTGGAGTGCGAACATCGGCACCACAGTAGATCGGGCCACGATCACCAAGGGGCCTGCTGTGTCTGCGGGCTGTATGTGCAGGACACTAAGGAAACGGAGGAAAGGTGAGAACAATCCTGTGTGCTGTATGTGTATATGTGTATTGTATTGTGTGTGTGTGTGTGTGTGATGAGGGCATTACTGCAAGAAGGGAATAATGATAGGGGCAATTAATGCAAGATGGGGATAATGAGTGAGCAATACTGCAAGAAGGGGATAGATGATGGGTATTACTGCAAGATGGAGATAATGAGTGGGGTATTACTGCAAGGAGGGGATAATGATAGAACATTACTGTAAGATGGGATAATGAGTGGGGTATTACTGCAAGAAGGGAGTAATGATAGGGACATTACTGTAAGATGGGATATTGAGGAGGGCATTACTGCAAGAAGGGGATAATGAGGGGGTATTACTGCAAGATGAAGATAATGAGGGGCATTACTGCAAAAGGAGATAATAATGGGGGTATTACTGCAAGATGGGGATAATGAGGGGGTATTACTGCATGAAGGAGATAATGATGGGGGCATTACTGCAAGATGGGGGTAATGAGGGGGGCATTACTGCAAGATGGGGGTAATGAGGGGGGCATTACTGCATGAAGGAGATAATGATGGGGCATTACTGCAAGATGGGGTAATGAGGGGCATTACTGCATGAAGGAGATAATGATGTGGGGCATGTGCTGCAAGATGGGGTAATGATGGGATATTTCTGCATGAAGGAGATAATGAGGGGGCATTACTGCAAGATGGGGATAATGAGGGGGTATTACTGCAGAAGGGGTAATGATGGGGGCATTACTGCAAGAAGGAGGTAATGAGGGGGCATTACTGCAAGATGGGGGTAATGAGGGGGGCATTACTGCATGAAGGAGATAATGATGGGGGCATCTGCAAGATGGGGATAATGAGGGGGATTACTGCATGAAGGAGATAATGATGGGGGCAGTCTGCAAGATGGGGATAATGAGGGGGATTACTGCATGAAGGTAGATGGAATGAATGGTGGGGGCATTACTGCTGAAGGAAAATGATGGGGCATTACTGCAAATGGGTAAACATTACTGCAAGATGGGGATAATGATAGAGGCATTACTGCAAGATGGGATAATGAGTGGGGCATTACTGCATATAGTGATAGCGACATTACTGCAAGATGAGGAAAATGATAGGGACATTACTATAAGAGGATATTGATGGTGGCATAACTGCAGGAAGGGGGTAATGATGGGGGCATTAATGCAAGATGGGGATAATGATGGGCATTACTACAAGATGGTGATAATGATGGGGGCATTACTGCAAGATGGGATAATGATGGGGGCATTAATGCAAGATGGGGATAATGATGGGGCATTACTACAAGATGGGGATAATGAGTGGGGCATTACTGCAAGATGGGGATAATGATGGAGGCATTACTGCAAGATGGGGATAATGAGTGGGGCATTACTGCATATAGTGATAGCGACATTACTGCAAGATGAGGAAAATGATAGCGGCATTACTATAAGAGGATATTGATGGTGGCATAACTGCAGGAAGGGGATATTGATGGGGGCATTAATGCAAGATGGGGATAATGATGGGGGCATTACTACAAAATGTTGAACAAAATTACTGTACTATATAGGGCTAATTGTACGACGAGTGAAAAATGTTTAAAAAAAGCAAGCAAAAGGTGTATTGAAAATTAAAAATGGTATCACTAAAAATAGCACACCGACCTGCAAGGAATGCGGCCCTCTAAATTCAAACTTATTCTATGCGCTGCCCACATACCCAGCTAAGTTTGAGACCCCTGGTATAAAGGGACAAAGCTGATGATAAAGCCTGGGACTAACTTCTTTTAAGACTTAATGGGATAGTGCCATGAACAATTGTGCAATTCAATTAATAGATCTAAGGCTGCTTTCACATCAGCGTTTTTTTGAAATCGCGGCAGATGCGGTGAAAAAACCGCATCTGCCGCGATTGCCGCATAACCGCTGCACTTGTGGCGCGGTTGCGGTAATCCCAATAGAAAGTATAGGGGGACTTGCGGCAGGTGCAGCAAGTGCGGCTTTGCACTTACGGCAGGTGCGGCCGCGAAAAAAAACGCGGCTGACCGCGATTTTTTCGCGGCCGCACCTGCCGCAAGTGCAAAACCGCACTTGCTGCACCTGCCGCAAGTCCCCCTATACTTTCTATGGGGATTACCGCAACCGCGCCGCAAGTGCAGCGGTTATGCGGCAATCGCGGCAGATGCGGTTTTTTCACCACATCTGCCGCGATTTCAAATAAACGCTGATGTGAAAGGGCCCTAAGGGTACTTTCACATCAGCTGTTTTTTTAAATCTCGGCAGTTGCGGTGAAAAAACCGCATCTGCCGCGATTACCGCATATCGGCTGCACTTGCGGCACGGTTGCGGCACAGTTGCGGCAAGCCCCATACAATGTATAGGCGGGCTTGCGGCAGGTGCGGTTTTGCCACTTGCAGCAGGTGCGGCCGCGGAAAAAACGAGGCTGACCGCGTTTTTTTTCGCGGCCGCACCTGCCGCAAGTGCCAAAACCACACTTGCCGCACCTGCCGCAAGCCCGCCTATACATTGTATGGGGCTTGCCGCAACCGTGCCGCAAGTGCAGCCGGTATGCGGTAATCGCGGCAGATGCGTTTTTTTCACCGCATCTGCCGCGATTTCAAATAAACGCTAGTGTGAAAGCACCCTAAGAAATAAAAATCAGTTCAACATTGGATGTGTTATCAAAAATTTTCATATCCTGAGATATTCTTATAAATGTGTCCCTGTGTAATGGATGTGTCCAACCATGCAGGAACAGGTGAAATATACCTTATATACTCTTATATTCTGTGATCCCCAGCTGCATTGTCTGTATACTCTTATATTCTGTGATCCCTGGCTGTAATGTCTGTATACGCTTATATTCTGTGATCCCCAGCTGTAATGTCTGTATACTCTTATATTCTGTGATCCCCAGCTGTAATGTCTGTATACTCTTATATTCTGTGATTCCCAGCTGTAATGTCTGTATAGTCTTATATTCTGTGATCCCCAGCTGTAATGTCTGTATACTCTTATATTCTGTGATTCCCAGCTGTAATGTCTGTATACTCTTATACTCTGTGATCCCTGGCTGTAATGTCTGTATACTCTTATATTGTGTGATCCTCGGGTGTAATGTCTGTATACTCTTATATTCTGTGATCCCTAGCTGTAATGTCTGTATTAGGGAAGAGCGAGCATACTCGCTACTATTCGGAACTCGACGAATAATAGCGGTATTCGGGTACTCGCTACTCTCTGAGTATCTTATGATTACTCAGGAGTAGCAAGTAGTCTTTTAACTTTCGCAGTTTATCTATTGATACACTGCGAAAGTACCCTAAAAGTGAATAAAAGTTGTTAAAAATAATAAAATTATATACTCACCTATCCGACGCCTGCATCAGGACCGTCCCAGAAGACCTGCGATCACCGGACAAGGACCTGTGACTTCCAGCCAATCAGATGGCTGGTAGCGATCTGGCCAATCAGATGGTGACACGTCACAACCACGTGATCGCTAGCGGCCACCTGATTGGCCAGATTGCAAGGTCCTGGCAGCACACCTAGGACCTTGCAATCTGGCCAATCAGGTGGCCGCTAGTAATCGGACTCCCTATACTCGCAACGAGTACCGAATACAGCTACCTACTCGTTGCGAGTATAGCGAGTCCGAATATTACGGTACTCGCTCATCCATAGTCTGTATACTCTTATATTCTGTGATCCCCGGCTGTAATGTCTGTATACTCTTATATTCTGTGATTCCCAGCTGTAATGTCTGTATACACTTATATTCTGTGATCCCCGGCTGTAATGTCTGTATACTCTTATATTCTGTGATCCCTGGCTGTAATGTCTGTATACCCTTATATTCTGTGATCCCCGGCTGTAATGTTTGTATACTCTTATATTCTGTGATTCCCAGCTGTAATGTCTGTATACCCTTATATTCTGTGATCCCCGGCTGTAATGTCTGTATACTCTTATATTCTGTGATCCCCGGCTGTAATGTCTGTATACTTTCTTACACTCCCCCGCCCCGGAGATGTGGTATATCCCACCGGGTCCTGCATGGTCAGACAATACATTACACAGAAGCACATTTATAAGAATATCTCCTGACAGGAACGTTTTTTTAACACATCCAATTATGGAACTTAATTTCATTCTAAGATCTATTAATTAAAATGTACAAATGTTCATGGCACGTCTTTAAATGTTGTGCTGGGAACATCTTGACCATAAATAAGAAATGAATGTACACCAAATGCATACATTTCGAAGTGTTTTGGGTAATAAAGATTGGTCATGATGAGATCGACACGCTTGATCCAGCTGCTATAAAGACAAGCTACCACGAGAGGTGCCCTTCAATGGTCTACTCCTTTCTCCCTGTTGAGAATATTTGCAAACTTGGGAAAATGTCTTATGAAGGTGGGATTCGGAAGGAATAGCATAGCCAACGGCTTTCTAAAGCATATGGCCAGCCTTAACGGGAGGGGGGGGGGGAATTAATACCTGTCCTCCAGCTGCAAGCTGTTTATTAAAGCCAAACGGCACTTTATTCCCCCTCCCCAGGTCCACTGGTCTCCACTGGTCCTAGTATCTTGTTATTATCACATTGACAACACTGCAGCCAATCACCGAGTTCTGTGGTTTATGCTGCTCATTTGGGCAGAGCCGCTGACCTCAACGATCGGCTGCAGTCCTTTCAGCGCTGCAGACGATAACAAACACCACAGAGACTCAACTCTGGACCTGGGGAGGGTGAGTAAAAAACACTTTGTTTTTAAAAACACACTGCAGACTTAGAAGAGAGCGGAAGATGATTTGTGAAACCGGAAAACTTCACAACTCACATCGAAACATGACGGGTAAAGGGTGTGGACACCGTCTGTACTGACTGCAGCAACAAGTAAATATATGTATATAGCAACAAGTTACATGGTCCGAATGCAAACGTAAATGACGTGTGCAACTAAAGTAGTAGTATAACAAGAACCCATTGTGTCCTTAGACTGCGGACTGCTACATTTACTAAGGCAACCGAGTTCTTATAGTGATGCGTCGGCTATAGTTTGTGATTACAAGCTACTGTGTACCAAAAATGAAGTTATCTGGTCGGAAAAGGTGTCCAAAAGCTCCAGAGCGGACGCTGTCCATGGTCCCTGGCTCCAAATCCACTAGGATGGCTCTAGGCACGTACTTGTGTGCTGAGAAGAAGGAAAGAAGACATCATGTGAATATCATTTCTAGAATTTGGCATTATAAAACTTTTCATTGGCCATAGGTGTGATAGCAGCATCTATTTTATTATATAGAAAATCAGTTTTGTGAATGTTAGTATTTCTGTCTCAAAGTATCTGCCCTTTGTGAAAAGGAGGGCCGGTGTGTGTTGTAGGATAGCAGACACTATTATGCTCTTTGTTAGAAACGAAATCTAAGAAAACATTGGAATGTGGAACCTGAGTTGTATACGGACGTTTGAGCGGTGTGCAAAAGTCGGTGATGTTCAGCCAGTAGGATGTATATATGTTAATGCTAAAAGATAGGTTGACCAATGAAGATGCTACAGTGTATGTCCATGAAATACCTATATAAGTTTGAGACGGTGATGTTATAAAGACTGGAACATTAAGACAAAGAGCTGCTTCTGTTATTTGTTTTTTTTTTGTTTAAAAAAAATGTAAGTATGTAAAGCACTATGGAACTAATAGCGCTATATAAATAAATAATATTATATATTATTTTATATTATATTAATAATAATATAATAATAAATCTTTATTTATATAGTGCCAACATATTCCACAGCGCTTTACAATACAGTGATATACAAACTGTCATAGGTAACAATTAAAAATATACAATATAATGAGTAATTAAAGTGGAGAATCAATATAAAAATAAATATTATACTTGCCTGTCTCAGGGGGGCTACTCTGATATGTATGTACGCAGTCTCTATCATTTAGTTAGGAGCGCACACACACACAGTCTTATACGTCCTATACTGAGTGGCGGCCACATAGGCGAGAATAGAATTTTTAATTACTAACTCTTCACCAGGAGGAGTCAATAAAATCACTATGTGCATCTTCAAATACCATATCTACAACCAAAACATGAAAACTTGGATGTGAAATACATGATCTTATGAAAAAAAGGGTCTTTATCTCCTCTATCTCATATCTGCTGAGGAAGAATCGGGAGGCCCCTATACATAATAAATAAGGGTTAGCAGTCCTGCACATATTAGGAGAGCCCTTATGTATCAAGTGATGAACGAGTATTACCATGCACAGGTGCTCGGTACTCGAAATGAGGAGGTCGGACACTCGAATGGGCGCAACTCGAGTATCACGTAAATGGGAAGACTCTTCTGGAGAATGCTCGAGCTTCCATTGACTTCCATTATATTCAGTACTTGAGTTGAACCCAAGCTCATCACTACTGCAAACCTAAAGGGGCCAAAATATAATACAGCAAAGGCCATGAAATTGGAATTTTTTTGGAAGAACCACAGTGTATCGTGAAGAGAGGTCCCACAACTCTTCTCAGACAGATGTTGACTGAAAGAGGATCAGACAGTTGGATTTCAGCATGCCCAATCCTTTTGTTCTTAGGGGAGATGAGTTATTGATAGAGAGTGGAATAAACTGCTGCCCGACACCTCCATCGGCACACACAGATTTGTTGGGTGAGAGTATAGAGGGCATGGACACCTTTGGAGTATAATTTTGGACAGGTAACTAGAAACACAATGTGATACGTAAGGTCTCCGGCCACTTACAGGAAGCCTCATTGTAATAGACACTAATCCTCTCCAGCTGCAGATCCGAGTCACCAACATAGTTTCCGGTGGGGTCGATTCCATGTTCATCGCTGATCACTTCCCAGAACTGGGGACAAAGCAGAACAAAGAAGACTTCTCAGATGTGTCACTACAGACGGCTGTGGTGGCTGCATGAGATCCCAGTAGAGATGCAGGGAGAACAAATAAAATGGCCCAGAACCAAAGTAAAGCGGCACTGCACAAATCCCATTCCCCATCCTCCATCTGCACAATCACATACTCGACATAACAGCAGGCGAGCGCTAGAGAGAAACACCGGCAGGTTAATTGCCCCCTCAGGCAATACTGATTTTACAGATAAAGGTCAGGACTGACATGAGGGGCCCCTTCTGGGAAGCAGCCGGGACCATAAATCAGGGCACAAATCCTTCCAATCCATAACAGTTGTGTCATATATAGCCAGGCTGACCATGCAAACACCATGTCCTCTTGCGTGTCCTATAGACCAGGAACCAATAGTGGTAAATGTTCCAGTTATAACTCATAGGAATACTGTGGTGATAGAAAATGTACATCACAGTCATCATATATGATGAGACTATCAAGTCCACGTGTAGCCCACGTGATGAGACTAGAGGGTCCACATCTACCCCATGTGATGATACTAGCAGACCCATGCCTACCTCAAGTAATGAGACTAGCGGGTCCACATCTACCGCATGCGATGAGACTAGCAGGTCCATGCCTACCTCAAGTAATGAGTCTAGTGGGTCCACATCTACCGCATGTGATGAGGCTAGTGGGTCCACATCTACTTCATGTGATGAGACTAGCAGGCCCACGCCTACCTCAAGTGATGAGACTAGGGAGTCCACATCTACCCACGTGATGAGGACTAGCGGGTCCACATCTACCCCACATGATGAGATAGCGGATACACACACCCCAAGTGATGAGACTAGTGGGTCCACATCTACCGCATGTGATGAGACTAGTGGTCCACATCTACTTCATGTGATGAGACTAGCGGCCCACGCTACCTCAAGTGATGAGACTAGGGGGTCCACATCTACCCCACGTGATGAGACTAGCGGGTCCACATCTACCCCAGGTGATGAGACTAGCGGGTACACACACACTCCAATTGATTAGACTAGCGTGTCCACATCTAGGATGTGATGAGACTAGAAGGTCCTTATCTAGCCCACGTGATGAGACCAGCAGGCTCATGCCTACCCAAGTGATGAGACTAGCAGGTCCACACTACCCCATGTGATGAGACCAGCAGGCTCATGCCTACCTCAAGTGATGAGACTAGCGGGTCCACATCTACCCAATGTGATGAGACCAGCAGGCTCATGCCTACCTCAAGTGATGAGACTAGCGGGTCACATTACCAAAGTATGAGACCAGTCATGCTACCTCAAGTGATGAGACTAGCGGGTCCACATCTACCCAAGTGATGAGACTTGCGGTCCACATCTACCCCACATTACTGCATACTACATAAACTATAGTATATACACAAGCTGCCTTACATGATAGAACTTTAGTTTACCAGCTACACATGATCTTGTCTCTGTGGACTTTTATCTATGTCTTGAATTCCCTCCTATATATGAGGGCTGTATCTGCTTATGGAGCTGTCCTTTGTACTGATTCTCCTTTGTACTGATTCTCAAGGTTAGATTTGTATCCCTAAGGTTTTGATGACTTTCTTTCTTCTTAGTACTTCATCTTATTACAAAAATACAAGCCACCCCTCTTCCTGCCTGGATGGGCTGATTAATTTAGCAAAAAAAAAAAAAAAATTGGATCAATTCAGTTTTGATCAGCACTTTCAGTGCACAGTGTCATTGTCCTGAGAGTCACATAACCCGACGTGACCCCCCCCCCTGTGGTCAGTGACTTCTAAACCAGACAGGCTCTGCATAGAAATCACTGGGTTATTACAGTACAAAGCAACAAAAGCCATAAACCAGGCCTCGAGCCGGCAACACCCTGCACATTCCATGGCGAGGAGCAGAGGGTGGGGCACCCGAAAATATCATGACAAAGAGGAACGATGAAAGGCACTGAAATTACAATGATCAACGGGAATCAAAGAAACCCAGCCCTCATATTTATAGCCCCCCACACCCCATAATCATCCCGGACACTGCTGCAAAGAGGATGATTTTAAGAAATGTGAATTATGGCCAGTACATTGCAGCTGGGAATAAAGCAGCAATTGTTCATCACTTCACTCAGCCCTTTCCTTTTGTGGGTTTTTTTTAAGTGCAGGAAGATCTATTGTTCTCTGTTATCAGTTATGATAAATTAGGGAGTGGCTGATGCTAGAAAGATTAAAAGAAATGCATATCCTTTACATGCTGATAGCTTACATCCATGTGCAAGTGTTAAACAAGCCTACACTTTCATAGAATTTGGATTTATTATAAATTAACCCTTTAAATGGAGACAGTCAGTAGTGAAACGGCTGAATAGGCTTTTGTTCACCAAACAGCAGCCTTGTATTTTTTTTAGAAATCCGGTATGCCAGTGCTGAGTAAATCTAGCAGGAGGAAGTGCACTGGGGGCGTGTCAATGAGAGCAAACTGATGCAACGACACGCCAGTGCAACGACACGCCCCCAGTGCAACGACACGCCCCCAGTCAGACAACGACCCAGTAAAACGACCACCCCAGTGCACTTGCATGTGGTTTCTACATTGGATTTCTCACCAGATCTCACAAAAAAAAGATATAATTTTTATTGGGGGAGAAGCACCTATACAGCAGCATATAAAAATATTAATCATAAACTACAGCCAAGAAATATTTTGTGTGGATTATGTTGTGGCCAGTGATTGGCTGCAGCGGTGATGTGGAAATACATAGTTAAATCAGTAAACACTGGAGGGGATTACCAAAGTGGAGGCACAGGGTGAGAGTATTTCTTTTTTAAATCCCTTTAATATGGTTATCACGTGGTAATATAGGATAATGGATTCCATTCTACCACCCCCACCAGGTAAATCCAAAATAAAATCCTTTCTTTATACTGTATGAAGTAATCTACTGTCCGTCACCTTCTCCGCTCCGCAGCCATTGTGCCGCCAGCCCATTATAAAGCTCTGCACTAACTGTTGCGCTGGATAATTAATCTAATAACCCTAATGTCTGGCGACAGCTGCTCCGTCCTGCGCCCCCATCCCCTGGTGACAATAAAAGGACCTGCTGCCGGATTGAAGATTGTCATCTCCTGACTCCTGGGACCTGCTGATGTCTGTGGAGATGTCTACAGGGCGATCAAAGCATCTGTGTCTCTACACCATGGGGCGTCTGTCACCACAGACACGATGACATCACAGCAGGTGACATCACCACAGCCTCCTAGATGGAGAATTCTCCTCTTTTTTGTCCATTCTTTGTTGTGAGCACAAGATTATAATGACATCATCTCTCTATGTGTTAAGCAATGACTGGACGGGGGTAGGGAGTGGTCCCTGTACAGCCAAACAATGAATGAACACGCCGCTCCAGCACTGCACAGGTTACATTTCAGACACTGACATCATTTTCATATGGAAATTTGCTTCCTCTCTGGCATCAGCTTAATCCAAACCCTAGGACATCATCCTGGTCCTAATCGCTGACATCTCATCCCTTCCCTCCCATCCGTCCTGCTTTGATGGTGCTGACACCTCCCTTTTTAGCCAGCAGATCCCTTTAATTAAACAGGATTTACACGCTTCTGCTCATGAAAAGGAATTAATGCATTAACCCTTTAGATGACTGATTGATGCCAAAATACTACATTTAATGGAAATCAATAGCAAGGCCTGTGAATGAATGAATGAAACGGAGGTCCCCCCAAAACAAAAAGAGGGCTTTGTTGGGTTTGTCTGGAAAACAAATAGATGATATTTATGATAGAGAATGCACCCTCTATGAATAGTAAGGATTGCACTAATTATTCATAGCTCCGGAGCAGTGCCCCCTCTCCACGTAGAGCCCCCCATCCTGCTACCAAACCCATTCCCCCCTTTGTTCCCGTGCTGCAGTGATGGGTGTGGTTTTGCAGCAATGGGCTGCTTCAAACCGTTGCGCCCACCCAGTGTCTGATCGCTGTCTGGTGACACCGACACCTGGAGCCCAGTACTGGGGCTGAGACCAGCATCCACCATTGTGCACCCTAATATGAATCATGCACTCATCACCAGCTGCTGGCATAAAGGTTCAAGGACATGGGGGGGGGGTTGACTTTGCCCATCAAATATTCCATTTACAGGGTGACCAGCACCTGGAGCCCAGTACTGGGGCCGAGCCCAGTCTCCACCATTGTGCACCCTATCACCGACACTTGGGAGTCCATAGCCCACCATCGTGCACCTTATCACCAACACCTGGGGCCCAGCCTCAACCATTGTGCACCCTATCATCAACACCTGGAGCTCAGTACTAGGGTGGTACACAACACCCACCATTGTGCACCCTATCACCGACACCAGGAGCCCAGTACTGGGGCCGAGCCCAGCCTCCACCATTCTGCACCCTATCACCGACACCTGGAGTGCAGTACTGAGGCCAAGCTCAGCCTCCACCATTCTGCACCCTATCACCGACACCTGGGCCGAGCCCAGCACCCATCATTGTGCACCCTATCACCTGGATCCCAGTACTGGACCAAGCCCAGCACCCACCATTGTGCACCCTATCACCAACACCTGGGGCCCAGCCTCCACCATTGTGCACCCTATCACCTACACCTGGGGCTGAGCCCAGCCTCCACCATTGTGCACCCTATCACCGACACCTAGAGCCCAGTACTAGGGCTGTACCCAGCACCCACCAACCTATCATGAATTATGCACTCATCCCCAGCTGCTAGGATAAAGGTTCAAGGACATAGTGACATTACTCAGATACTCCATTTATAAGTGATCGTATTATTAGTGGCAGGAGGAGACAGTCAGCAGGTAGGCAGTGCGCAATGGAGGCAACAATGAGGATAATGCAAAACAAATAGGTATCTAGGGTGATAGGAAGGGTTAATCACTACAAGGCTGGATCTAATGCACCACGTGTGACCCGGCAGCAGCAGAGGGCACCTACCTTGGCCCCGATTTGGTTGCCGCACTGGCCGGCCTGGATGTGCACGATCTCCCTCATTGTGGCTCAGGTCTGGCTCGGGGATGCGGGCACTGGAGGAGGCGGTGGCGCAGACGGCTCCTTATATAGGCACCTACTTACGTCATCGATCCCTGCAGCCAATCACAAGGCGTCTGCGACACGCTGCAACATCTCTGCAGCATCAGCACCGGCGGCGGGGACGCGCATGACACGCCCAGCTCCTCCCCCTCTGTTGGGTGGACGCGCCCAGCTGCTAACACGGCGGGACACGCGCCTCAGCCTGAAGCTGTAGCACCGGGGGCGCGCTCAGGTACACAGTGAGTGGAGGAGGGCATGCTGGGACTTGTACTGCCACATTGTCTTGCAGCCCCTTAGGGCCACTTTACACACACCAACTTATCTGTCCAACTTCTGAACAACTTACTGGTTGCAGTGAAATCATGGACACATTGTTCCATTTTGTGGCTGTGTACAAATGGTAAAATGTGTCCATGATTTCACTGCAACCAGAGATCTGTTCAGAAGTTGGACAGATAAGTTGGTGTGTGTAACGTGGCCAATACCCTACAGGATATTGTATTAAACCTCCTAACCCCCCACCTCTTCCAGACTCTCCTACTGTACCCATGTTGCTCCTCACATGTTCTGTTCTTTGAGTATTTTTCTCCCAATTCAGATGTAAAAAGAAAGAAAAACATTTCAGGACAAAAAAAATGAAAGTTTCTGTCACATTTGTGAGGGTCTCCTCCTGATGGGTTCTTTGTGAGGGTCTTCTCCTGATATGTTCTTTGTGAGGGTCTTCTCCTGATGATCTCTTTGTGAGGCGTCTTCTCCTGATGTTGTTCTTTGTGAGGCGTCTTCTCCTGATGATGTTCTTTGTGAGCGTTTCTCCTATGGTGTTCTTTGTGAGGCGTCTCCTCCTGATGGTGTTCTTTGTGAGGCGTCTCCTCCTGATGGTGTTCTTTGTGAGGCGTCTTCTCCTGATGGTGTTCTTTGTGAGGCGTCTTCCTCCTGATGGTGTTCTTTGTGAGGCGTCTTCTCCTGATGGTGTTCTTTGTGAGGCGTCTTCTCCTGATGATGTTCTTTGTGAGGCGTCTTCTCCTGATGGTGTTCTTTGTGAGGCTCTTCCTGATGGTGTTCTTTGTAGGGTCTTCTCCTGATGTGTTCTTTGTGAGGCGTCTTCTCCTGATGTGTTCTTTGTGAGGCGTCTTCTCCTATGGTGTTCTTTGTGAGGCGTCTTCTCCTGATGATGTTCTTTGTGAGGCGTCTTCTCCTAATGGTGTTCTTTGTGAGGCTCTTCTCCTGATGGTTTCTTTGTGAGACGTCTTCTCCTGATGGTGTCTGATCGATGGTCTCTCCTGAGTTGGTTGTCACTTGTGAAACGGTCCAAGTCCCTCAATGGTTCTTTCGAGCTGCACACTCTGGATAGTGTTCTTTGTGAGCGTTTTCCTGATGGTGTTATGTGTGAGACTCTTCTCATGAGTTTGCTATTAGGTGACCATCTATTCTGTATTGATCTTTGATGGTCTGTTGCTTCCTAATGTGTTTCTTGTGAGGGTCTTGTCATAATCGTGTTCTAGTGAGGCGTCTTCCCTGATGTTTTTTGTGTGAGGGTCTTCCTAATTGGTGTTCCTTGTGTAGAGGCGTCTTTCGCTGATCGTGTTTTTTTGAGCGTCTTCTCCTGATGGTGTTCTTTGTGAGATGCTTCTCCTAAAGGTGTTCTTTGTGAGGCGTACCTCGTGATGGGTTTCTTTGTGAGCATCTCCTCCTGATGTTGCTCTTTGTGTAGGTCTTCTCATAATGGTGTTCTTTGTGAGGCGTCTCCTCCTGATGTTGTTCTTCGTGTTGTATTGTCCTGATGGTGTTCTCGTGAGGCGTCTTCTCTGATGGTGTTGCTTTGTGAAACGTCTTCTCCTAAAGGTGTTCTTTGTGAGACGTCTTCTCCTGATGGTGTTCTCTGTGAGGCATCTTCTCCTAATGGTGTTCTTTTGAGGCGTCGTCTCCTGATGGTGTTCTTTGTGGAGACGTCTCTCCTGATGGGTGTTCTTTGTTACGGTTCTTCCCTGATGGTGTTCTTTGTGTGGTGTCTTCTCCTGATGGTGGTTCTTTTGTGAGGCATCTTCTCCTGATGGTGTTTTCTTCGGGAGCGTCTTGTCCTGATGGTGTTCTTTGTGAGGCGTCTTGTCCTGATGGTGTTGTCCGTGAGGCGTCTTCTCCTGATGGGTTCTTTGTGAGCATCTTCTCCTGATGTGTTCTTTGTGAGGTGTCTTCTCTGATGGTGTTTCTTTTTCAGGCGTCTTCTCCTAATGGTGTTCTTTGTCAGGCGTCTTCTCCTGATGGTGTTCTTTGTGAGGCATCTCCTCCTGATTGTGCTCTTTGTGTGGCGTCTTCTCATAATGGTGTTCTTTGTGAGGCGTCTCTCCTGATGGTGTTCTTTGTGAGTGCCTTCTCCTAAAGGTTCCTTTGTCAGGCGTCTTCTCTGATGGGTGTTCTTTGTGAAGCGTCTTCTCCTAATGGTGTTCTTTCTGTAGGCGTCTTCTCCTGATAGTGTTCTTTAGTGAGACGTCTTCCTCCTGATGGTGTTCTTTTTAGAGGGTCTTCTCCTGATGGTGTTTCTTGTTGGTGACTTTCTCATGTGTGTTCTTTGTTGGAGCGTCTCTCCTGATGTGTTCTTTGTGAGGCATTCCTCCTGATGGTGTTCTTTGTGAGGCTCTTCTCCTAATGGTGTTCTTTGTGAGCGTCTCCTCCTGATGGTGTTCTTTGTGATGGCGTCTTCTCCTAATGTGTATCTTTGTCAGGGCCTTCCTCCTGATGGTGTTTCTTTGTGAAGCATCTTCTCCTAATGGTGTTCTTTGTGAGCGTCTTCTCCTGATGGTGTTCTTTGTTAGGTGTCTTCTCCTTGATGGTGTTCTTTTGTGAGTGTCTTCTCTCCTGATGGTGTTCTTTGTGAGGCTTCTTCTCCTGATGGTGTTCTTTGTGAGGCGTCTTCTCCTATGTTGTTCTTTGTGAGCGATCTCTCTCTGATGGTTTTCTTCGTGAGGGTCTTGTCCTAGATGGTTTCTTTGTGAGGCGTCTTGCTCCTGATGGGTGTTCTTTGTGAGCGTCTTCTCCTATGGTGTTCTTTGTGAGGCGTCTTCTCCTGATGGTGTTCTTTGTGGCGCTCGTCCTCCTGATGGTGTTCTTTTTGGCGTCTTCTCTAATGGTGTTTCTTTGTGAGGCGTCTTCTCCTGATGGTGTTCTTTGTGAGGCGTCTCTCCTCCTGATGGGTTCTTTGTAGGACGTCTTCTCCTAATGGTGTTCTTTGTGAGGCGTCCCCTGTATGGTGTTCTTTGTGAGGATCTCCTCCTGATGTGCTCTTTTGTGGAGTCTTCTCATAATGGTGTTCTTTGTGAGGCGTCTCTCCTGATGGTGTTCTTTGTGAGGCGTATTGTCCTGATGGTGTTCTCCGTGAGGCGTCTTCTCCTGATGGTGTTCTTTGTGAGGCGTCTTCTCCTGATGGTGTTCTTTGTGAGGCGTCTTCTCCTGATGGTGTTCTTTTTCAGGCGTCTTCTCCTGATGGTGTTCTTTGTGAAACGTCTTCTCCTAACGGTGTTCTTTGTGACGCGTCTCCTCCTGATGGTGTTCTTTGTGTGGCGTCTCCTCCTGATGGTGTTCTTTGTGTGGCGTCTTCTCCTAATGGTATCCTTTGTCAGGCATCTTCTCCTGATGGTGTTCTTTGTGAGACGTCTTCTCCTGATGGTGAAGACAGAATGGCTAGCACTCAGTTTGGTTAGGAGATCACGGTGCAGGTGAAAGGAACCAAAGGGTCCACAGTTCAATGTATTCAGAATCACTGCACACGTACAATGGAATATTTGCTTATAGGTGAGCGTTTATTTATAGTGTAGTAGTACGACCTCCTATGACGTTTCGGCCTAATTACAGGCCTTGATCACATAGTCGCTAGTTCTGTATTGAATGCGTTGAAAATGTACTTGGATGCAATTCCAAGTTTGCTTCTTGGAGGTTGATTCTGTGAAATCAGACCTAGAGGGTGTTGCCCTGTTTTTTTGTAGTGAAGGGATCCCAATTGGATGTTCACTAGGTAGCAGTTGCTGTAGTAGATGATCCCTGTAGGTTTCAGAACCAGGCATATAGTAATTACTCAAAGGAGGGGAGGAGCAGCCTGGTGGACAGTGTTTCCACTTCAAAGGTCCATGTAGTAGATGATCCCTGTAGGTTTCAGAACCAGGCATATAGTAATTACTCAAGGGAGGGGAGGAGCAGCCTGGTGGACAGTGTTTCCACTTCAAAGGTCCATGTAGTTGATGATCCCTGTAGGTTTCGGAACCAGGCATATAGTAATTACTCAAAGGAGGGGAGGAGCAGCCTGGTGGACAGTGTTTCCAATTCAAAGGTCCATGTAGTAGATGATCCCTGTAGGTTTCAGAACCAGGCATATAGTAATTACTCAAAGGAGGGGAGGAGCAGCCTGGTGGACAGTGTTTCCACTTCAAAGGTCCATGTAGTAGGTGATCCCTGTAGGTTTCAGAACCAGGCATATAGTAATTACTCGAGGGGAGGAGCAGCCTGGTGGACAGTGTTTCCACTTCAAAGGTCCATGTAGTAGATGATCCCTGTAGGTTTCAGAACCAGGCATATAGTAATTACTCAAAGGAGCGGAGGAGCAGCCTGGTGGACAGTGTTTCCACTTCAAAGGTCCATGTAGTAGATGATCCCTGTAGGTTTCAGAACCAGGCATATAGTAATTACTCAAAGGAGGGGAGGAGCAGCCTGGTGGACAGTGTTTCCACTTCAAAGGTCCATGTAGTAGATGATCCCTGTAGGTTTCAGAACCAGGCATATAGTAATTACTCAAAGGAGGGGAGGAGCAGCCTGGTGGACAGTGTTTCCACTTCAAAGGTCCATGTAGTAGATGATCCCTGTAGGTTTCGGAACCAGGCATATAGTAATTACTCAAGGGAGGGGAGGAGCAGCCTGGTGGACAGTGTTTCCACTTCAAAGGTCCATGTAGTAGATGATCCCTGTAGGTTTCGGAACCAGGCATATAGTATTTACTCAAAGGAGGGGAGGAGCAGCCTGGTGGACAGTGTTTCCACTTCAAAGGTCCATGTAGTAGATGATCCCTGTAGGTTTCAGAACCAGGCATATAGTAATTACTCAAAGGAGCGGAGGAGCAGCCTGGTGGACAGTGTTTCCACTTCAAAGGTCCATGTAGTAGATGATCCCTGTAGGTTTCGGAACCAGGCATATAGTAATTACTCAAAGGAGGGGAGGAGCAGCTTGGTGGACAGTATTTCCACTTCAAAGGTCCATGTAGTAGATGATCCCTGTAGGTTTCAGAACCAGGCATATAGTAATTACTCGAGGGGAGGAGCAGCCTGGTGGACAGTGTTTCCACTTCAAAGGTCCATGTAGTAGATGATCCCTGTAGGTTTCAGAACCAGGCATATAGTAATTACTCAAAGGAGGGGAGGAGCAGCCTGGTGGACAGTGTTTCCACTTCAAAGGTCCATGTAGAAGATGATCCCTGTAGGTTTCAGAACCAGGCATATAGTAATTACTCAAAGGAGGGGAGGAGCAGCCTGGTGGACAGTGTTTCCACTTCAAAGGTCCATGTAGTAGATGATCCCTGTAGGTTTCAGAACCAGGCATATAGTAATTACTCAAAGGAGGGGAGGAGCAACCTGGTGGACAGTGTTTCCACTTCAAAGGTCCATGCAGTAGATGATCCCTGTAGGTTTCAGAACCAGGCATACAGTGCCTACAAGTAGTATTCAACCCCCTGCAGATTTAGATGGTTTGATAAGATGCAAATAAGTTAGAGCCTTCAAACTGCAAACGAGAGTAGGATTTATTAACAGAAGCATAAATCTTACAGACCAAAAAGTTATGTTGCTCAGTTGAATTTTAATAAATTTTAAACATAAAAGTGTGGGTCAATTATTATTCAATCCCTATGTTTAATATTTTGTGGAATAACCCTTTTTTGCAATTACAGCTAATAATCGTCTTTTATAAGACCTGATCAGGCCGGCACAGGTCTCTGGAGTTATCTTGGCCCACTCCTCCATGCAGATCTTCTCCAAGTTATCTAGGTTCTTTGGGTGTCTCATGTGGACTTTAATCTTGAGCTCCTTCCACAAGTTTTCAATTGGGTTAAGGTCAGGAGACTGACTAGGCCACTCCATCACCTTGATTTTTTCCCTCTTGAACCAGGCCTTGTTTTTCTTGGCTGTGTGCTTTGGGTCGATGTCTTGTTGGAAGATGAAATTACGACCCATCTTAAGATCCTTGATGGAGGAGCGGAGGTTCTTGGCCAAAATCTCCAGGTAGGCCGTGCTATCCATCTTCCCATGGATGCGGACCAGATGGCCAGGCCCCTTGGCTGAGAAACAGCCCCACAGCATGATGCTTCCACCACCATGCTTGACTGTAGGGATGGTATTCTTGGGGTCGTATGCAGTGCCATCCAGTCTCCAAACGTCACGTGTGTGGTTGGCACCAAAGATCTCGATCTTGGTCTCATCAGACCATAGAACCTTGAACCAGTCTGTCTCAGAGTCCTCCAAGTGATCATGAGCTAACTGTAGATGAGCCTTGACATGACTCTTTGAAAGTAAAGGTACCTTACGGGCTCGTCTGGAACGGAGACCATTGCGGTGGAGTACGTTACTTCTGGTATTGACTGAAACCAATGTCCCCACTGCCATGAGATCTTCCCGGAGCTCCTTCCTTGTTGTCCTTGGGTTAGCCTTGACTCTTCGAACAAGCCTGGCCTCGGGACGGGAGGAAACTTTCAAAGGCTGTCCAGGCCCTGGAAGGCTAACAGTAGTTCCATAAGCCTTCCACTTCCGGATGATGCTCCCAACAGTAGAGACAGGTAGCCCCAACTCCTTGGAAAGGGTTTTGTACCCCTTGCCAGCCTTGTGACCCTCCACGATCTTGTCTCTGATGGCCTTGGAATGCTCCTTTGTCTTTCCCATGTTGACCATGTATGAGTGCTGTTCACAAGTTTGGGGAGGGTCTTAAATAATCAGAAAAGGCTGGCAAAAGAGATAATTAATCCGCACATGTGAAGCTCATTGTTCTTTGTGCCTGAACTACTTCTTAATACTTTAGGGGGACCAAACAGAATGCTGGTGGTTTGAGGGGTTGAATAATAATTGACCCACACTTTTATGTTTAAAATTTATTAAAATTCAACTGAGCAACATAACTTTTTGGTTTGTAAGATTTATGCTTCTGTTAATAAATCCTACTCTCGTTTGCAGTTTGAAGGCTCTAACTTATTTGCATCTTATCAAACCACCTAAATCTGCAGGGGGTTGAATACTACTTGTAGGCACTGTATAGTAATTACTCAAAGGAGGGGAGGAACAGCCTGGTGGACAGTGTTTCCACTTCAAAGGTCCATGGGATCCCATGGACCTTGGAAGTGGAAACACTGTCCACCAGGCTGCTCCTCCCCTCCTTTGAGTAATTACTATATGCCTGGTTCTGAAACCTACATGGATCATCTACTACAGCAACTGCTACCTAGTGAACATTTAATTGGGATCCCTTCACTACAAAAAAACAGGGCAACACCCTCTAGGTCTGATTTCACAGAATCAACCTCCAAGAAGCAAACTTGGAATCGCATCCAAGTACATTTTCAACGCATTCAATACAGAACCAGCGACTATGTGATCAAGGCCTGTAATTAGGCCGAAACGTCATATGAGGTCGTACTACACTATAAATAAACGCTCACCTATAAGCAAATATTCCATTGTACGTGTGCAGTGATTCTGAATACATTCTCCTGATGGTGTTCTTTGTGAGGCGTCTCCTCCTGATGGTGTTCTTTGTGAGGTGTCTCCTCCTGACGGTGTTCTTTGTGAGGCGTCTCCTCCTGATGGTGTTCTTTGTGAGGTGTCTCCTCCTGATAGTGTTCTTTGTGAGGCGTCTCCTCCTGATGGTGTTCTTTGTGAGGTGTCTCCTCCTGATGGTGTTCTTTGTGAGGCGTCTTCTCCTGATGGTGTTTTTTTTTTGTGAGGCGTCTTCTCTTAATGGTGTTCTTTGTGAGGCGTCTCCTCCTGATGGTGTTCTTTGTGAGGTGTCTCCTCCTGATGGTGTTTTTTGTGAGGCGTCTCCTCCTGATGGTGTTCTTTGTGAGGTGTCTCCTCCTGATGGTGTTCTTTGTGAGGCGTCTCCTCCTGATGGTGTTCTTTGTGAGGTGTCTCCTCCTGATGGTGTTCTTTGTGAGGCGTCCTCTCCTGATGGTGTTCTTTGTGAGGCGTCTTCTCTTAATGGTGTTCTTTGTGAGGCGTCTTCTCCTGATGGTGTTCTTTGTGAGGTGTCTTGTTCTGATGGTGTTCTTTGTGAGGCGTCTTCTCCTGATGGTGTTCTTTGTGAGGTGTCTCCTCCTGATGGTGTTCTTTGTGAGGCGTCTTCTCTTAATGGTGTTCTTTGTGAGGCGTCGTCTCCTGATGGTGTTCTTTGTGAGGTGTCTTGTCCTGATGGTGTTCTTTGTGAGGCGTCCTCTCCTGATGGTGTTCTTTGTGAGGTGTCTTGTTCTGATGGTGGTCTTTGTGAGGCGTCTCCTCCTGATGGTGTTCTTTGTGAGGTGTCTCCTCCTGATGGTGTTCTTTGTGAGGCGTCTCCTCCTGATGGTGTTCTTTGTGAGGTGTCTCCTCCTGATGGTGTTCTTTGTGAGGCGTCTTCTCCTGATGGTGTTCTATGTGAGGCGTCTTCTCCTAATGGTGTTCTTTGTGAGGTGTCTTCTCCTGATGGTGTTCTTTGTGAGGTGTCTTGTTCTGATGGTGTTCTTTGTGAGGCGTCTTCTCCTGATGGTGTTCTTTGTGAGGTGTCTCCTCCTGATGGTGTTCTTTGTGAGGCGTCTTCTCCTGATGGTGTTCTTTGTGAGGCGTCTCCTCCTGATGGTGTTCTTTGTGAGGTGTCTCCTCCTGATGGTGTTCTTTGTGAGGCGTCGTCTCCTGATGGTGTTCTTTGTGAGGTGTCTCCTCCTGATGGTGTTCTTTGTGAGGCGTCTTCTCTTAATGGTGTTCTTTGTGAGGCGTCATCTCCTGATGGTGTTCTTTGTGAGGTGTCTTGTCCTGATGGTGTTCTTTGTGAGGCGTCCTCTCCTGATGGTGTTCTTTGTGAGGTGTCTTGTTCTGATGGTGGTCTTTGTGAGGCGTCTCCTCCTGATGGTGTTCTTTGTGAGGTGTCTCCTCCTGATGGTGTTCTTTGTGAGGCGTCTCCTCCTGATGGTGTTCTTTGTGAGGTGTCTCCTCCTGATGGTGTTCTTTGTGAGGCGTCTTCTCCTGATGGTGTTCTTTGTGAGGCGTCTTCTCCTAATGGTGTTCTTTGTGAGGTGTCTTCTCCTGATGGTGTTCTTTGTGAGGTGTCTTGTTCTGATGGTGTTCTTTGTGAGGCGTCTTCTCCTGATGGTGTTCTTTGTGAGGCGTCTCCTCCTGATGGTGTTCTTTGTGAGGCGTCTTCTCCTGATGGTGTTCTTTGTGAGGCGTCTCCTCCTGATGGTGTTCTTTGTGAGGCGTCGTCTCCTGATGGTGTTCTTTGTGAGGTGTCTTGTTCTGATGGTGTTCTTTGTGAGGCGTCTTCTCCTGATGGTGTTCTTTGTGAGGTGTCTCTTCCTGATGGTGTTCTTTGTGAGGCGTCTTCTCCTGATGGTGTTCTTTGTGAGGCGTCTCCTCCTGATGGTGTTCTTTGTGAGGCGTCGTCTCCTGATGGTGTTCTTTGTGAGGTGTCTTGTTCTGATGGGAAACACTCAATCCTGGGCCCCGCCCAATCACAAGGCTACAGGAAAATTCCCCAAACAGGAGACAATTCCACTACAAAACCTTCTCACCATTTTTTATGTTTATGAAGAAATTACAATTCTTGGGGTTTTATTTTGCAGGAATATGCATGAATATGTGCACAAAATATCAATTTTTTTGTCCTGTTAGCAATTTTCTGTGACTGTTTTGTGTTTTTTAGTGGGGGAGGGGTTAGAATTATTATTAGTGTTTGTTAAGTATTTTGGGGTGATTTTCTCAAATTTTTTTTTATTAAGCCATGAATAAAATATTAGCATTTTACGAGGCAAAAACTCCTCAAAACACCTGGGGAATCCTAAAAATACCCATCCAGGTGTCTTTAGTAATTTCTAATGGAAAGTCTGAAGCGGCTTCATAGCGAAACATGCCTAAACTGTCAGGTTACTTCTTTTATATCAGTGTTCCCCGACTCCAGTCCTCAAGTCCAGTTGCGTAACTTGAAGCTCATGGGCCTGTCGGAAAAGCTCCAACAGGGCCCCCAATTATTGCAAATCTTAAATAAGAATAGTCTTTTTCTATAGGCCGAAGGGACATTTGGGCCCCCCTAGGCTCCAGGGCCTGGGTGCAATTGCAACCCCTGCACGTATTGCAGTTACGCCACTGCTCAAACCCCACCAACAGTGCAGGTTTTCAGGATTTCCTTACCATCTGACATTTGGAATCAGGGGATTAAAGTACCTACTATCAAATGCTAAGGAAATCCTGAAAACATGCACTGTTGGTGGGGCTTAAGCAGGGGCGTAACTGCAATATGTGTAGGGGTTGTAATCAAACCCCGGCCCTGGAGCCTAGGGTGCCCCAAAAGTCCCTAGAATTACACTAATTCTATTAAAGATTTGCAATAATTGGGGGCCCTGTTGGAGCTTTTGCATTGGGGCCCATGAGCTTCAAGTTACACCACTGGGCTTGAGGACTGGAGTCGGGGAACTCTGTTTTATATGATCTGCATTTTTTGGAAACCTGTAACTATATAAAATCAACCAATACACTGATCGTACATCAAATCGTTACTCAATAGAAATAAATGGAAAGATTCTCACAAGCATTTTTTTGGGCAATTTTTGGGGAGTTATTTTTAGACCATTTACGCTCAAAAAGACTGGTAGAAAAACTCAGTGTGAACATACCTTTAGATGTCGCTGTCAGTTGTGGAAATGAGATGCCGATTGCATTGTCGTAGCAGTCAGAGGCCTCCTAAGATCCCCTCGTCATGTCTGTACACCTATAAAGTCCAGCCAAAATGATAAAACATTAAACAGCAGAATTGCTGTTTTTGGTTAAAAATAAAGAAAGTTTGAAGAAAATGAGATCAGCAAAGTCGTATGAAGCCCTCTGCAGACCGAGAGGAAATATTAAAAGCAAATAGAAGCCCATGGGGTGTCTGATGCCATTTAAAGGGCTGTAGGGTAAAACAAGTTGTGAGTAGTGATGAGCGAGCACTACCATGCTCAGGTGTCCAGTGTTCGTAACGAGTAATTGTGTGCTCCGATGGGCGAGACCCATGTGCCGAGTATAATGGAAGGCTATGGGAAGTTTGAGTTCCCCATTGACTTCCATTACATTCGGTACTCGAGTCGCATGCATCCAAGCGAACAATTACTTGTAAGAAGTACCAGGCACCCGCACATGGTAGTGCTCGTCATCACTAGTTGTCAACTAGCTTATAATGGAACCAACAAATGGAAGGTTTGAACGGACCTGATCAGATCCTTAATCATCAGGATCTGGATGCGACCCTGTAACTTCTACAGCTCATTTCTGCTTCTTAATATTTTGGATTCTCCTACCCCTGGCTCCAGGCCCCTGTGAGCGTTACATCATTGAGCAACGTTTCACGTCGACCATTTGCCAACCTACTGTAGACATGCTGCAGGTTCTCACACTATGACACACATGCATCAAAGCAGACAGATGGCATACAATATAAATGCCCAGAGGGTGATACAAGCTGCGATGCCACTATGAACAGACGTTCCGGGAAACAAGCCACTTGGACTTTTCTCCCCTCAATAATAGGCTGCTGTTCTATCAAGCTGATGTCAGCGCCAGAGCTAAGAACTAATGCCAGACACTGAGAACAGCAGTGGAGACTTGCCAGGTGATCTGAGAACAGTGCAGGTTTTTGGTTTTATTTAAGTTTTTTTTTTTGCTAGCAGGAAAAATTTGAAAGCGAACAACCCATTCATGGATCTAATACCCAGACACTGGAGCTTTGATTAGAGACTATTTCCATGTAAAACAATATATACTAATACTAGATGTGGGCCTCATGGTATCGCATCGGGAGAGCGATGACATCACGATGGGGCCGGGCTCTGTGGTGCAGGGGGTGGCGGCTGTCTCTCCCCCCATGCGCTATCCCCCTTGTGTGCTCTCCCCTCTATGTGCTGTCTCTCTCCCCCCTGTGGTGTCTTCTCCCCTCCTTTCTATCTCCTTAGACCTGTCTCTTCCCTGTTTGATGTCTCCCCCCTGTGCGCTGTCTCTCTCCCCCTGGCACTCTCCCCCCTGTGTGCTGTCTTCTCCCCTCATGTACTCTGTCCTTTGAGCTGTCTTCCCCCTGTGTGCTCTCCCCACTGTGCATTTTTCCCCCTGTGCATTGTCTCTTACCCCTGTATTCTGTATCTCTCCCCCTGTTCTCTCTTCTCCCCTCTGTACTCTCTCCTTTGACATGTCTCTTCCCTGTCGATGTCACCTCCTGTGCGCTGTCTCTCTCCCCCCTGGTGCTCTCTCCCCTGTGTGCTGTTTTTTTCCCCTGTGATGTCTTCTACCCTTATTTGCTGTACTTTGAGTTGTCTCCCCCTGTGCACCCTCTCCCCCATTGTGCACTCCCCCCTGTGGGCGCTTTGGCTCCCCACTGTGCACTCACCCTGATGCGCTCGCCCCCTGTGGGCTGTCCCTTTGTGCGGTCTCCCCCTGTGCGCTCTCTCCCCCCTGTGTTGTCTTCTCCCATCATGTGCTCTCTCCTTTGAGCTGTATCCCCCCCTTGGGTGCTATCTCTCTCTACCTCCTGCGCATTCTCCCCACTGTGCACTCTCCCCCTTGTGCGCTCTCTCTCTCCTCCCTGTGCTGTCTTTTCTCCTCGTGGACTCTCTCCTTTGAGCTCTCTCCCCCTTGTGTGCTGTCTCTGCCCCCTGTGCATTCTCCTCCCTTGTGCTGTTTCTTTCTTCTGTGTTCTCTCCCCCTGTGCGCTCTCTTTTTCCCCTTGAGCACTGTCTCTCTTTCCGTGCGCTGGGTTTATGCATTCGCACTTATTGAGGCACATAATAGAAGGATAAATGGACCCTGAAAGTGACAGAAGTAGTAGGGTAATTATGTAAGTGGATCAAGAAAAACAACATTTATACATTCCAACACCTCTAGGGCTTTGGCTACAAAATCCTATATTTATATTCTCTGCCACTTGCTGTTTCTCAATTATCCTAGAGCTGCAATTTTGCTGTAAAAAAATATCCATTTTGAATATGTTTTGATTGTCAGTGACTTACATTAAAGGGATCCATTCATGTTCCAAGTGCTAATGATTTGCAAATATAGGATTAATCTGCAGGTTAATAGTGCTCCAATTCTGTCCGGTCTGATCTGGATCCTAACATGGGAGTCTATGGGCGCCGGATCGCCCTGGATCCAACAGAAAATCGTTCCAGTTCCTGGACGCCGGATGCTGAACGAGCAGCGTCTCTGAAATTCAAGTCTCACTCGTTCAGTACCTGGACAGCGCAGCTAAAAGAGCCGCCGGATGAAATTTCAGCACCTGGAGAGCTCCAGGGCTAAAATTTCAGCACTTGGACAGTGGCAGCCACGCGCACTAATGATTCCAGCAGAAAACAGGTTCTGTTCTTCCTGCAAAACACCGGACAGAACCTGACAGCCGAAAATCATGGTATGAAGCTGACCTAAGGCTGGCTTCACACCACAGTTTTGTGTGCACGGTTTTGTGTTATAACACGGGACAGGGCGGGCACAAGCGCTGATGTCAGAGCGGGAGGCGGAACAGGAGCGCGGGACCGACAATAACAAGACCTCGCTCTGCCCCTGCGTGAAGTAGCACAAGGAGGTGCAGGCGAGGATTGATGACAAACCATCAAGGAGGCGGCGAGGACAGGGAGGAGGGTGGAACAGAGACGCTTGGGGTGGGAATAGCCCCCGGGAAGCGAGCTGACTGCTGCCACTGGTAATGCCCTCTTGACTTTTTACTGTGATGGTGGGTTTACACGCCGCGATATCGGCGTCCAACTCCGACCCAACTCCGACAAAAAGTCACGTGGGTCGCGAGTTGGAGCCGATATCGTGTGCGCGTTGTATTGTTTTGGCATCCAACGCGATGCTGGAACGATGCCAAAACGATATCGGAGTTGAATAGCAAAGCTATTCAACTCGCCGATATCGCAAGGCCGTTGTACCAGCATCGCTGCGTGTGACAGCCCAACTCCGATGTCTACGCTCACGTCACCCATTCACTCCCATGTTAACTGGTCGTTCCTGGGTTGGTGGGCGTAGACATCGGAGGGGACGTTGCATCCCGATATCGCGGCGTGTAAACTGGCGATGCGATGCAGGGAGAAACGTGCACTAAATGCGCGCTCCCGCGTCGTTGCCTCCGATATCGCCGCGATATCGGGACGTGTAACCCCACCATGAGTTTTCAAAAGGCTATATTTAGGGGTACAAACCTCAAAGACACATGGGGACCCCTTGCCTGAATGCAGCATACATGCTGCATCCAGTGCTGCTATTACGGTAGATTGAATTCCAGGAGGGGGGGGGACAGATCCTCTTGGCAAGTGAGACAAATATGACTTCCAATCAGGTAGCAGAAAATCAAACGTATTTGGAAACGTTTGCGACTCTTGAATTGCAGGTGGGTAGGCTGCAGAGCAAAATATGCCAATATAATAAACATTACATACAATGTTGTAAAGCAACAACCACAGTATCATTGTGTCACAATATTGCATAGTCTATACAGTGGACTGCACTACAGTATCATAAATTTTGAGAAAACTAATAATAATAATAATAATAATATTAAAAAAGCTTAATCATTGTATAGTGTATAGTGAAAAATGTGGTTCCAGTCCTCATTGATATCAATATCTCTGCTGTTTGTGAGTGAATGCACAGATTCCTGTTCACACACTCCTCTGATCATGTCTTTATACTGATATCTGGTACATTAAAGGTCCCTATACACATTTGGCTGATATTGGGAGAACGCACCGATATTGACACGTTTGGTTAACTGTCCAATCTGTATAGAGGCGGCAGCCGACTGAGGGGATAAATGTTGATCGTTGAAGTCCAGTTTTAGACTGCTGATCGCATTCTATTCCCTGAGATAAGCAGCCGGTTGACGTGGCTTTGTCATACAGAGCACAAGAATGCTCGGCCGCATGGGCACTCCTATGTATGAGAGTGTTGTCTCAGGTGGAGGTTGGCCAAACAGTTCTCTAAAGCATTGTTCTGACTGCCTTGTTTCTTACGTCCATGGAATGGGCACTTATTGGGATCCATGTTGAAGCCACAACTCTTGCATGATATTGTGCAATATTTAGTGCAGGATTTGTTCTTATCACTTCAATCATTAATAGCCTTAGAAAAATTAAACATGGCACCTGATAAGTTGCGTTTAGCATTAAGGGGCCATACATATTGCATTTAAGCTCTTCTGTCAATGTTCTGCCTGAATCTAAGAATGATGGAGATCGTGGATAGTGTAAAAAAAAAAAGCTCAAACTGAATCCCTTGTAGTCTATGGCTTATTGATGTTTGATGTTCTGTCTGAATCTCATTTTCCTAATATAAAAGCAAAAACACAATATGGATGTCCCCTATTATCACACAGAATATTTCATATTAAAAAACATAGTTATCTTTGATTTTTTCCAGTTTATTGATGCAACAATAAAGGATTCAAGATGACTGCCACTTCCTAACACACAGTCAAGGATAACTGGGTAAGTAAAGTCTCTTTCTACACTGCTCAACATTGAATTTACAACACCAAAAAGAAAAAGTCATGGATCTTTGATAATGATCTGCAAATGATGATAGCAGGGAAATAATATTATTAAAACATCTCAATTTATTCAGTATCGAGTACAAGCTCAATGTGCAGAAATCCCAGCACTTACAACCTCTGCTGCTATCAGTGAGGTTACTAATGGTCATCTGAGAAATGTGCTTCAATGCTTAATGCACCTGGGCAAATCATCAAATTCTACTGCTGGCAGCTCTCTTTGCAATTACCGACCAATGATGTCCCATATGGTCTTGAGAGACAAATCTGGAGACACTGCAGGCCATGGTGATACTTTCCAGCCTCAGAGGCCATACAAAGTAATACAAGCAACATGTGATCTGATGTTGGCGTATTAAAAAATGACTTCTGGGAAACTTAGGATAAATGGCCGCACCACTGGTTCCACCACCAAATCATTATCCGGTATGAAGATTAGAGAGGTCCGACTACCATACATTATGTCCTCCACCCACCATAATCCCAGGAGTAGGAGGACTGGTGTGGCATTCCCTCTTGAAGGCTTCTTCATGGCGTTGACAACATTGTCTTCAAACCAATCTCCAGCTATCATGATAGCCTTTCAGAGTGGTGGTGTGAGGTCAATTAGGAGGAGGATTTCATGAGGGAACGTCACACCAATCCTTCCAGGATTATGGTGTTGGGTGTCATATTGTACGATATAGTGTTTAAGTATGGGTATGTCTGCTTGTGGCACTCATACCTGATACTAAATGAATTAAGATATTTGTCTCCATTTTTTCCAAAATTTTATATAGGTAACATGTTTATCCATCCTGTCATTTCCATATGTATATTGGCCTCAGCCATATTTGCACACCCAGGTGATGGGTGTGCAGGTATGGCGCCCAATGATTGTACAGGTACACTGTGCAGTACTGCCATCAGTGCTGCAGTCGCTCGCAAGTGCTGCCACCCAAAACCGCCGCCACACAACACCGCCGACTAAGTGCGCATGCGCTCTTACTCAGGCAGCTGCCATCTTTGGACACCTGGGTATACAAAGATGGCTGAGGCGTAACCCCGCGTGTGCACGCGCACTTACACCACCACCGTCTTTGTACACCACAGGGGGAGAGAGGAATCACACAGCAGGGAGATCGCACAAGGGGGGACAGAAAAAGCACAGGAGAAGAGACATCCCACAGGGAGACAGATACAGCACACAGTGGGGAGGGAGAGCACACAGGGGAGAGACAGCATACATGGGGAAGAGAGAGGGCACAGGGGGAGGGACAGCCCCCAAGGGGGAGAGAGCGCACAGGGGTGAAAGAGACAGCACACAGAGGGGAGAGCACACAAGAGGGAGAGACAAAGCACAGGGGGGGCAAGTTGACAGGATGGAAAGATAGCCCACAGGGGGAAAAAAGAGCATATAGGGGGGAGAAAGAGCACACAGGGGACAGAAACAGCGCACAGTGGGGAGAGAGAGCACACGGGTAGAGAGACAATACACAGGAGGAAGTGAGGGCACACAGAGGGGAGAGACAGCCAATAGGGGAGAGAGAGAGCACACAGGGGAAGAGAGACAGCCCAAAGGGGGAGAGACAGCCCACAGGTGGGAGGGACAACTCACAGGGGGAGAGCGCCCATGTGGAAAAGACAGCACAAGAGGAGAGGGAATGCAAGGGGGAGAAACACCACAAGGAGAGAAAGGGCTCACAGGGGAAAAGAGAGAGCGCACAGGGGGAAGAGATAGCACAGAGGTAAAAAAAGCTAAAAGGAGAGACGACATGAGGGGAGAAGACAGCACGTAGTGGTGAGACACCACACAGGGGGGAGAGTGAGCAGGGGGGACACAGCTTAAAGGAGAGAGCACATGAGGGGAGAAGACAGTACACAGGGGGTAGAGCGCACAGGGGAAAAAGAGATAGGTTAAAGGACCAGAGAGCACAGAGGGAAGAAGGGACAGGTTAAAGGACCAGAGAGCACAGAGGGAAGAAGACAGCACAGGAGGGAGAGCAGACATGGCACACGGGGGGGGGGGGGGGGAGAGAGAGACGGCAGCCACCCCCAGTGCCACAGAGCCCCCCTCCATCATGATGTAACAGCCCACACGATGTGATAGCATCGGGCAACTATCTAATGTATATATTTATTTATTATATGTATGTAATGAAATACGAACGCTGATCGGTTGGCATGGGAAACAGATAGACCTAGTGATGGTAGTTCTGATAAATAAGGCCTATATATACAGTACAGACCAAAAGTTTGGACACACCTTCTCATTCAAAGAGTTTTCTGAATTTTCATGAATATGAAAATTGTAGATTCACACTGAAGGCATCAAAACTATGAATTAACACATGTGGAATAATATACTTAACAAAAAAGTGTGAAACAACTGAAAATATGTCTTATATTCTAGGTTTCTTCAAAGTAGCCACCTTTTTCTTTGATTACTGCTTTGCACACTCTTGGCATTCTCTTGATGAGCTTCAAGAGGTAGTCACCGGAAATGGTCTTCCAACAGTCTTGAAGGAGTTCCCAGAGATGCTTAGCACTTGTTGGCCCTTTTGCCTTCACTCTGCGTTCCAGCTCACCCCAAACCATCTCGATTGGGTTCAGGTCTGGTGACTGTGGATGCCAGGTCATCTGGCATAGCACCCCATCACCACCACACCTCCTCCTCCATGCTTCACGGTGGGAACCAGGTATGTAGAGTACATCCGTTCACCTTTTCTGTGTCACACAAAGACACGGTGGTTGGAACCAAAGATCTCAAATTTGGACTCATGAGACCAAAGCACAATGTCCATTCCTTGTGTTCTTTAGCCCAAACAAGCCTCTTCTGCTTGTTGCCTGTCCTTAGCAGTGGTTTCCTAGCAGCTATTTTTCCATGAAGGCCTGCTGCACAAAGTCTCTTCTTAACAGTTGTTGTAGAGATGTGTCTGCTGCTAGAACTCTGTGTGGCATTGACCTGGTTTCTAATCTGAGCGGCTGTTAACCTGCGATTTCTGAGGCTGGTGACTTGGATGAACTTATCCTCCGCAGCGGTGACTCTTGGTCTTCCTTTCTTGGGGCGATCCTCATGTGAGCCAGTTTCTTTGTAGCGCTTGATGGTTTTTGCAACTGCACTTGGGGACACTTTCAAAGTTTTCCCAATTTTTTGGACTGACTGACTTTCATTTCTTAAAGTAATGATGGCCACTCGTTTTTCTTTACTTATCTGCTTTTTTCTTGCCATAATACAAATTCTTACAGTCTTTTCAGTAGGACTATCAGCCGTGTATCCACCAGACCTCTGCACAACACAACTGATGGTCCCAACCCCATTTATAAGGCAAGAAATCCCACTTATTAAACCTGACAGGGCACACCTGTGAAGTGAAAGCCATTTCCAGTGACTACCTCTTGAAGTTCATCAAGAGAATGCCAAGAGTGTGCAAAGCAGTCATCAAAGCAAAAGGTGGCTACTTTGAAGAACCTAGAATATAAGACATATTTTCAGTTGTTTCACACTTTTTTGTTAAAGGGAACCTGTCAGCTAGTTTATGCCCCTCCAGTTATCACTGTCTGTAGCTTCAGCTTTAGAATACCAGTCTAATCATCTCTGTCTGAGCTCATAGTGTAATGTGAAAGGTGAAAAAAAGCATTTATAAACTTACATTTCAGTCCCCACCTTGGAGGAGGGGGACTGTCTGGCAGGATAATAGTTAACTCCCTTTTAACTTGGATAGCTAAAGGGCCTGTGTGATGTAACGATCATGTGACCATAGTGGGCGGAGCTAAGCCAGCAAACATATTATGTTCTATGAGAACTTAGCTCCGCCTTTTGTAGTCACATGGTTATGACATCACATCAGGTCTCCCAACATGTTCTAACATAAGGCTGAAATGTTAACTATTAACCTGCCAAACAGTCCCCGTCCTCCAAGCTGGGGACTGACTGCCTCATTACATAAGGAAATGTAAGTGTATAAATGCTTTTTTTTTCACCTTTCACATTACACTATGAGCTCAGACAGGGATGATTAGAATAGTATTATGAAGCTGCAGCTACAGACAGTGATAGCTGGAGGGGCATAAACCAGCTCACAGGTTCCCTTTAAGTATATAATTCCACATGTGTTAATTCATAGTTTGATGCCTTCAGTGTGAATATACAATTTTCATAGTCATGAAATTACAGAAAACACTCTGAATGAGAAGGTGTGTCCAAACTTTTGGTCTGTACTGTATATTATATATAATATATGTAGGCCTTATTAATCAGATCTACCATCCCTAGGTCTATCTATTTCCCATGGCAACCAATCAGAGCACAGCTTTCATTTTTCAGACTGCTCTAAATAAATAATAGCTGTTTTCTGATTGGTTGCTATGGTCAGCAAAGCCGCTTTCTCTCGTAGCTAGTCATAAATCTCCGCCATGTTTTCTGATATGGCTGCGCCATGTTACTTATTACAGCTTTATAATACCATCACTTGTCCAGTCATTCTGCTATATGGAGATAATATGGCGTCCTCCCTGTGTAAGTGCGGGGACAGAGTCATGCAGTTACTCAGCATTATTACGGTAATCTATACCATTATAGACTATGCAGGGGGGACGTGTGTGACGGATCCTCCGGTGACATGACACACCTAGCACAAGACAAAGCCTCCATCCCTGGGTGCGGGGATAATGGATCCTGACACTGGGGCATCCCTGGGGTCTCACAGAGGAGGGGTCCACGAGTCACATATTTGGGAAGAGGCAGATGTTGGGGAGGGGGATGGGAGAGAGATGGCTGAGTCATGTTACTGTGCAGACAATGGCTGCCGCCCCTCCTTCCTCCATAGCCCCCCACTCTCTGCAGCCACTCTGTTTCCTTCTCTTCATGATGCTGGTACAACCACCTGTCATGTCTCTATATACATCACTGATTCACAGGGCGGAGACCGCTCCCTCCATAAGGAGAACTGATTGTGTCACATCTATTCTTAGGAAAGGCTAAAATCATTGCAGATAGTGAGAAAAATATGACATAAGGAAAATTCCTTTATTCCAGTGCTGATATGGAACTGGAGTGCAAGGCGATGGATTACCAAATATTCTGCACTATTCATTTATTATACTAATTTATATTCACTATTAATTTGTCAGCATTTTACAGACATCATTAAAAGATCAATTAAAGGGGTTGTCCAGGAAAAAGAAGTTATGGCCAATTCATAGATGATCACTTATTGATCAGTGGGATCCGCATCGATCGGCAGAACATTGACCTCTTATCTCTGAAAGCCATACACGAGTTGCTTGTCATATACTTTATTACTAGCTGCTTGTTGCGCAAATGTTTTTGGTCCCCCAACTTGTCTGAGGATTGCTGTCACCTGGCACATGTGGCCTAAGGGGTTCACATCATCGTATTTTTTAAGTAATATACAGTCCCTTTTTAATATGTGCAGCAGATAGGTGGGGGTCTAAGATCTTGGACCCCTCACCAATTACTCAAAAAACCATTCCGCTCAGCAGGCACAGCACCCCGGTGGAGTATATGTGGAGCCCCCACGGGACAGGGGTACTCGGTACCGGACCGGTCGGTGCCGGGGAAGTCACGGGTGGCTTGGTCCGGACCGTGTCCCTGGGCCCGCACAATAAGATGGGGAATATTTACAAGGGGATTTGTCACGGGTGACGCCACCCACTTGGTGCGGCCAGTGATGGGGCCGCCGCTGCCGCAGAACCTCCGGGGGTTGTCACGTCGCCATTGGACTCGGTGGCTGGTGTTCCTGCCTCGGCCGCTGGGGGGAGTGTCACGTCGCCATTGGACTCGGTGGCTGGTGTTCCTGCCTCGGCCGCTGGGAGGAGCCGGATTCCTTCGGCTGGTGGCGCCGGTGATAGGAGGGCCTTGTCCTCATATGGAACCGCTCCCGCGACGTCTGCCTCTGTCGCTGAGCGCCGCTGTGTTTCCCCTCTGGGTGGTGTTGGTCGCAGAGGAAAGGGCCCTGCAGAGGTGTCCGTTAGGCGCAGCCTGCGTTCTTCTGTCAGAGGAGGCGTGGGTGGAGCCAGTCATGCAGCTCCATCTGGCCTGGATCTAGGGGCGGTCCGGATGAGGTCATCAGGTTGTGAGCTCCAGCCTATGGGAGGTAGCCGTGCCCTTCAAGTACATTGGAGCCTGGCTTGCAGGCCGCCAGATATAGTTTTGGTTCCCCAGTGATAGTGTGTGTTTAGTTTCGTGTCTGACCTTTGCCTGGATTTCTGACTCTGCCTCTGCCTATTGATTTTGTACCTCAGCTGCCCTCTTGGTTTTGCCCTTGACCTTTGCCTGGATTTCTGACTCTGCCTCTGCCTATTGATCTTGTACCTCAGCTGCCCTCTTGGTTTTGCCCTTGACCTTTGCCTGGATTTTTGACTCTGCTACTGCCTGACGATTTTGTACCTTCGCTCCCTCTCGGTTTTGACTCGGACATCTGACTTCGTTTTTCGGGTCTTGATTTCCCTGGCGACCTCCCCGGCTCTGTTGCTCATATAGGCAGCTACCCCCTGGGCTCCGCTATAATTCCAGATCCCTGTATAGGGGTTAAGGGTCTCGGGGTCTCTCGGGGTGCTGCCTACCAGCAGCTCGGCCTCACAGCGGATGGTCGTCACAGGGGTGATGTGATGGCAGCGGAGATGGTGTAGTTCCAGTGGGAAGAACTGTATCCCCCGGGGCAGTAAGGGTTAAAGTCTATTGGGGTTATAGATGGTGGAGACGGGGTTAAAGGACACACACTCACGTTTGGTAGACACTGGTGCACTTCTCCTTCTCTCCTGAGGCTGCAGAGCTGACAGGCTTGTAGCAGGGGGAAGCTCTCTGTGCTGAATCTGGAGCAAAGGTCGCAATCAATACACAGACTCACAGTTTTGCTGTTTTCCAAAGCTTTACTACTGATGTTACTGCAGGTTATAGTCCACGGAGTCTGTAATGGGGCTGAGCTCTCTTCCCACCCTGTCCGGGGTCGTCAGCGTCCTTATGCTGCACTGTGTGTGTGTCCTGGCTGCTGCTATTAGCTGAGCTGCTGGGATTCCTCACGTCTCTCTCTCTGTATTCTGCTGGTACCACTTGGCTAGGCAACTTGAGTCCTCTGTGCTGTGCTGACCCCTCCGTGTTGCTTTGCTCTGGTACTAGGGGCATCTAGAGATCCCACTGTTCCTGGATTCACTGTGCTGTGGGTGCCAGACACAGTACCGGATCCGGTGTCCGTTCTGTGCGTTCTTCTGGGGCAAGTGAAGGTATCACTCCAGCTCCCAGACGTGTTTCTCTGTCTGTAGTTCTCCTGTTCCTCTGACCCTTGCTAGGTCTGCACTGAGCTAACTCTGCTCTGTGTCCTCTTCACAGCACTACACCGTGCTGCACGGTCTGAGCTACTTCCTCATGGGCAAGAGTATATAAGGAAGCAGGTTGTGCTCCCCCTCCTGGCCCAGAGGTGCTAGTGTTTGTCAGTGTGTAATGGGGGAGAGAACCCATGTGATGTTATTGTGGCACATTAACCCATGGGGTGCCACATATACAGCCTCTCAGGGTGTGTGCACACAATTGAGAGGCGATGTGTGTTGGACGCTGTGTTGGACGCTGCACCTCTGGACCTGCAAGAACCCATCAGTGAGCGCAGGGAGGGTGCAGCCGCCCTGTGCTCATGATCTGCTGTGGTTGCGGGCGGCTTCTCCCTGCATTCACCCGATGGTTATCTCTTCCGACTCCATAGCATGAAATGAACATGCTGCGCAGATGCAGAAGTCCAGAGACCCGTACCACGGCTGAAATATTGCTGCAGAGGGCAGAAGTGCAGTGGGCATGGGATTTCTAGAAATCACATTCACTATACTTGTACTGTACATCACAGCATTTTGGACGCAGCGGTAACATGCTGCATCCAAGACGCTGCAAATCCTGATCGTGTGCACGCAGCCTTAGGCTGAAGTCACACAAGCATATAAAAAATGTGACTGATTCTCATCCAGGAGAGTAGAAAAGAAGATGGGAATGCAGGTGTGCCACGGTCCGCGCTGCTCCAAATGCAAAAACTCACCAAAGAGTCAAATTTTCCTTGAGCAAATTTCCAAGCTTTATTTTCTTCCTCCTACGCGTTTCGGCGCCTAGCCTGGCACCTTCATCAGGGATATCCCTGATGAAGGTGCCAGGCTAGGCGCCGAAACGCGTAGGAGGAAGAAAATAAAGCTTGGAAATTTGCTCAAGGAAAATTTGACTCTTTGGTGAGTTTTTGCATTTGGAGCAGCGCGGACCGTGGCACACCTGCATTCCCATCTTCTTTTCTGGATTTCACCACTGGTCAGTGGTAGGTGGAGGTCCTTCAGCAGCTCTTGATTGCTTCACGCTTACAAACCAGTTGTGGGGATCACAACTGCACCAGGTGAGTGGTTCCACAATACCACCCTTCTCTACAGTATCACTAGTGATAGGGCACTATTGCGCCTCTTGTCCCCCACCCCTTTTATATTTATCCAGGAGAGTAGGATGAGTGTCATCTGTTTGGTTTTCCATATGTCATGCCAGTGTGTGATTTGTTTTCTCGCCTAGCCTCATATGACATGCCTTTTTTTTTCAGCAACTATTATTTCACAATCATTTACAGGACCATTTAGAGCAGGAGTCTCAAACACGCGGCCTGCGGGCCCCTGGGGATTCACTGTGCGGCCCGCGGAAACTTTGGACAACTTCAACATGCCGGCAGTGCATGGGGGAGTTGCGCTCCATGCTGTGTTATGACTTCCAGCCACAGGACTGACAAGCTCTGTCGTTCAGCAAAATCAATGCAAGCCGCCAGCCAATGAGAGGCCCACAGTTGCCATCGGCGTATGACGTCACCTGCGGGCTTCTCATTGACTGGCGGCTTGCATTGATGTTGATGAGCAGCAGAGCTTGTCAGTGCCGCGGCCAGAAGACATAACACACTGCACTGGACCTCCGGCATGTTGAAGGTTAGAAAACGCTGTGTTAGAGAGTGTGTGTGAGAATGTGTGTGTGTGTGTGTGAGTGACTGTGTGACAGTGTGTGTATGTGAGAGTGAATGTGTGAGTGAGAGTGTGAGAGTGAGTGTGACAGTAATGGTGGGTTTACACGCTTCAATTTCGTTGCGATATCGCAACTCAATGGCGCGGGAGCGCGCAATTAGTGCACGTTCCTCCCGCATCGCATTGAATGTTTAGACGCCGCGATATCGGAATACAACGTCCGTGCGATGTCTACACCCCCCAACCCAGGAACGATCCTTTAACATGGGAGTGAATGGGTGACGTTTCAAATTGCATCGTAGTTGGGCGTTTACACAGCACGATCCGACTCCAATCTCCCTTCAATATCGGGGCATTGAATAGCACGCTCATTCAATCCCCGATATCGCATTGACATCGTTCCTGCATCGTATTGTACGTTCACACCATACAACGCAGGAACAATCTCGGGTCCAACGATCGAACCACGTGACTTTTCATTGAAATTGGACTACGATATCGCAACGTGTAAACCCGCCATTAGTGTGTATGTGAGAGTGAGTGTGTGAGAATGTGAGTGTGTGAGTGTGTGAGAGAATGTGTGTGAATGTGAGAGTGAGTGTGTGAGTAAGTGTGTGAGAGTGTGTGTGAGAGTGACTACGGCTATGGTCACATTTGGAAGGCTCATTGCGATTACCGCATCAAGATCCGGATGCGGTAATCTCATGAGCTTTCAGACACATTTTGTGTTCACAATGTGTCTTTAAACTTGGATCCGGTAACCGGATTGCTCATAATGTGCAATCCGGTTGCCGGATTCTTTGTTCCTCCCTGCTGCCACAGGGATGAACAAAGGGTTAATGTTAATAATAGATTTGGGCACCATGTCTCCAGGGAGTGCCCACACTCCCTAGAGACATGGTGACCACATGGGACAGCATATGAAGAATTAATTAGGTGTATTACTGTATTGCCGACTATTGTCTGCATTTATTATTTTATGAATTAAAGCCGGTGGCTCCTCGCTGTGGAGGAGATACAGTACGTAATGTGCGTACTGAATCTGCCGCTATCCATGGTCCTGAAAGCTTTAATATTAGTTCTATGGGCAGCGTACCCTGGAGACATGGTACCCACATCTATTATTAACATTAATCCTTTGTTCATTACTGCGGCAGCAGGAATGGACAAAGAATCCGGCTATCGCAGGCATTCACATGTGCCTTGCGGTAGCCGGATGGGCTCCCATAGGAGCACATTATAGCAAGCCTGCTGCGGTTTGCAAACCACTCTGAAAACTGCAGCCGCTCATGATTTTTACCGCAGGCTGCAAGTCCGGAAGCAGTAACCGGATTGCATGTAGTGCAATCCGGTTTTATAATGGGCTCCGGATCCTGATCCGGTTTTGAGCATTTTTACAGTTCAAAACCGGATCAGGATCTGCATTTGCTACTGCAAATGTGACCCTAGCCTATGTGTGTGACAGTGAGTGTGTGTATCTGAGAGAATGTGTGATTGTGTGTATGTGTGAAAGTGAGAATGTGAGAGTGAGTGTGCGAAAAAATGTGTGTGAGTTTGTATGAGTGAGTGTGTGTGTGTGTGTGTATGTGTGTGAGCTTGTGTGTGTGAGAGAATGTGTGTGTGAGAGTTAGTGTGTGTGTGAGAGAATTTGTGTCTGAGAGAATGTGAGTGAGTGACAGTGAGTATGTGAGAGTGAGTGCGTGTAAGTGAGTGCATGCGTGTGAGTGTGTGTGTGCGTGAGTGTGTGAGAGTGAGTGCATGAGAGTGAGTGCATGAGAGTAAGTGTGTGAGAGTGAGTGTGTGAGAGAGAGTGAGTGTGTGAGAGGAGTGTGTGTGAGTGTGTATGTGAGAGTGAGTGTGCGAGAATGTGAGTGTGAGAGAATGTGTGTGAGGGTGAGTGTGAGAGAATGTGTGTGAGAGAATGTGTGTCTATTTGAGAGTGATTGTGTGAGTGTGTAAGAGTGAGTGTGTGAGAGAATGTGTGTGTGAGAGAATGTGGGTGTGAGAGAATGTGGGTGTGTGAGAGTGTGAGTGTGTGAGAGAATGTGTATGAGAGTGAGAGTGAGTGTGTGAGAGTGTGTGTGTTTGTGTGAGTGTGTGAGAGAATGTGTGTATATATGAGAGTTAGTGTGTGTAAGAGTGAGTGTGTGAGTCAGTGCGTGAGAAAGAAAGGCTAGGGTCACATTTGCAAGGCATATTGCGATTACCGCATCCTGATCCGGATGCGGTAATTGTAAGTGCCTTCAGACACATTTTTCACCAAAAATGTGTCCCTAAACCGGCATACGGTAACCGGATTGCTCATAATATGCAATCCGGTTACCATATGCTTTGTTCATCCCTGCTGCCGCAGGGATGAACAAAGGGTTAATGTTACTAATAGATGTAGGCAACATGTCTCTAGAGAGTGCCCACCCTCCCTAGAGACATGTTGCTCACATCTATTAGTAATATTAACCCTTTGTTCATCCCTGCAGCAGCAGGGATGAACAAAGAATCCGGCAACCGGATTGCACATTATGAGCAATCCGTTACCGGATGGGCTCCCATAGGAGCCCATTATAGCCGACCCGCTGCGTTTTATAAACCGCTCCGAAAAACACTGCCTGCATGATTTTTCACGCAGGCAGCGAAACTGGAATGCGGTAACTGGATTGCAAGTAATGCAATCCGGTTTTTGTATTGCAGCCTATGGGCTGCGGATCCGATCCATTTTTGAGCATTTTTAGTGCTCAAAACCGAATCCGGATGAAAAAAAACCTCTAATGTGACCCTAGCCAAAATGTGTGTGTAAAAATAAGGTAGACCAGGTTGGGGACATCAGTACAAAAGGGGACCAGCACTGGGGACATTACTACACTATGGGGCCAGGTTGTGGACATCACTACAAAAGGTGTCCAGGATGGGGGACATTACTATAAAAGGGGATCAGTATGGGGGTCATCACTACTAAACGGGTCCAGATGGGGGACATTACTACAAAAAGGAATCGGGATGGGGGATATCACTGCAAATGGGGTCCAGGATGGGGGACATTACTACAAAAAGGGGATCAGTATAGGGGACATTACTACAAAAGGGAATCTGTATGGGGACATTACTACAAAAGGGATATATGGGGACAGTACTACAAAAGGGATCTGTATGGGGGACATCACTACAAAAGGGACCAGGATGTGGGACATTACTACAAAAAGGAGATCAGTAGGGGGGACTTTACCAGAATTTGAGGACCAGGATGGGGGCATTACTACTAGATGGGGATCAGGATGCGGACATTACTACAATATGGGGACCAGGATGGGGAACATTACTACAAGACGAAGGCCAGGAAAGGGGACATTTCTACAAAAGGGCATCAGGATGGGGCATTACTACAATATGAGGACCAGGATGAGGGCATTACTACAAGAAGGGAACCAGTATGGGACATTACTACATGGGGACCAGGATGGGGACATTACTACAAGAAGGGGATCAGGGTGGGGGACATTAATACAATATGGGGACCTGGATGGGGCATTACTACAAGGTGAAGCCCAAGGAGAGAACATTACTACAATATTGGGACCAGGATGTGGGCCATTACTATAGGATGAGGATTAGTATGGGGACTTACCACAAGAAAGGGACCAGGATGAGGACATTACTACAAGATGGGAACCAGGGTGGGAACATTACTAAAAGAAGAAGACCAGGATTTGGATATTACTACATTGAGCAACAAATACTGGTGTGCACCCCCGGCTTCAGAGAGGCTCACCGCGCATGATCAGAAGGTGCCGCGATTACTGTCATGTGCATTATGCCTCTCTGAATCTGGATACATACACCCGGCTTTAGAGTAGTGTGCATGACCAGAAGTACGGATGTCTTTCGATCATGTGCGGTGATCCATTCTGAAGCCGGGGGTGCATACACCTGATGACAGAGACACTTACTGGTGAGGGACACACAGCCGCGCACGTGCATGCCTGAACATAGCGATTGGGAGTTCGATGATATGAAAATGATGTTATAACGCCCACAGGAGTGGAATAACATGCTATGTGGGCTGACTAGCCGAGGGAACTAACACCCCTTTGACTAGTAAAAGCCCTAATTAGCATCATATAAATGATCTTTAGAAATACTTTTTCTAAAAATTGGTTTATGTATGCTGCAACACGCTGGAACTATCACGCAGGGATTTGAGATATGCACCCAGAACTACTCATGGTTTTGGGTACACAGGGGATGTGACAGGTTCCCTTTAAAGTTTCTATTGAGCGTTTACACTGCTCTGTGAATGGGGGACAGCACTTCTGTCTGCTGAGCAGCCAAGCTGTTTTTTTTAAGCAATTGGTTAGGGAAGGGGCACTCAGGAACCAATTCTTCCATCTCAATCTGATGTACATGTTAGGAAGGGAGAATCATAGAATCATAGAAAGGTAGAGTTGGAAGGGACCTCCTGGGTCATCTGGTCCAACCCTCTGTTCAAAGCAGGATTCAATGACAGATGTCTCCAGCCTCTGTGTGAAGACTTCCATTGAAGGGGAACTCACCACCTCTTGTGGCTGCCTGTTTCACTTGTTGATTACCCTCACTGTCGCAAAGTTTTTTCTAATATTTATTCTGTCCCTCGCATTCAGTTTTATCCCATTACTTCTAGTGTTTCCTTGTGCAGTCATAATAAAGCTGATCCCTCTACAGTGTGACAGCCCTTGAGATATTTGTAGACAGCTATTAAGTCTCCTCTCAGTCTTCTTTTTAGCAAGCTAAACATTGCCAAATCTTGTAACCTTTCCTTATAGGCCATGGTTTACAGACCGGTCACCATTCTAGTTGCTCTTCTCTGAACTTGCTCCAGTTTGTTGATGTCTTTTTTATAATGTGGAGCCCAAAACTAGACACAGATCCAGATGAGGTCTGACCACAGGGGAGAAGAGGGTGATAATGACTTCACGTGATTTAGACTGTATGCATCTGTTACTACATCCCAGAATTGTGTTTGCCTTTTTTGCTGCATCACACTGGTGACTCCTGTGCAGTCTGTGATCTATTAGTATACACAAGTCTTTTTCACATCTGCTGTGGCTTAGGCTAGGTTCACATTGTACTTGTGCTGTCCTTTATAACAGAAACATTAACGATTTCAGTTGTAACGGACAGTAAAAGTGACATTTTGTTTAATATTATAGCACACATGTTTTAGCAATTTCAAAAACATATGCATTATATGAGATAGATAGATGATAGGATAGATAGAAAGATAGAGAGATGAATAGTAAAGAAAGAGATAGGGAAGATAGGAATATAGAGGCTAAAAAAGCATTACTAGTGTCCCTGCTCTGTCTCCCTGCTCTTAAAAGAAAAAACAGATATTGCGCCACACTGCAACTGGAGGAAATTAATACGCGGTGTTACTATGTGTGCACTAACCTTTACTGGTTATGCAACACCCCGCACAACCAGACTGATGGCTTAATGTGGGTCACTGTAGTGACAGGGGCCAATATTCCCTCCTCCTCTGATACTTCGGGCCTGGTGGTCGGCTCCTTAGTTCCTCTGGAGATGGAGGTGGGCTCCTTTACTCCTCCACTCGAAGAGGCAGACTCGCTGCACTGGCTTCCGTCCCAGCTCCACACTGTGTATCAGTTGATCATTCAAGGGTGGGTCTTTATGATGTACTGCCAGGTACTGTGGATCTTAGAGCAGCTCACACACCGCACTCCCAACAAGGGAGAAAGAGATTAGCAGATAGAAACCAATAATTTATTGCACGAACAGCATGGGGTCCAGTATGCCACAACGCGTTTCGACGCACAAGTGGCTCTTGAGAAAGACGCATCTGTGCGTCGAAACTCGTTGTGGCATACTGGACCCCTGCTGTTCGTGCAATAAATTATTGGTAATTTAATCACCAACCCGTGGTTTCTTTAGCGCTCCAAACCTCTGACACCACTTGTTTTCTTTCTGCTGTCTCCCTGCTCTGTCTCCCTACTCTGTCTGCTGCTCCCGGGCTGATGGGTGAATATTCATGAGCTGTAATGAGCAGCACCGGAAGCAGCAGACAGAGCGGGGAGACAGAGTAGGGACACTGGTAATGATTTTCTACCATCTATAGTATATTCCTATCCTTCCTATCTCTTTTTACTGTATTCATCTATTGCAAACGAAGCATAACGGAATGCTACAGATTTACGCAAATCTGTGTTATTGCTTTATACTGAGTTTGTGTTGTAACGGACTGAAAAACGCTGCAGTCCGCGTTTTCCTGTGCGTTCAACAAACGCATACTTGCAAACGCATGCCTATTTTGGCATGTTTTAAACTATATCAAATTGTGGGGTCTTGGTTTGTCTTTTGGTCCAAAACAGCAGATTGGGGCTGGTGTCTTGCATTCACAAAGCCTTCAGTTAAAACCTGGGCAGAGCTGCATACAGCACTGAGTGCAATGGTCGTCTGACCAGAATCTGCTGTGGTAAGATAATTTATTTTCTATTTTGTCCTTTGCTCACTTGAGATTAAAATTTAGTGGATAGGACTTGTGATCCGTGGGGAGCCGTGTAGGGGCTCACAAGCTTACGTGTTTTGGACCAAAAGACAAACCAAGACCCCACAATTTGATATAGTTTAAAACTAACTAAATTTCCATAATGTCAGTTTTCTGTCATTTTTGGTTTTTCTTGCACTCTTTTTGTTGCTGTGTGCAGCTGGGCCGTATGGGTGCGTTTGTTCTGGCGCAGGTAACGGTGTTGAATGCCGTAACAGCCCGCCTACTGAGATGGGGGTTAATGTAAGAGGCTGGGCATACACTGTGCAGGCCTGTGTGAACTGCGCCCTATATGGAGCCCATTGTGTGTGCAGGACAACCAGTAGTCACTCCCTCTGTGTGAATGGAGGTCGTTAGTGATTGGGGCTGGTGTCTTGCATTCACAAAGCCTTCAGTTAAAACCTGGGCAGAGCTGCATACAGCACTGAGTGCAATGGTCGTCTGACCAGAATCTGCTGTGGTAAGATAATCTATTTTGGCATGTGTTAGATCCGTTTGACAGCAGCACAAACGCAATGTAGCGAATGTGTTAACATATCCATAGGCCTCCATTCAACAAACGCATACTATTTAATGGACAGCACAAACACAATGTGAACCTAGCCTTAGCCCTATTCCTCCCATTCTGTATATGCTTTTTTCATTGTCCCTGGCCAGATCTAGGACTTTGCATTTCTCCCTGTTATAAACCATTCTGTTAGTTGCTGCCCACTGGTCTAATGTGTTTAGGTCTTTCAGAATCCTCTCTCTCTTCTCTAGTATTAGCTATCTCTCCTAGCTTTGTCATCAGTACATTTAATAGGTTTACCCTCAATTCCTTCATCCAAATCATAGATAAAGAAGATATTAAATAAAACAAATAAAATTATATGTACCCTTTAAATTTTATATGTATGCAGCTGAAAAATGGACAAGTGAAGGATCTGAGCGACAGACAAGGACCTAATTGTAAAGTCAAGGTGACTGGATTATACGAGTAGTTGTAGTCTCTACAAAATGTCTCTACAGGTCTTGTGGTCTCAGGAATGACAACCGGTGAACTGATGGCCCTGTTGCATATGTCAACAGCGCTGCAGCCAATCAGCAACCTCCGCTGCTCTACAGGAGTTGGTAGCACGAGCCGCTCAGAGCTGCCGAATTCACTGATTGACTGCAGCGCTGTCAGCACGACGACAATGACAGACAATGGAGACTCAGAGCTGGACCTGGAGAGAGGGAATACATTACATTTATCTTTTTCTCTTTAAACTGCAGCTGGGAAGAGGGGAATTGTGAAACCCCTTTAATGACATTAATCAGGTTAAATATAATTATCTCAGTAATCAATGAATTCTTTTTTACAGGGTGACCTCATCATACAGCATCCTGTGACATCTTCGGTGGATAGGTAGTAAACATTCTCATCTGTGGAATTATCTTTGTCATTAGTAGGTAGCCAACCATTATTGCTGTCCTGAGGTTTCCCTATCTGAGAGATCGGATCCACATTTCTATGACTCGTATAATATTCACACCCTCATTTCTCGCCCACTGGATCCGATCCTAACCGCACATGTTGTTGGATCCAGCAGATGGATGGCTGATGACCTGTGGGGTCAAGTCTGGACATCACACACATCTAGCACATCTTCCTAATGGAATTTGATTTTATTAGCTTCTGCCTGGTGTCTGGTTTTAAGACCTAGTTAACCCTGTCCAGACATAGCTGCCATACAATAGGACCACTCTCATAATTTGTGCTCCCCTATGACCATCAGAAGGAAGAAATTAGATCCCATTCTGCGGCAGGAAACAAGTAATTGTTCCACCACATTGTCCTTACACAATCCACACTGTCCAATGAGTCCTAAGGGTGCAGTCACACATAACGATCGCTCCAACGATCCCGACAGCGATAACGACCTGCCGGGATCGCTGGAGCGTCGTTACCTGATCGCTGGGGAGCTGTCAAACAGGCAGATCTCCCCAGCGATCAGGCCAAGGGAGCCACCTCCCATATCGCTCCCTGCTTAGCGCTGCTTTTATAGGCAGCGCTAAGCAAGGAGAACGCAGGTAACTATGATAAACAGCGCGTATCCAGGCAGTGCGCGCTGCCTGGATACCCGCTGTTTATCATAGTTACCAGCGTTCTCCTTGCTTACAGGCAGTGCTAAGCAGGGAGGACGCTGGTAACCATGGTAAATGCCGGGTATCTAGGCAGCGCGCGCTGCCTGGATACCCAGTGTTTACCATAGTAACCAGCCCTGTGAGGTCACAGATCGCTGGTGTCTCGCGGTCACACGCAGCGATGCGTGCTGACCAGCGGGAAACCAACGATCAAAAAATGACCCACAGCACTTTGCAACGATCAGCGACCCCACAGCAGGGGCCTGATCGCTGCAAAGTGTCACACAGAACGACATCGCTAGAGAGATCGTTGTAACGTCACAGTTACAACGATCTCTCTAACGATATCGTTATGTGTGACTGGGGCTTTACAGTGTCAGATTCTTTAGGGAGAAGGCCCATTGACAATAGCGAAAAGTATCACCAAAAATAGGCAGCATGCTTAACTCTTTCATTGCATATGAACCCCATTCACTTGCATTGGTTGCATATTTTGGTGCAGAATACGCACCGAAACACTTGTAATATCCGAGAGCTGTCAGTGATTTTGTGGCCTTGGGTCACGTTGCAGCTCCATATAACATTATTACATGTGCTTCAGTCGATTTGGGATTGTAATATTACTGCTTAGTCAAACATTTATTTTTTCATCACATTTCACTATTATTTTTGCTATTATATAAACAACAGACGGCCGTCGTCGTCGCTGTAAAATAATTACTCATCCTCGCTAATGCCGCTCAGGAAGACCATATGTTGCAAAACAAATGACTGAAATGTGCTGCCCCTTTCTGGATTACACTAGAGGAAGGTGTGTATCAGGCTGAGTTCACATGTCCAGGAATCATCCATTAGAACAGATCCAGCAGAGATCCATTGGAAACACACTTTTTTCTCTGTTGATAAATCCTGGATTTTTCCGTTTTTTTACCATTGGAGTCTGTGGAGAACAGATCCGGTAACTGATTGATATTTCACCTACGTTTTTCCTTCATTTGTAAAGGATCCATTTTTTTGGTTACTGGATCAGTTTCAAATGGAAGATAAATAGGAATCAGATAACAGATCTATTTTCCATAGACTCCAATGTTAAAACAATTGGATCTTGCACAATGTTTTTCCAATGTGTCTCTGCAGGATCCATCCTGACTGATGATTACTGGACATGTGAACTCAACCTTACGTTGAGGTTCTGACATCAGCTTAAAGATCAATTTACACTGCAAGATTATGGTTCCTACTAACTCTTGTAAATTTTGCAGTCAAAACCAATGTGTTCTCTGTAGAATCAAAATTAAAAAAAAATGGATCCTGCAGAAATCAGTCATTTAACAATGGACAAAAAAGCTGTATTTGCACAACTTATTTGCCAACGGATTTCTGCAGGATCCATTCTAACAGGCGATTACTAGACATGTGAACTCAGCCTATGTCTGGCTTCACACCATGGTTTTGTGCTGTCAGGTTGGATCCTGTTTTTTGCAGGATCCATCGGACAGAACCTGACAGCACAGGATGAACACAAAGGGTAGGCAAATATGCCCTTCCATCCTGTTTTTTGCAGGATCCACCGGATAGAACCTGACAGCTCAGGATGAACACAAAGTGTAGCCAAATATGCCCTTCCATCCTGTTTTTTGCAGGATTCGTTTTTCTGCTGCTGTACACAGTGCTGAAGTCTGCCTGTGTGTGCAATGCTGTCCATGGTGCTGAAATCTCAGCCGTGTGTATAGTGCTGCTCTCCATGGTCCTGTACGTTCAGCCGTGTCTCTGAAATGCTGCTGTCCATGGTGCTGAATGAGCACGGCAGCATTGCAGAGCCTGCGCTGTGATGTACATCGGATCTGGGAAACGATCCGATTTTTTTAACGGATCTGGCGCACATAGACTCCCATGTTATAGGTGCTGGATCGCCCCAGATTCGGGACTGTCCGATTTTGTCTGATTTTTGCACTGGAGCCAAAAAATGATGCAGACTCCAATTTTGTGCCGGGGCTGTTCTTCATTAATGGAAACCTCAATGCCACTGGATATGTGAATCATGTAGCAATTTCAGATATCCAGTGGCATTGAGGTTTCCATTGATGAAGAATGGCCCCACTATCTTTGTACCCCATATACCACACCATACCATCAAGTTTGTGTTCCCACAGTCTTGGAAGGATCTATCCACTGTGGGTTAGTGTCAGAACAATAGCGCTGGTTTTGTTTGTTAACTTCACCATTCACAGATAAGTTTGCCTTATCCCTCATCTGAAGGCAATTGTCTATGCTGTGAAGATACGAGATGTGCAGCATCTGAAACACGGATACTGGAAACCTGTGCAGCATTTCTTCTGCGGTGTTGCTATCAGTGTGTCAAGATTGAGGGAAGAGGGTTACATTGACAATCCAACACAATGGGCAGCACTTTGAACACATTTTATAAGGGGATCATAAACTTGTAAATAACTCATGAAAGAATAAAGTTATGTTAAAACCAAGCACACCATTATTTTCTTATCAAATTCTCAATAATTTGATGTGTCACATGTCCCTCTTAACATTGAAAAAAATAAAGTTGGATCTAAAATGGCCGACTTCAAAATGGCCGCCATGGTCACCACCCATCTGGAAAAGTTTCCCCCCTCCCATATAGTAATGTGCCACAAACAGGAAGTTGATATCACCAACCACTCCCATTTTACTTAGGTGTATCCATATAAATGGCCCACTCTAGTTGATTTTGTGTGATTAATTTATTTTGTACCAGCCAGGGTGAATGGAGGTGACAGCCAAGGACTACGCACGCGACAGCGGCAGGGGGAAGGACCTGCATAAGGATGCTAGGGGAGCTCAGGGATAGGCACATTTTAGTGTTAAGAGGTGTCCCATCCCTGATCCATACTATCAGGGCCTTCCTCCCCAATACTATCCCACTATAACACCTTTGTTTGGCGCCTTGTGCAGGACAGCTCCTGTCCGAGTTCGACAAATATCGTGGTTCGCAGGAAATATGGTCAGAAAAATGTGATTTATGGTTATTTAATATTTATTATGTTACAATAAGTAAAGGATTTTTATTACATGCCATCTAATATTATATTATTATCACATTTTCATTGAGGTGATTCAGATGGTCCCTCCCAATCCAATATACGATCAGACTGATCAATGGGCCACCCATAGTCTCACATGGCATGTTCATTTCTTATATACAGGGGATTCTGCTCCCTTATAGTTAGTGACTGGCATCTTCTAGGGCAGAAAAGTTTTCGTTATATACATTTCTGTACATTAGTAGCTGTAAGTCATGTCGGGACAAAGCCAAATGAGAGACACAAAGATGGCAGTTTCTCTTTAGGAAGAGATCTAATTTGCATACTCTTCCCAGGGTGCACTGCCTCCCCACATCTCCTCCAGAAGAACGAGCAGCTTCCGAAAGTGGAGAAAAACGAAAGGTACCGTCACACGCGGCAATATTGCTGGGCAATATCACTGGCAATTTGCTGGTTGCAGTGAAATCACGGACACATTGTTCTATTTTGTGGCTGTGTACAAATGTAACCATGTGTCCATGATTTCACTGCAACCAGCAAATTGCCAGTGAAATTGCAACCAATATTGCTGTGTGTGACGGTACCTTAAAAGGTATTGAGGGACCAGAATTCAGGATGAACCAAGTAGTTCTTCAGTTGTAACATTATCTTTAATTGCGTCTTAGGGCCACGTCACACGGTTCAATTTAGTGAACGATATTGTTAATGATCACATGCACGCGCGATCACTAACAATATCGTTCACATCGTTGGTGAGCTGTCACACAGGCAGACTCACCAACGATGTGGACCAGCGAGAACGCTGGTAACCATGGTAAACATCGGGTTACTAGGCACCGTGCGGCACTTAGTAACCCAATGTTTACCCTGGATACAAGCTCCCAGCCTAGGCTGCGAGGCGCTGGGAGCTCGTTCATAGTTGGTCTCCCGGTGTCACATGCAGCAATGCTGCGTATCCACCAGCCGACCAACCATAGATTTGAGAACATGTTCACAAATCTGCAATCAAACGATTTTTCAAAGAAAAATCGTTTGATTACACGCAGCGACGCACAAACAATATTGCTTAAGTGATCAAAAAAGCAGATCGCTTAAACGATATTGTTCAGTAAATTGATGCGTGTGACGTGGCTTTTAGTGTTCATCATATTTATCCGCAGTCTTTTTGTGGCATATTTTTAGCCCATACAAGTCAATATCACATTCTTGGGGAAGGAGAGGACTTGGACAAGAAGTTGATATCTTCTTTATGCTTCAGTCCTCCCCATCCCCCTTGTACCGTCACTGGGAACAGCACAACACAATGTCCTTTAGGGTTTTTCTCAGCTCCTGGCTTCGGAAGGCGTAGATAATTGGGTCAATTATAGAGTTAAATATCATAAGGACAAAGGTGATGTTGAAGTACTTGAAGTATTCACGGCAGAAGGGGTGCTTGGGACAGGACACAATTAGGGTGAGATGAAGGAAAAAGGGTCCCCAGCATAGAAAGAAGATGCCAAGCAGCATAGTCAAGGTGATGGCTCCTCGGAGTTTGACAGCAGCTTGATGCGGAGAGAATCCCCTTCGCACTCCTTTCTGTTGGGCCATGATGATCTGGGAATGTTTTCTTGCTAAAATGAACATGTGGATGTAGAGACCCAACATTAAGACCAACATGAAGATAAAAAAAACAATAAGACACAAGATGACTACGTGGCTGTTTGAAAACACAATGAATGTGATGCTACAAGCTATACTGGCCAGCCAGATCCCAATGATGGTGCTGACCACCCTACGCTGGGTTATGATGTTATGGTATCTCAAAGCGTAGAAGATGGTGACGTAGCGGTCCACAGCAATAGCTCCAAGAAATGAAAGAGAAGTCACCAAGGAGCAGAGGATCATCGTATCTACAATGTTATCCATCATCTTGACCATGGGTTCGTTATACTCAATGACAGCATAGCTGAGAAGGATCAGGATTAGGGTCTCCACCAGGTTGCTTATACTGACCAACATGTCTGACGCAGCCAGGCAGCAGATGAAATAATACATGGGAGAGTGAAGGTTGTGATTTTTCGCGATGGCCACGACCACCAGGATGTTCTCCAGTAGGCTGAGGAGGCACAGGAATAAGAAGACCCCTTTTGGGACTTCAATGTGAATGATGGTGCTTTCATTAGTCTTCACCTCTGAGGTGCTTTGGAGAGTGACATTCATCATATTGATGCCTGATTGTAGAGTAGACATCGGAGTCATAGTGAGCTGCGCCTGGGGAACAAAACAACATAGATTAGGGCAGGATGGTCTTCACAATAAATGCTCAAGAACACATCTCCTAAAGATCACTTTGCCTCCTCACCACTTTTTCTTTTAAGGGGGTCGTCCCATGAGCAACATTTATCATTTGCTTCCAGTATAGATGATAAATGTATGATCCCTGAGGGTCCGGCTGCTCAGACTACCACCAATCCCAAAAAAGGAGCACTTATGTGAATGTAGCTGTACTGAGCATGTGCGACCACAACACCTATAAACAGTGAGTAGAGTGGTAGTCGCACATGCTCAGTACTGCTCCATTTACATAGGAGTCGGTTATCCCAGCAATGGGACTTTCATTGATCATTTTTTTTTATCACCCATCCTGTGAATAAGGAACATACTTTGTGTGTGGGGGAAGAGGCTTAGTTTTAACTGACTTCGTAATTTCTCATTTCTGAGATCTTTTTATATAGTCCCCGATCAACAATATACCATATTAATCAGCGCTCATTCACCTGAACATTTTACACTGTAAAGCGGTATGTGCATTTTTTTCAATATTCAGTATTTCCAGCATAAAAATGGTGAATTTGCATTAGTTTTTGATGCCTTTTTTAGCCATTTTTTCCCATTCATTCAATTGGTTGAAAAAAGCTGCAAAAACGCAGAAATAATTGACAAGCTACAGATTGAGACGGCTTTAAATCTGCAAGGAGAAAGCATGCAACATGTACACAGGACTGCAGAAATCTCATACTATGCTGATACAGTGAAACATTGCTTTTTATTTGGCAGAAAAAAATGTCATAATGTGTGAACATACCAAAGGGGGTGTTTCAGAAATCTGATGGTTCTTGGCTCCCACCCCCCTTCCCCCCTCCATACACTTTCAATGAAAATAGATGGACAGATGCCTGTTCTCAAGAGGGAAGGAGCTGACAACATATGTACAAGTCACTAATCATCAATCAGTCAATCAGAATGATTAATGGTGGGTTTACACGTCGCAATATCGGCGTCCAACTCCGATCCAACTCCGACCAAAAGTCACGTGGTTCGGGAGTTGGACCCGATATCGTTCCTGCGTTTTACTGTTTGAACGTACAATGCGATGCTGGAACGATGCCAAAACGATATTGGGGTTGAATGAGCGTGCTATTCAACCGCCCGATATCGGATGGCCGTTGTAGCAGCATCGTCCCGTGTGACAGCCAACTACGATGTGTACGCCCACGTCACCCATTCACTCTCATGTTAAATGGTCGTTCCTGGGTTGGGGGGCGTACACATCGTCGGGACGTTGTATCCCGATATCGGGCTGTGTAAAACGACGATGCGATAGCGGGAAAAGCGCGCTCAAAAAGCGCGCTCCCGCGTCGTTGGTCCCGTTATCGGCCCGATATCGGGACGTGTAAACCCACCATTAGTCTGGCCAAGATTAGAAATGATTAGGTGATTATTGATGTGTAAATTGACCTCTTTCTAGGACCACCCTTTACTTATTACTACCTGACCATGATCCCAATTCTGCACCGTGTTTTGTGCAGCACGAGGTGCTCTTACCTGGGTGATAGCTCAGAGTCCCATGTGCACCACACGTTCCCAGTACATATGCACTTACTATTCTGTTGGCTTTTTAGCACTGATCCACCATATCCTCACACATCCTGGAAACAGTCGACAAACTTTACACCAGACACACCCCCAGTAGCTTAACCTATGCATTGAAGTGGGTGAGTTATTTTTCTTTTTATTGGATTATTGTTCAGTTTTTGGTGAGAAGTTGACATTTCACTGAATGATAGCCACTAAGGCAAATACCTAGAAAAACCAAGGAATCTGGAAGATTACATATCTTGCGCTTTTAGAACTGAGAATGCAGCTCATTACTATCATATAGGTTGTAACTTGGGTTATTCAGTAATGTATTTACACAGCACCAGAAGAATAGTGAGTGCAGCTCTGAAGTATATAATACAGGAGGAAACTCAGGATCAGTAATGTAATATACCCTGTTTCCCCAAAAATAAGGCGCCCCCGAAAGTAAGGCATGCTTGGGGGGGGGGGGCACCCTTCCTCATAATATAAGGCACTCCCCGATAATAAGGCATACCTCCTCAGCAAGCCACCGATCACAAGACTGGGGCATGCATCTGTTTCGCTCACCGCTGTCTGGTGCCCGCCACTCTGTACCGCTCTTCTGCCGCGCTGCAGTGCTCACAGCCCAGGCGCGCAGCCATGAAAAACAGCTCCGGAGCTCTGTGCCGGTCTCCGCCCATGAGCCCTGCGCCAATCACAGCACAGGAATCATGGGCCAGTTGACGTCAGTAGCCTCTGATTGTTCCTGAGCTGTGATTGGCCCAGGGCTCCTGCGCAGTGGTTGGCCCAGGGCTCCTGCGCGCTGATTTGCCCAGGGCTCCTGCACGGTGCACCACCAAAGCAGCACCGCAGAGGAAAGAAAGTGAAAAGAAAGAAGTACGGTAAGAAAGTGAAAGTGTGTGGTGTGTGTGTGTGTGTGTGTGTGTGTACACACATGGGAGGCTGCAGTGGGATACGGTACTAGGATGGGAGGCTGCTGCAGTTGGATACAGTACGGTACTGGAATAATGGGAGTCTGCTGCAGTGGGATACTGTACAGTACTGGGATAATGGGAGGCTGCTGCAGTGGGATAAGACAACCCCTGAAAATAAGACAGGGTGCACCTTTCGGAGCAAAAATTAATATAAGACAGTGTCTTAATTTCGGAGAAACATGGTATGTACACCGTGACTGCATCAGCTGAATAGGGAGTGCAGCTCTGGAGTATAATACAGGAGGTAACTCAGGATCAGTAATGTAATGTATGTACACAGTGACTGCACCAGCAAAATAGTGAATGCAGCTCTGGAGTATAATACAGGAGGTAACTCAGGATCAGTAATGTAATGTATGTAGACAGTGACTGCACCAGCAGAATAGTGAGTGCAGCTCTGGAGTATAATACATTACATTACTGATCCGGAGTTCTCTCATGTATGTACACAGTGACTGCACCAGCAAAATAGTGAATGCAGCTCTGGAGTATAATACAGGAGGTAACTCAGGATCAGTACAGCATAAGTAATGTAATGTAAGTACATAGTGACTGCACCAGCAGAATCGTGAGTGCAGCTCTGGAGTATAATACAGGAGGTAACTCAGGATCAGTAATGTAATGTATGTACACAGTGACTGCACCAGCAAAATAGTGAATGCAGCTCTGGAGTATAATACAGGAGGTAACTCAGGATCAGTACAGCATAAGTAATGTAATGTAAGTACACAGTGACTGCACCAGCAGAATCGTGAGTGCAGCTCTGGAGTATAATACAGGAGGTAACTCAGGATCAGTAATGTAATGTATGTACACAGTGACTGCACCAGCAAAATAGTGAATGCAGCTCTGGAGTAGACTGCCAAGACCCAACCGAAAACCCCGCCTCCCAGAAAATGACGCGACACCAATGTTTCTTTTAACCAACTTTATTTTGGAGAGGTAACGCTCTCATCTTTTTACCACATTGGCATAAACAGGGTCGCAGCTCTTTAAATGGGCAAACTGCCCACCAAACTAGGGTTCGGGAAGAATTACTGCCTTCGGCCTTCGGTTGTGGGTTTCTTACCACCGGATAGCTACCCCTTTCCGCCACTGCGACTTTACAAACAACCTCATAATATAAAAAACAGGTAGGGAGGGTGGGAAACAGGTCTGGGTCCAAAAGAGAGTGCCGGATGCTTTTGGGCAGCGGCATTTAAGCAGGTGGATGGACCACTCCAGGAGGTGGAGTCCTCCTCCTCCCACGTCATCACTGGGAGGAAGCTGGACTCAGGGAAAGTGGAGGGGGCCCAGCAGTCAGGGGGCAGCAGCCTAAGCTGCGGCTGCAGTGCCCCTCAGACTGCCGAGACCCAACCAAAAACCCCGCCTCCCAGAAAATGACGCGACACCAATGTTTCTTTTAACCAACTTTATTTTGGAGAGGTAACGCTCTCATCTTTTTACCACACATTGGCATACACAGGGTCGCAGCTCTTTAAACGGGCAAACTGCCCACCAAACTAGGGTTCGGGAAGAATTACCACCTTCGGCCTTCCGTTGCGGGTTTCTTACCACCGGATAGCTACCCCTTTTCCGCCAAGGAGTAGCGCAGCAAGCTACGACCCCCCACCACCGAGCGACTTAAGGGCTTGAGCTATCCCGTCCCGTATACCAGCTAAGACGATATCCATCCCGGACTCATTTAAATGAATCCCATCTATTCTCATGAAATCAGAATTGTCTCCCTCCAACCTGTGGTGTCTCACCAACACCCCATTCTTAAACCTAGTGAACCGGGAAATTCTTTGGTTGCGCGTACGCCGAGACCTTTCCATAGCCCAGCCATCCCTGGTGCCATGCCAAGCGAGACGTGGCACCACCTCAGACCACACTATCTTCAAATCTGTGAAGAAGCCAGAGAATTTGTCCATGTCTGAACGCATCAGGGTCAACAGTTCCGCCAATGGCAAGGATGCCAAATCATTGCCGCCGGAGTGTAGCACAAGCGCGACCGGTGCTGTCACCGCTCTCTCGAAATTCTGACGACTTCGGGCAACACTTGCGGCCACGTCAAACCCCTGTATCCTCTCCAATTTACGTCCAGGTCCAGGAATCCCAGTGAGCGCCCGGGCGGGAATCAGCATGCCTGGCTGCCAAATAAATATAGGAATGCCCGATTATCCAAACACTGGGCCGGATTCCATCTGCAATGAAATAACAATTAATAACCATCCCGTGAACTGCGAAAAAACACCTCCAATGACTCTTGTTCCTAATGACCATTCCTGCTTTTTTTTTTTTTTTATATTCTACTGCCTTTACAACTGTTAGAACTAATCAACATTCTACAAAATCAATTCAGGCCTGATATACCTGACGAAACATCTTGATCGCCATCTCCCGATCCTTTGAATGTCTTGTTCAGTCATGCCCGCTCGGGCGGCTTCCGTCGCCGCTCCTATCCGAAACGAATGGGTACCGTATTCTGATGCCGGGAGACCTAAATTGTTCAATATGATCCGCAAAACCGACAAAAACTGACCCACCAATAACGGGGACTCGTCTTCATGCATAAAAATGCATCGTCGACCGTTCTCCTGTTTTCGTATGCCATGACCAAAGCCATGGGGCAAACTGGTCCTGGGATCCCGAAAAGAGGAAACCAAGTCCCTTTACCGTGCTGATCAGTCTTTGACTTACGTAAGCACAGTCGTAAACCATCCCCACAAAACATGTCATCGTGTCGCAGGCCCTCTCTACCCAGACGAGATTTTGGTAAAATTTCACCGATACGGAACGCGCCAAAAAAGGTGAGTCCGAACGCCGCTGAAAACAAAGCCGACTCGTAATTGGAAACGCACGCTGTTTCCGTCCCCTTTATTAAAAGGAACCTGTCACCTAATCTATGGCCCCTAAACTATCACTACCTGCCCCTACAGACCCTAACTAGCTCCCTAACCATCCCTGCCTGACCTAATAGGGCTTTATAGAAGAAGAATAAAAGACTTTAGAAACTTACAGTTTTTATGGCAGTGGGGCGTTCTTGTCAGGAGGGCGGTGTCCCCAGAGCCGCACTCCCCCCGCCTCGCACCCTTCCTAACGCCCTAATGGGCGGCATTATCGATTTGAAGAGTGGGGGCGCCATTGGAATCTTCCCGCCCCGCTCTTCATGACGCGAGGCCGGCGACCGCGTCATTTCCGGCCCGCGCATGCGCAGTGCGGCAGGAAAAGCTGAGTCCCGGCGTCGCTAGGCAACGATCGGCGTCTTCGGAAGGTGAGTATCGCGCCCCCCTCCCAAACCAGCACATATATATGTGTGTATAATCCACATATATATATGGATTACATACACATATATATATATATATATATATATATATTCACTTTGATTAGGCATATTTCATATGTGCATCTATATATATACAGTTAGGGACAGAAATATTTGGACAGTGACACAATTTTCGCGAGTTGGGCTCTGCATGCCACCACATTGGATTTGAAATGAAACCTCTACAACAGAATTCAAGTGCAGATTGTAACGTTTAATTTGAAGGGTTGAACAAAAATATCTGATAGAAAATGTAGGAATTGTACACATTTCTTTACAAACACTCCACATTTTAGGAGGTCAAAAGTAATTGGACAAATAAACATAACCCAAACAAAATATTTTTATTTTCAATATTTTGTTGCGAATCCTTTGGAGGCAATCACTGCCTTAAGTCTGGAACCCATGGACATCACCAAACGCTGGGTTTCCTCCTTCTTAATGCTTTGCCAGGCCTTTACAGCCGCAGCCTTCAGGTCTTGCTTCTTTGTGGGTCTTTCCGTCTTAAGTCTGGATTTGAGCAAGTGAAATGCATGCTCAATTGGGTTAAGATCTGGTGATTGACTTGGCCATTGCAGAATGTTCCACTTTTTTGCACTCATGAACTCCTGGGTAGCTTTGGCTGTATGCTTGGGGTCATTGTCCATCTGTACTATGAAGCGCCGTCCAATCAACTTTGCAGCATTTGCCTGAATCTGGGCTGAAAGTATATCCCGGTACACTTCAGAATTCATCCGGCTACTCTTGTCTGCTGTTATGTCATCAATAAACACAAGTGACCCAGTGCCATTGAAAGCCATGCATGCCCATGCCATCACGTTGCCTCCACCATGTTTTACAGAGGATGTGGTGTGCCTTGGATCATGTGCCGTTCCCTTTCTTCTCCAAACTTTTTTCTTCCCATCATTCTGGTACAGGTTGATCTTTGTCTCATCTGTCCATAGAATACTTTTCCAGAACTGAGCTGGCTTCTTGAGGTGTTTTTCAGCAAATTTAACTCTGGCCTGTCTATTTTTGGAATTGATGAATGGTTTGCATCTAGATGTGAACCCTTTGTATTTACTGTCATGGAGTCTTCTCTTTACTGTTGACTTAGAGACAGATACACCTACTTCACTGAGAGTGTTCTGGACTTCAGTTGATGTTGTGAGCGGGTTCTTCTTCACCAAATAAAGTATGCGGCGATCATCCACCACTGTTGTCATCCGTGGACGCCCAGGCCTTTTAGAGTTCCCAAGCTCACCAGTCAATTCCTTTTTTCTCAGAATGTACCCAACTGTTGATTTTGCTACTCCAAGCATGTCTGCTATCTCTCTGATGGTTTTTTCTTTTTTTTCAGCCTCAGGATGTTCTGCTTCACCTCAATTGAGAGTTCCTTTGACCGCATGTTGTCTGGTCACAGCAACAGCTTCCAAATGCAAAACCACACACCTGGAATCCACCCCTGACCTTTTAACTACTTCATTGATTACAGGTTAACAAGGGAGACGCTTTCAGAGTTAATTGCAGCCCTTTGAGTCCATTGTCCAATTACTTTTGGTCCCTTGAAAAAGAGGAGGCTATGCATTACAGAGCTATGATTCCTAAACCCTTTCTCCGATTTGGATGTGGAAACTCTCATATTGCAGCTGGGAGTGTGCACTTTCAGCCCATATATTATATATATAATTGTATTTCTGAACATGTTTTTGTAAACAGCTAAAATAACAAAACTAGTGTCACTGTCCAAATATTTCTGGCCCTAACTGTATATAGATGCACATATATATAGTTAGATTATATATATGTGTGTGTGTGTGCATATATATATATATATATATATATATATATAATATATATATATAG